>CM058040.1:39515708-39687099 GCA_030169165.1 Centaurea solstitialis
TTTCACCCTAATGGCCCTCGAAGATATATTAAGTTTAGAGTATTTCCCTCTTTTTATACTTGTCTTTTCAAAATAAAAAAGGTGACCAAATTCGTAATTATGTCTATAACATAAATAGATATTAAGTTAATATATATAGTGGTGGGTTTAATTGAAAATCGAGTTCTGATTATGAACTACGGAACATAGGAGAGTGCCATATGTTTACACCAACCGGGTCATTCGTGTATTATTTATCATTAATAGTGCATAATTTGTGATGAATTATACATGGATCATGAATTTGTGTATTATTCATCATGAATGTTGCCTTATTAATGTTGAATATATGTATTATTTATCATGAATATTACATGAACGTTCACCTTTGTTATTCATACTAAATGTAGACACACGGAGGTCGGAGGCACATGTAGTGCTCTCCTTACGCAATGAATTTTAGGGTTGTAAACTATGCAACCCACTTATACACCACATATTTTTAGCGAATTGAATAAAAATATATTAAAATAATAAGAGGTGGATATAATGTGTGGTGGATAAGTGGGTTGCATGGTTGCAAGTTCAAATGGCTTGCATAATAAACCACCTATATATATAGTAATAGGTTCAAACGAGAAGTGCTAAAAAATGAGAAGTAGGGAAGTGATCTCCACCATTCATCGGGTGAATAAAGGCAGCTTTGACTGGGTCCCCTCATTTAATAATCTCTACCCTCCCATGAATCGCGTCAATCCCCTGTGATCGCGTCCACCGTAACCGGTCAAAGCCACCTTTATTGACCGGATGAGTGGTGGAGATCACTTCTCTACTTCGTATTTTTTTAGCACTTCTCATTTGAACATTTCTCTCTCACTCTCTCTCTCTCTCTCTCTCTATATATATATATATATATATATATAGGGGTGGGTTCAAATGTGAACCACTTTTTGGTTGTGAACGTGAGGACAACCGAGAGCGCGACACGTGGCGGATGACTAGACGCCACGTCAGATCCACGACGGATGACTAGGCGCGATTCATGGGAGGGCATTGAATTAAAGGGGGGACCCACACTTAAAATCGTCACGTGTAGCGTTCTCGGCTGTCGTCACGTTCACAACCAAAAAGTGGTTCATTTGAACTTTATATATATATATATATATATATATATATATAGGACTATAGGAGGGGAGTGATCATTTACAAACCTATCTTAAATTACAAACTTTGCAAACTAATTTCAACCAATGAATAAATTTCTTATTTTTTTAATTAATTTTAATTAACAGGGCAATAGATATATCCAATGGTTAAAATCATTAAATGAGAATGCTAAAAAAGAATTAAAGTAGAGAAATGATCCTATCCCTTTATACGACTAAGATCAAATTTGACAAGTCAAAGTTTATGACCTTCACTGGTCAAAGTTTGCGGCTTTGACTAGTCAAAATCTGCAGCTGTGCTAAAAATAGAGGAACAATTTTGTAACTGTTATAAATAGGTCGAAAATGGGTTCATAGATGAATTTGCGTAATTTATATATAAACTATGCGTTCTTATATGAACATGTGTAGTTATTCTTTTACATTCATATATGGACCTGTATAATTCATATATTAACTATTTTTAATTGATTCATATATGAACTATACGTTCATACATGAATCTGTGTAAGTCATATATACGTTTATATATGAACCTGTGTGGTTCACATATTAACTATTTTTAACTAATACATATATGAACCATACTTTCATACATAAACCTGTGTAATTCATATATCAATCACAAAATTCATATATGAATTTGTTTGTCGTCTATTTGTAAAAGTTACAAAACTACCTTTCCGTCTTTTGCAGCCTATGAGAGATATTATCAGATGTTTCGCCGCCAAAACCGCAATTTTTTATCAGATGAACGGCTAGAGAACTACTACAAATACGACTTTTATACACACCTTATTTTACACGGTTTTTGTCGTTTTTACAAAAAACGTGTATAGAAGATGTATCTGGACTCTTTTTACACGGTTACTATGGAACCGTAAATAAAAATGAGGTTTTATACAACGTTTTAAAATAAACACCGTGTATAAAAGGTAGTCGACAATTATAAACGATCGTCTCGATGAAACCGTGTAGAAAGGTAACATTTTTTACACGGTCGTATATAAAAATTTATGTATAAAGGGTGTTACTTTTATACACGGTACTGGAATAAAAAACATGCATAAAAGGTAACCTTTATAGGTTTTGTACATATGATTTAAATTTGATTGTCATCTACAGTTTACATTTTTTTTTTAACTTTTCATTTGAACATTTTCTTGAATATATACCAATAAGGTGGGTATGATGGAGTTTTTGGGTTAAAATTACACCACTATATATTGAAATAAGAAAGAAAGGACAAAGAAGAAGCACATACTTATAGAGGTGGTAAGTAGAAGCACCAAAAGAGTATTTGCAACGGTGATCCAGTAAAAACCGGTTCGAATATGAAAACTACAGGAATGTAAGGAATTTTAATAACCGGTTCGAATAGTAACCAATTTTGGGGTTGCATATACATATCGGGTAGAATCAGTTCGGTTAGAAAAAAACCGGACATCCAGTAAAAACCCGGTTAAATATCCAATAAAATAACTAGTGCGTCATTCAATTAAAAACCGGTTAAAGAGATCGGTTATAGAAAAACCGGTCCGCTTAAAAAAATGGTTTGTTAAAAATCCAGTTTTGGTTTTTTTTTTCTTTCCAAATGAATTAGATAACCGGCTATTTTGTGCACCTCTAGTCGTAAGGCACGTCGGCTATACACCACGTTCCTTGTGTGTATTATCACATATAATAAGAGTGAACTCGTGTTTTCCCAAACTGGAGGTGTTCTCACATTTTATTTTCATCTAGAATTATGATCTTGAATATTTATTAACATATATTTTTTTTTTCATAATGTGTGTTTTAATTTTCATATGTACACGATTCACAATGTGAACATGTTTGACATGTTGGTAAAACCAAACATACGCATAAAAAAGTACCACATTGTGAACCAAAAAAAAAAAAATGAAACAATCACATCTGAAACAAATATATGTTAATAAATATATGCAATATTAGCTTTAGATAAGAAAAGTTATGTGAAACAACAACGTAAAGTAGAAGTTCTCTGGGTCTTACAAAATTTGGAGTTCTCAAATGATTAGGTCTCTAACCATTCAATATGAGCATGTGTTTGCATAAACTTTCTTAAAGTACGTTTTTATTGTTTAAAACAACTTTTATTGAATAGTAAATGGAATTGTTGAACTTTTGGCTCGATTTACTAACATGAAATTTTCGGACATTTGTCTGGTTTAACTTGCTCGATGTGCTTGAAATGAGACATGTAGTTATGGCATATTTATTTGGAATCTACATGTTTTGAGTGAGTTGATCATTCGGTAGGAGTCATGTGATCCGACTATGATGCAATGGGTCCATAGGCATAAGAGTCAGCTTTTTGGTTTTTATGGAATATTTATCCCTACGATGTAGGTTGGTTTTCAATTTTAAGTAACTGAGTGTTGACCATTAGAACGAACTTATTTCATATTTAATGTGTTATAAAAAAATTAATTAGTTGCACTTTTCCCGATTTTTTGGGTGTTGAGGCACGGTGGAGGTAATTTGTTACGACATTTAATGGTAAGGTAGACGCAATATTGAGTAGTAGACGATGATGAGTTGTAAATGATGTGAAGATGATAGAGAGTGGTGGTGTGGCATTTGTTAGTGGTGGAAGTGATAGTTTTAAGTGATCTGGTGAAAGTAGAGGTGGTGGTGGGTGATGCTAGTAGTTGTTGGTCGTGGTGATGAATAATAGTGATTGTGGAGAATTTAAAGATGGTGGAAAAAAGGCACGGTGGTAGTTGTTGCAACGATAATGCTAGTAGAGGTAGAGGCGGAATTGGTTGGTGGATGACAATGACAAGGGAGAATGTGAAGATAGTGGGAGGTGGTGGTGATGGCAGTAGACAATGGTGGAAGATACAATTGTAGTCGATGTGATGAAAGTAAAGACAGTGGTGGCGAGTGGTGGTAATGGTAGATATGGATGACAGTGGTTATGGAGGAGTTATTGTAGTAAATGTGGTCGACAATGGTGCTAGTGGGTGGCCATGGCTAGGGGTGAGTGTTGGTCCCAAGCGGGTGACCTTCAAGTAAGAATAGTGTATGGGATTATAGAAGGGGGGGTTGAATATAATCACACCAAATTTTCACTTTTAAATTCTTTGTTGTATTAACAATATGAATTTACAGATTGTTGCGGAAATAGAAAAGACTAAAGTCTAAACTAAACAATCTAAGTTTCTTTCACTATGCACTAGAGTGAGAAGACTAGAAAAGAGAAGAAGATAGAGGGAATAAGAGAGAAAGGATTAGGGTATATTTTAGGATGAAGAAGAAGTATGGAGAACATCTCTTCAAGTCCTATTTATACCCCATGCATTAAATGCATGCAGACTCACTTTTGTGTACGTGTCATACTCTAAGTGGTCCTATGTACTATTTACTATAAACAAATATCTTTTGCATGGTATGCAAAAGAGGGTTCATGTAAACAGTTGCCTTGAGGTCTGATAAGTACGGAGGGAACAGAAAAGAGACTGTCCTTATGTACTTTTTGTGTCAGTAAAGGCGGATAATCCTTTTGTGCATTAGATTAAGACATTACACTAATCCTTCAGGATCAGGATACTGATCAGTGAGGAATGCTCTGATACTGAGGTTGATCAGAGGTCACTGTATCCTGATGAGTCTTCAGGATGTCATACGAAATTGAGCAGCCTGCTATCACTGAGTTCTGTCTTCAGATCACGAGCATGCTGGTCCTGTCATCAGCTAATTCTTCGACTTCGCTGATGGTTCTTGAGTATGATCTTGATGTCTTCAGGAGGTCTTCACTTTGATGGTCAGGATCATTAGACGTCAGAACAGACTCGTTCATCTCCTAATCTTGATCCTGATGATTATAAAAATAAGTTACAGCATAAGTAACATGGAATAACACTGAACAATCTCAGTGATAATTCCTCAAGCTATAACAGAAGTAAAGACCTATTCACTAAGTAAAGTAACAGGATCATTATCATTTCATCAGGTCTTAGGAGAGCTGGATCAACAATCTCCCCCTAAATGATAATCATAGGACAACTAAGAAATTGTCTTAATCTAGAAAGTTTAGAAATAAAATTCTAAGTCTAGGTATAACAGTAGGAAATAGAACTCATAAAGGTACGTGTCCCATTTACTGTTTTGAGGGATCTTTTTCAGTACTATGATGGAATAAAGTACGATGCACTAAAATGCATTTCCATTAATCTCATGAGGAATTACAAGAGTAAAGAAAATACACAAGTATATAAATACAGTACTGAAAGAAAAATTACAAAAATCCTAGCTATCAGAGTCTTCACTAAGATCTTCTTCCTTGACTTGGAAGGTGAGTGGAGTTTCACCAGTTGCTATTCAAGGATAGCTCTGACAGCACGAGCAAACGCTTTGTTGTCTTTGATTTTCTTTTCTTTATTGGCAATGAAGAGGACTGTCACCAAGTGTTCAGTGGGTGCTTTGTGTAGTTCGCTGAAGCGTTGAAAGCGAAGGATGTTGAAGTTGTCACTTACACAAATACCGTGAACAGGTTCTCTGATGACTTGACCTTCAGAGAGAGTTACTCCTGAAGGAAAGGAGAGATCAAGCATCCAGAGATCCATTGGCTTGTATGAAGTCTTGGGCATACAAGGAGTGAATCTCCTTGTTGAAGTGCCTGCTGATCGTCGAACAGGAGGCTTTGGCAGTGCTGAAGAAAGTTGGAGTAAAGAATCAGGAATTTCAGTTGTCCTTCTGATTCGTGCAATAAGTCCTTCAATGACTTCTTCTACTTCAACCCTGTAGTTCTTGTTGGCTTTGGGAAGTAGGCTTCTGATTTCATTCCACTCTGACAAGTTGTATCTTTCTAACTTGTCAAGAGTGTGTTGCACATCTTTTACTCCTGAGCGTTTGACTGTGATCCAGGTTTTGCCAGGATTACCTCTCTTGCCGCGGGTTCGGCGAAGGTGGACTCCTGAGATGGTAGCACCATGCTTCCTGAGATGTAGTCGATATCTGCACCAGTCAAGCTCTGCATTAACTTCTTCAGCCTGCTCTTCAGTTCTCCTGTTGAAGACTTTCAGTGCGGCCTTCTGTGCTAGAAGTGGATCAACACTTATTTCATCATCTTCATCAACAAAATCAGACGCAAGCCTTTTTGCAGCTTGAGCAGAAAGGAAGGCTTCCTTTTGCTTTTTATTGTGCTCCTCCTGAGCTCTTATTGCTTCTTCGTACTCCTCCTGTGATAGGCGAACGCGAACTCAGAGTTCCAAGAGGTACGAAGAGGAATTTTTACTCTTGTACTCTCGAGTCGCTCTATCACAGCGTCTAAATGCCCATCCCTGTTTACATGATCAGAAGAGTCAGGGTAGTTCTCACCTTCAGAACGAGGAGAGTTAGAGGGAGGAGATCTTGGTGAGGAGGCAGCGGTAGAAAAATCATCAGAGATGAATTCATCATCTGACGATAGAACAACGGTTTCAGGAGGACCATGTTGTTCTTGGGTTCTAGAGGAGGAGGCTTCAGAGTGAAAATGGGTGACAGGGTTTAAAGGTAAGGATTCATGGTTTATAGGGGTAACCCTGAAAGTCATTCTGCTAAGTTCAGCTCTAGTTTGTTCTGATGGGCTATTCTCCATAAGGCGAATAATCTCACCAGTAAGAGAGCCGAAGTTAACATCCTGATATTGGGTTTCAGGTTCAGTTTGGGTTTCAGGTTCGGTTTGGGTTTCAGGTTCAAGGGTTGGTTCAGGGGTTGGTTCAGGTGTTGGTTGGTTGGGTGGTTGGTAGACAACTATCTGAATGTTGTTTATGGGTGAGTCTTCAGGGGAACTATCGGTTAGGGTGATGGTTTCAGGATTTGGTTTGGTTTTGAAGAGAGAGGAGATAGGGAGATTATCAGAACTAGATGGGGAGGATGGATGAGTTGACGTACCAGGAGCACTAGGGTTCTCCCCCTGAGATTGTGCGAGTCCTGGAGTGGGCGTTGCGTCGGAAACTTTTTCCACGATGAAATCATCTTCATCATCATCATCATCGTTGTCGTCCTCGTCTTCATTGGTTCCCCCTTCCTCGTTGATATTCCAGTTGGTAGAGGGGGAATAGACGGAATGGTCACCAAGACGTTGAGGTGGCTGTCTCTCCCCCTCAACAGGTGCCCTGGAAAAGGCAGCTGTTGATACACACCTCTGGAGGAGAGAAGCCATGTCCGTCTGGAGCTTGGTGGTGATGATGAAGGAGCTAACCAAGGACTGAAGCAAGTCCCTATCAGCAGTGTTGAACGCTGATGGTGGTGGAGGAGCAGTGGATAAAGCATTCACCGCTGTGGAGAGGTCGGTGATCTTCTCCTAAAGTGCCCGGAGCCCTACTTCTTGGGCATCCAACCTCTGCACCACCTCGTTTTGGAAGGAGGTGAGAGAGTTGGAGCTGGTGTTGACAGCAGTTGTGAGAGCAGGCAGGGCTGTGGCCTTCATGTCCTGGAGGGACGCCTGAAGAGAGGTGGAGGAGGTGGCCACTTGGGATACCTTGTCGTGGAGATTATCCAGACAAGGTATGTTGATGAACACACCTGTTGGTGGCGGGGCAGCAGTGGCAGCAGCGGCGGCAGCAGCGGCCTGAGCTTCAGCATTGGCAGCTGCAGCTTTGGCAGAGGCGAGCTCTAGCTCCAAGGCCTGAAGGCGAGCCTTGTGGGCATCCTCCTGGAGTTGCAGTGCAGCCCTGGCATCCTGAAGCTACCTTTCAGCTGACTAGCGCCTTAGCTCAGCGTTGCTTAGCTGGCGCTCGGAGTCCGTAATGATGAACTCATCAAAAGGATCATCCTGATGAAGTTGAGGATGTCCTAGAGAGACTGCTCCAAATGAACCTGTACATTTAGTAGCTAAGTGAGCACTAGAAGACTCAAGAGCTTTCATAGAAGAAGAGATGGTAATAAGATGCTTAGTATTATTACATGAGGCTTGAACGGCATCAGACTGATTACCGTCCAGATTTGCTGACTGTTCCAGCTGAACAACCTCTGGTTCATTTAGTTGTGGAGCAGGAGTATCTGCGGGTAATGAACTTTTAGATAAAGGGGAAGGTCTATTAAAGATTTTAGGGAGAGTAAGGTAATATTTCTTACCAGCAGCAACTCCCTTGCTCTTTTTCTTTGACGCCTTGGATTTGGCGCGCTTGGGTGGAGGTGGAGGTGAGGATCCAGAGGGAGGTGGACGCTTCTGGAGCGTCAAGGATAGTGCAGCTGGGGAAGTCAGTATGGGGTTAGCTACTGACATAGCATGCAGAAAATGAGAAGAGGAGGATTTGGAAGAGATGAAAGAAAACATACCTTGGGCTGGTGGAGAAGCGAGCTGCTCTTCTGTGTCCTGGTCTGGTTCAGGAAGAACCAGGACAGCAGAGAGGGGTACGTCATCAGGACGAGGAAGGACCTGATCTAGGAACTTAGGCCCAATGGCGTAGTTGTTGAAGGTGCCTTCAGTGGGGTAGGCAGTCTTCATGTGCCTAGCCAGGACAGCATAGAAGTAGCGGGTGTAGGGGATGTTGGTCACTCGCTTTGTCGTCTTGACCTTCTTCACCATATCATCCCATATATGGCGAACATAGTCGAATTTCCGTCTTTGGAGAGCGGAAAAGACCATGTTCTGAATGACAGTAGGGAATTGCTTGGTACTGCCAGTCTTGCCTGTCAGACAGAGACCGAATGTGTTCCATATGTAATAGAACGTAACATTCAGTCCTGTCTTCTGAACGGTGGCAGAGGACTTGATGATGACGCCATCCTTCTTAGGCCATTGGTAGCCAATGTCATCAAGGAGAGCTATGATGTCGTTAGAGGATGGGGGAGGAGGATATCTCTTCTTTCCTGGGATCTCGAGGACGTTCCTGAGAGTCCCAATTCCGAAGGTGACGATCTCATCGTTGATCTGGAACTTGATCACCTCTTGCAGAATGCCCTTTGGGCTCTTCTCCTGAGCAACCATGGCTGTAGACCATAGTTGAAGAAGCACAGGCTTGTTCGGCTTGGGGTTGATGGTGAAGGCAGTCTTCAAAGGACTGCTTAGAAGAAAGTCCTTTGCAGGCTGCAAGTATTCCTTGCCTTGAACTGCAGGTCATGCTGAGGGACAACCACATGGAGGTTTCCTGATGCTGAACGTACTATGGTGGCTTATGTGGAGAGTTGAGCGTCCAAGGAAGTGGAAGTAGTAGCAGCCATTCTGTAAACAAAAAGAATAACATATGTGGATGATTAAGGAATCCAAAATATGTATCTTTTCTTCACTTTTCAATGAACAAAAGAAAATGTTCATAAAAGTGGTGAAATCCTTTATACTTGGAATAGATTAGATACCAAAAATCACAAAAGGAATGTGTTTTGGTATTAAAGAGAACTTCGATTTTGATGAACTATATCAAAAAGGGAGTTGTATGAAATTTCTTAAAAGAAATAAGAAAAACATATAAACAGTTTTAACAAAAATCTTTGAAGATTTTGGGAAAACTAAGATCAAACAAGGTGATCTTAGGGTTTTTGGAAAAACGTTTATCACATTAAGTTGTTTAAAAAGAAGAATGTCAACTTAAATATGGAAAGAACAAGGATTAAAACACTTACGATGATTCTTTAGAGAAGAGTTTAGTGTGTGTTCTTGGTGTTCTTGGTGTAACAGACTGGAAGAGATTGCTTTTCTTGCTTTAGTTCGTTTAGAGAATTTGTGAGCGTAAAGAATGAAAAGAATACAAGTGAGGTTTTTATACCTCGCGGGTAGAGAGAGAAAATGGATGACAGAGAAAAGAGAGCTAAATTCAAACGTAATGATGAAAAAAGAAGCTTGACGCGCGTTCACGCGTCTGACACACGTAGTGGGAACAAGAAACGTCCCATTACGTGTCTGGCAAGATGAAAAGTTTGTTTTATTCTAAAAACCACCTTTTCAGGGGATAATTCCAATTTGGTGAAAGATTAAATTTCTTGGAATCAGAGTACTTATCAGATAAGTACTGTTTTGGGAAAATCCTCTTATCACATTTAATGCGATAAGGTTTCAGGGACAGAAATACTTACCTAAGGTGAATCATCAGTATTCGGATTTTGAACAAAGATTTTGTAAGTACTGAATAGAGTTATCTCCTGATAAATGTATTCTTCAGGAGTTGTTAGGTATGTGTCCTGAGAAAACTTATTCTATAGGACTTAACAACTTTGTATCCTGATAAACTTCATTCGTCAGGATTTAACATCCCAAGTTCACTGATGAGCATATTAAAACGTGTTACATCCTGTGGTTTGGTAAAGAGGTCAGCAAGCTGATATTCAGTAGGGACAAAATGGAGTTCAATATCACCATTCATCACATGATCCCTGATGAAGTGATATCTCACTTCAATGTGCTTTGTCTTGTAGTGTAAGACAGGATTGTTCGCGATGGCGATCGCTGAAGTGTCGTCACAATATATGGGAATTTTGGAGAGTTGTATGTCATAGTCCTGAAGTTGATTTCTCAGCCACAGGACCTGAGCACAACAAATTCCAGCTGCAACATATTCAGCTTCAGAAGTTGATGTGGACACATAATTCTGTTTCTTGCTAGTCCAACTCACCAACTTTCCACCTAGTAGGTGACACCCACCAGTGGTGCTTTTCCTGTCGATCTTACATCCTGCAAAGTCACTATCAGAATAAGCCGTTAGATCGAACCCTGAGTCTTTGGAGTACCAAAGACCCAGATTAGGAGTTCCCTTTAGATATCTGAAAATCCGCTTTACAGCAGTCAGATGGGATTCTTTGGGTTCAGCCTGATAACGAGCACATAAACATGTAGAATACATGATATCAGGACGACTTGCTGTAAGATACAGTTGTGAGCCGATCATTCCTCTATAAAGAGTCACATCAACAGGTTTCCCTTTGGAATCCTTGTCAAGTGATAGAGGAGGTGCCATTGGAGTCTTCATCGGTGTACATGATGTGAGATCAAATTTCTTCAGCATATCAAGTACATATTTACCTGGTTTGATATAGATTCCTTTTTCAGATTGCTTGATCTGAAGTCCTAAAAAGTAAGTTAGTTCACCCATCATAGACATTTTATATTCTGTTTTCATGAGCAACTCAAACTTTTCGCAGAGTTTGGGATTGGTTGATCCAAAGATAATGTCATCGACATATATCTGGACAAGAAGGATATGCTTAGGATACTTCTTAAGAAATGAAGTGCTATCGATCTTACCACGTTCAAAACCTTTAGAGAGAAAAAAGGTTGACAAGGTATCATACCAGGTATCTACAAAGCCAGGAGGCTGAGCCACATAGACTTCTTCATTAAGTTTTCCATTCAGAAACGCATTTTTAATGTCCATCTGAAAAACTTTGAAGTTCATATGTGCTGCAAAGGCCAGGAATAGTCGAATTGCTTCGAGCCTAGCCACAGGAGCAAAAGTTTCATCGTAATCAATGCCTTCTTCCTGCCTGTATCCCTGAGCAACAAGACGAGCCTTGTTTCGAATAATCGTACCAACCTCATCAAGTTTATTCATGAAGATCCATTTGGATCCAATGATGGTATGTTTTCGAGGCCTAGGGACGAGAAGACAGACATTGTTTCTGATGAACTCTGCTAGCTCTTCTTGCATGGCTGAGACCCAGGCAGGATCACGCAAGGCATCATCTATTTCTTTAGGTTCATTTTCAGAGATGAAATTAACATAAAGACAGATGTTACCATATTGACGTCTAGTTTTAACACCAGAGGAAGGATTTCCGAGGACCTGATCAATTGGATGATCCTTGGTCCATCGTAGAGCAGGTGGTTGATACACTTGTCCTAAAGTGGAAGCTTCATTTAACGATGGATCAGGAAGAAGATTTGTAGTGGTAGGAGTAGGTTCACTAACAGTGGTTTGAGAGAAGTCTTCACTGCTAGTGGGTTGATCACGTTCAGGTGTGACTTGAGTAATAGGGGTGGCATTTATTACTGGAGGTATAGTTATTTGAGAAGGTGGAAGAGGAGTTTCTTCAAAACCATCAGGAAGGTCTTGAGAAGTTGGATCAGCAATGGGAATATCAGGGACTTGAAAGAAAGAGTCAGCCCATTGATTTATTTCAGCATTGTCTTGAGGGTGAGGGAAGGTAGGACCCGATTCATCAAAATGAACATGAATCGTTTCCTCTATGGTTTGTCTTTGTTTGTTGAACACACGGTAAGTTTTAGGGATAGAGGAGTATCCAAGGAAGATTCCATCATCAGACTTGGAATCGAACTTTCCAAGGTTATCTTTGTTGTTCAGGATGTAGCAGACACAACCAAAGATATGGAGATGTTCGATTGAAGGTTTTCTGTTACGAAAGAGTTCGTAAGGGGTTCTCCAGAAGCGCTTGACTATCAGAGATCTGTTCTGAGTGTAGCAGGCTGTATTAACGGATTCAGCCCATAATTGAGTGGCAAGGTTGGCTTCACTCAACATCGATCGTGCAGCTTCAATCAGGGTTCTGTTTCATCTTTCAGCAACACCGTTTTGCTGAGGAGTTCTTACAGAGGAGAAGTTCTGGGAGATACCTTTCCTATCAAAGAAAGTTTCCAAAGTACTGTTTTTGAACTCAGTACCATGGTCACTTCTGATGGATCGAACAGAAAGGTTGTTGAGCTTTTCCATCTTCCTGACGAACAGGATGATTTCTTCAGGAGCATCACTCTTGGATCGAAGAAAGAATACCCATGTATATCTGGAATATTCATCAACAATCACCAGAGTGTATTTCTTTCCAGCGATGGATTGGAAACTAGTCCGATAAATTGATCATTTAAGGGTTTATTGATATTTATTGGAAATTAGTCTATTTACAGTTGCTAAAAACCAAAATTTTTAAATGTGTAGATGGCAAGCACCGTTACCAACACAAACAATCTTTCCCTCCGCTCTATCCTCGAGAAGGACAAGCTAACCGGCCCCAATTTCCTTGACTGGGAGCACAATCTGATGATTGTGCTCAGACACGAAAGGAAATGGTATGTCCTTGAAGAGCCTCTTGGGGAGTCTCCTCCAGCAAATGCTCTGGCTGCTGCTAGAAATGCTCACAAGAAGCATTCAGATGATCTGCTAGATGTCGCTTGTCTCATGCTTGCAACTATGAGCCCAGATCTACAAGCAGGGTTCATGAATACGAATGCTTATGACATGATCCGCCAGTTGAGGGACATGTTCCAAACACAGGCTCGTACAGAACGTTACGATGCCACAAAAGCATTTAACGAGTGCAAGATGATCAAGGGGACTTCAGTAAGTGACCACGTAATGAAAATGAAACGGCACTTGGATCATCTGGAGAGGCTTGGTCACCCAGTTTCGTTGCAGCTAGCAACGGATACTATACTCAACTCACTGTCAGAAGATTACAAACTTTTTGTAGTCAACTATAATATGAACAACATGGAGAAGTCAATAGCTGAATTGCACT
Organism: Centaurea solstitialis; assembly: GCA_030169165.1. NCBI lineage: Eukaryota > Viridiplantae > Streptophyta > Magnoliopsida > Asterales > Asteraceae > Centaurea > Centaurea solstitialis. The sequence continues at coordinate 39,529,268 of CM058040.1, forward strand.
CCATTAAGACTGTTGAGTTGAATATGGGGACCAAGAATAAAACCAAGGACGTCCTAATGGTGAGAGATGGAGGGGTGAAAAAGAAACATGGGCATGCAAACACCAGTAAAGGGAAGGGACCAGTTCAGGCCGTCCAGATTGCACCCAAAGTTAATGGCAAAGGCAAAGGCAAGGGCAAGGGCAAGAAGGTTAAGCCAAATAAAGCTAGGACCGAGAATCGCTGCTTCATGTACAATGAAGTCGGTCACTGGAGGCAAAACTGCCCAAAGCGTCATGAAGCAGGTATGTAAACCTCAGATATTTATGATTGATTAAGTTTGTCACTTTTTACTTGTTAGTTTACAAGTATACTGATACCTAGAGCAAATGACTATTGCAGGTGGTCAGAAGTGAGGTGCCCAGGAGTTGCAAGGATCAAGATAGAAGTTCATTTTAGATATTTTTTTAAGACATTCTTTATTATTTTAAACAGCTGTTTTTGGTTTATGGTTACATTTTAAATACTTATAATTTATTGGATGATTTTAAATTTATAAGTTATTGTCTTGAATAAATATCTGATATGCATGAAGTTTTAAATCTGACAAAGTCAAGTTTTGACTTGATTTGAAATAAGATCCTAGACATTGCCTATTACACTAACAGAGTTACTTCAATAGTTTTATTTAAATTGAAGTAATTTATATGAAAACTGTCAAAAACACACGAAATACTATAGGAATGTGTTTTTGGGAATAAAACATTTATGAGTAAAAGATTATGAAAAAAATTTTGTGATCAGGTTTAATTACTTAAATGTTTAAAAGAGAATTTAGGATATTAACTCAGATAGCGTTAATAATAAATAGTGTTTATAAAACTAGGAAAATTCCAAGTTTTGGAATTAGGATTTAACAAAATCCAGTTAAGTTTTATAAATATTAATTCTCAAGTTCATTACTTAAAATAGAATTGACTAATCAAAGCTTTGACTAAGTCAATAGTAAATTTTGAGTAATAGTTGGTTTTCATATAGGCTAGTGGGAGCCCAGTTTATTCTCTATCTACTCTAAGATAAAAAATGAAAGATATATTTATTGATTCAATATATCTCGGAATTCATGATCCAGGTAGGATAAAAAATTCATGAGATATAATTTACGTTACAGTCAAAAGGATAAAAGTTTCAAGATCTTTGAAACAAAATAAAGTCATGACTGACTTTAGAATCAATAACTAAACATGTTGGAGTAGTAAAATATAGAATTCCAGTATATTTGCCAATATGGTTGTTGTCCCACAAATCAATAGAAAGCAATAGAAATGGATGGAAATCACAATCAAGATGATGAAAATAAAGCTCTAAGCAATGGAGTTTTCCCAAAATGACTAAAATGATGATTCCCAACATTAAACCCTAATCATCTCTTACCTTTTATAGGTAAGAGGAAGTTACAAGAAATGTCAATAAAGGCCCCCGAGGTTCCAAACCTCAAACAAGGGCACTAACAAAGTAGAATGTTTACACATAAAGGAAATTAAACTAGAAAGCGGATAAGATAGTGGTTTTCTGACTCTTCACAACAAAAGAGGTCCTACAATCTCCCCCTTTGTGAAGAAGTCAGAAAGGTGGTGGAAGCTCCAGTGCTGGCTCCCACTTGGACATCTGCAAAAACTCTTCCCAATCTCCGATGATCCGCGCTCTCATCTGCATCGCCGCCTCGACTCGTCTGTACATCAACCGTTCCTTGAGCTTCCTCTCTATCAGTCTCATGCCCTCCAGAATCTTTCCCTTTCCGTCTATGATCTTCCGGCCCGGTATCTGATCCGCCAAGAGTCTACTCTGCATACCGTTCTAGACGTAGAGAAGGGTACCGTCGCAAAACTTGGCAAGTTCGCCAAATCTCATAAATCTTCGCTCCCTCTTCTTCCTCGTCACATATAGAACTCCGTGCTCCGGTATCCTGGTTGGCATGTATGGAAGATAGGCATCAATACCAGGTACGAGCAGGTTCGGTCTGAGCAGGTTAACCTTCGGCTGGCGGCTTTCGATCGCGAGCTGGTAGTCCGTCACCCGCGCAAGTGTGATCGCGTGGCGAACGTACTTCTTCAGTATCTCGGTGCCGTCTCTGTAGTGTTGGGGTCGGAGAATCGGACCCTGGAGGTACTTGATGAGCGTGAGTAGATCTTCCAGATGCACCCGATCCAGATCTGCTTCCGTGAACGACCAGTCCTGTAACTCACCTCGTGGAGTGCCGGTCCCGTACATGCGGACGTCGTACTCAAGAAATAACTGATGACCATGTTTGTAGGGGCGCATAGCAGTTACCTTGATGAAACGACGTCGGATTCTTTGACGTCCGTGGGTAGCCCAGTTACACATCCTCTGGTGTACGTAGGCGGTCCTTCTTCTCTTCGTCTTGATGTGCGAGATCCCGAAGTAGACCTTTCGGGACCATACGTGCATCCTTTCCTGCAGGAAGATACGGGAGAAGTATTCCTCAAGGAATGGTCGGAAGATGACGGAATGATTCCAGTTGAGCTGGATGACGGTTGGAGCAGCGGATTCTGGATCTGTCGAGTGAATGGTCCGAGGGGCTTCCGGAGTGGGAAACTCAAATGCCGATAGGAAGCTGTTGTAGTCTGTATCCCGTACGATGTCGTCCCCCCTCTGGAAAATCCTAAGGCTCTGAGCAAGCGACCGAAGAATCTTCCGGGCTTCCTCCGGAATCTGAACATCTGAAACGTCTTTCGGCGCTGCTTCCGGGGGAACGACGTTAATCTGCGCCGTATCGGTCATCTGAGGGAACTGTACTGACTCCCCTTCCGGGATCGGCTCATAGTGCCAGCTCCCCATGTCAGGAATCTCCTCCGTGTCTGAATCGACATAGGGAGCATCGGCGGCAGCATAGTCAGATGGAGTACTGGAGGGGGCGACCGTAGAAGCTGGAGCTGGAGTAGAACCGGAACCGGAGGCAAAATGGAGGTCGGTGCGAGGCCTTTTGGATGAAGCCTGCACCTCCCCCTCATGAGGACCCGGTGCCGAGTCATCAGGGTCATCATGCCTCCGTTTGGAAGGCTGAGCCTGAGACCGACACATGGCCTCCAGTTCCCGAATGCGCTGCTGAAGGATCTCAATCTGGGCTTCCCGATCTCTAACCTGGGCGGAGAGGCGGTCGTTCTGAGTCGTGTAGGATGAGATGACGAAGGCATGTTCCGCCTCAGTAACGTAGCCCGGTATCGGAGGTAGTTCGCCCGAAGTCGGAGGGGCGAGTCTGAGAACATCTTCAGTCTGACGGGGGATCGGTGCTTCGGATGATGGGGCAGCCTCGGAGTGTTTGCCCTTGATTCGCCGTTTGAGTTCGTAGAGCTCCGCATCCCTGTCTTCTTGAAGCTTCCGAGACGCTTGAAGATCCGCCAGTCTTTTTCTCTTCGTCTCGACCAAGGCTTTCTCTAGTGCCTCGACCCGCGCATCCCTAGCCCGGTTGGCTTCCTCCACCGCGAGTAACCTGGTTTGGACGACTTTTAGGATGTCGTCCGAATCCGTCGGACCTTGAAGTCCCGTTGTTACTAGGGTGGTTTTAGGGATTCCACCCGAATCCGTCAGGCCTAGAAGCCCCGTTGTTGCGTGAGCATCTTTAGAGACTTTGCTCGAGTCTGTCGGACCCTGTCCCGGTAGTACAACACCCGGTGCCACTTGGGCTCCAGTTGTCGAGAAGAGTCCTACTGGGGTGCTCTCTCGGCCTGATATCACCGCTGGTATGATGTTGACGGTGTCAGGGCTTCCGGCGGATCCTCGAAGGGCGTCACCCGACGCACCAACTCTCCCCGTTCCGGCGGAGTCCCGTGGAATCTCCGCTTGTGGTACAATAGGTCGTGGCCTAATGATAGAAGGGATCGTAAACGTCCCGGGAAGTGGCTCTACGACTCTATGTGCAACAAATGAAGTCGAGAGGTGGGGCAGTTCCTCTCTGATCTCAACACCGGCAGACTCCGATTGAGTGGCCGGTGGAAGTTGTGCTTGATCCCCGTGACTGACTGAAACGACCATCTGTTGAGAGATGGTCGAGTGGCTGGGTGGGGTGTGCAAGTGCGCTAGTTGGCTGCTAGCGTCTTGACCAGACACCGTCGGGTGCCCGGTCTCGGTGTGGGTTGCCTCTATGTTGGATGGACTCGAGGTAAGGGGAACTTCCGTTTCTAATCTACGCGGCTCTTCCTCTTCGTCCGCATCCTGAAGCTGAGCCCACAGCTCGCCTAACTGGACCTCAACATCTTCGGTCTCTTTTTCTCTCCTCTCTCTCTCTTCTTCCTCACTGTCTTCTCTACCCCAGCCGGTAGCAACCTCGACCTCACCTTCTTCCTCACGACCGACGGTCCGGTCATCTGATGCAAGATCCTCAGCAAGTACTGGATCTCCGGATATTCTGTCGTCGTTGAAGGAAGAGGTGGCTTCATCCACGTCTATCACCTGGGCCTTCCCGCCCTTCGCTGGTTCTGATAATTGGAACTCAGAGTCAGATCCGTAATCCACCATCTCTGCATCTGTGGCTTCGTCATCGGGCTCACGATGGTCCGAAGGAGTATGCTCGGAGGATTCGTGACCGTCGGAGTCATCGCCGGAGGGTTCGCCGGAGGGTTCGCCGGAGGGTTCGCCTGCTTGAGTAGCACCGGCCGCCGTGAGAGGTGGTGAAGGAACGTGTGCTTGTTCTTGTGGGGAAGCTTCCACGTCCTCACCAGTCGGTTCTGGTTGTTGCGGCGGTGTCGGCGATCGGCGCTCGGCGCTCTTCCAATGACGAATGAACTGGTGATTGTTGAAGAATCCCGGTGTACTGCTTCACCCGGAAGTGACTTGTGATTTCACGCTCGCGGGCAACTAGGGATGTCTCTTCGATGTAGGTCGGCGTTCGAGCTCTACGGGTGCGGTTTTGGAGCATCATCTGATAGGCTTCTGCTCGAGACATGTGTGGCGTGGCGGACGTACCAACGACTCTACCCACTTCACCCCTAATGTCCACTCTCATCACTCCCGAGCCTTGAGCTCCCCCACTGGAGCTCTGGCCCGCCGTGCCAGAGGCACGACTCCTAGGAAGGACGGGTCGCGCGTCCGGGGTAGGGCTCCTCCGTTCTGAGGAGTCCGTGGACGCGTCTTCTAAACCTATAGCCGCCCGGTACATCCTAACACTTTCAGACCTACGGTCCGCCAAACCAAGCACATTATCAGGGATAGGCATTTCTACCTGACCTGATCGCAGAGTCCTTCGGTTCATCCTGCCTATCTGAATGCTTTCAAAGCGCTGGTGGCCGGATCTACGTCTGACGGTCGGATGTTGCTCCATGTGCTCGTGAATGATCAGACTGAAGAACCTCATCCAAGGAATGGATGTATGACGGGTTCTTGCGGGCCCTTGTCGAACGTCGGTGACCATGTCAGCCCAAAGTTGTTGGGAGAAGTCGATACGCCTCCCGTAGGCGACCGCATGAATGACATGCCAGAACTGAGTGGAAGCACGATCCACTCCGTAGGTCTTCGAAGATAAGGTCCTGTTGAGTGTGTTGAAGAAGGAAAACCAGATTGGTGGCAGCATCCCCTGGGTGACTTGGGAAATCCCGTTCGGTCGGTTGTTTGCAGTGAAGTGAACCCCAAGTGCGAGTATCTCGCTGAAGAGCTCGGGGCCGGTGACCAATGGCTCGAACGGGGCCTCAGGAGTGGCAGCAGGCAGATGGAGGACGCGCCTCAGGTCCTCCACAGTGATAGTGAGGTCGGTGTGATCAACACGACCCACGATGGTCTGCACGCCATCTCGAGTCTCCACGGTGGAAGTAGCATAGAACTGCTGAAGGTAAATCATGGGAATGTCGGCAGTGGCTTGCATCGCATACGCCAGTGGATGCGCACGAAGGATCTCCAGTACCACCTCGTCCTGAGCAGTGAAGTTGGCCAGGTCAACGTACCCGTTGTTTTGGTGGATGGGACGGATATCAGTTGGGACAATGAGGGCTCGGTCAGCAGCGTTGTTGACCGGAGAAGGAGGAGCAGGAGTGTTCGATTGACAAGCCATTTCTGTCAAGTCACAAAGGATCAGTTAAGTGTTTTAGAAAGATGTTATGTTAAAAAGACTATACCCTCGACTAGCCGCGAGTCGGAAAACCTCGAAAACCCAAAAATGAGTATTTCGTATTTTCCGAGTCGAAAAACGAGCAAACACACGAGGGGGTGTTTTCCGATTCGGAAAAGATGATTTTCCGAATCGGGAAACTCCAACACTTAGAGAAAAAAATTGATTTCAATAAAACACAAGTTTTCCGATTCGGAAAAGGTACTTTTCCGATTCGGGAAACTCCCACACTTAGAAAAATAAATCATGAAGAACAGGTAGGTTTTCCGATTCGGAAAACGTAGTTTTCCGATTCGGAAAATGTGCAAGACTTAGAAAATTTTGGCAAGACTTGGTCTCATACGAGATTCGGAAAACCTCGGAAACCCGTAAGGGTAATTCCATGTTTTCCGAATCGGAAAATTTAAGCTTTGAAAACGAGACACAAGTCGGATTCGGAAAACTTGATAATCCGATTCGGATTTATCTGGTTTTCCGAATCGGAAAACATATTTGAGTATTCATCGTTGAAGGATTCGGAAAACTTGAACATTCAAGTTTTCCGATTCGGAAAACTTGAATGTTCAAGTTTTCCGATTCGGAAAACCGAGACTGTTCGAGTTCCAAATCAAAAACCGTTCACCGAACGTCGATCTAAGGCTCTAAACTATTAACATGCATCCTAAATCAGTTAATAACAAGTTTCTAATCAACAAAGGATCAATTTAACGCCCCGAAATCCCATTCCAAGAAGTTTGGGTTTCGGGTAAGTTTTGAAAAGTTTAGGCTTCGATCCAGACCTTAAAACGACAGATTTAGACGTTATAACTATATAAGGATTGATCGTAAACTTACCAGGAATCCGAAAACGTTTTCTGATCGACGAACGGAGCAAAAACGAGCGAAAAGCGAATCGAGCGCGAGAGCGGTTATCGGGTGAGTTCAGAGAGAGAAAAAGTGAAAATTTGAAATTTTGTGAAAAGTAAATCTTGAAAACCGGTATTTATATTTTTACTGAATTACACTGTGTTTGGGTCAAAAACACTGTGTTTGGCTCTCCTGATGACTCTCTTAACCCGACTTTCACCTATTGGCAAAAACCACCCCTGGACTTGAAGTTTCAAGAAACTTACAAACTAGTCCCTGAACTTGTAGTTTTAAGAAGTTCCAAAACAGACCCTGGACTACAAGTTTCACTAAAGAGCAAAACGAGTCCCTGAACTTTAAGAATCAGAAAGTAGCAAAGTTAGTCCCCGAACTTGTAAGTTCAAGACATGTACTCTACCGCCCCCTGAACTTTCAAGTTCGCAAAAATTTACAAGTTCAGCGCTCGACTCCCGAGAAAAGAGACTTACCTGGTACGTCTCGACAGGGTTTTGTGCGAGTTCTGATCTGAAGTAACCAGAAGTCGTTGTGAGGATCCACACCTACAAAAGAAAGTATAAAATGGTATCCAAGGTGTTGTGGATCCGAGAACGTCGGTAAACACACCAAACATTGAAAAGCAAGACTTAGTACTCCCCCTTAATTCATGCAATCTCTCAAGAACTCCTACAGACTCCCCCTACACACATGCATACAGAACATGAACTCCAGACTCCCCCTAGACCTCAGGCAGGGAGGTCTAGCATTCCTAACTTGCTTAGGAGAAAGAAGTGACGTTTCTCGTCAAACGGCTTTGTGAACAGATCAGCAAGCTGATAGTCACTCTCAACAAAGTAAAGTTCAACATTACCTTTCTTGACGTGATCTTTGATGAAATGGTATCGGATGTCGATATGCTTCGTCCGAGAATGTTGAACCGGATTTGCCGTGATCTGAATCGCACTCTTGGAGTCACAATAGATTGGAATTCGTTGCATGGTGTATCCGAAGTCGGCAAGTTGGGTTTTCATCCATAGAACTTGCGAGCAGCAGCAGGCAGCAGCAACATATTCTGCCTCCGCGGTGGATAAGGATACGCAATTCTGCTTCCGGGATGAGCAACTCACCAGCGTATCTCCGAGAAACTGGCAAGCACCTGATGTGCTTTTCCTGTTGAGCTTGCAACCTGCATGGTCTGGGTCTGTATATGCAATTAGTTCAAAACCAGAATCCTTTGGGTACCAAAGGCCAAAATCCGGTGTGCCCTTCAGATACCTAAGGATTCTTTTGACTGCAGACAAGTGTGAGTCACGTGGATCACACTGAAAACGAGCGCAGGCACCCGTGGAGAAAACAATGTCTGGTCTACTAGCCGTGAGATATAAAAGAGAACCAATGATTGCACTATAAGTCTTCTGGTCAACCGGTTTACCAGAACTATCTGCATTTAGTTGAAAATTTCTGGGCATTGGTGTTGCCGCAGAGTTTGAACCACCGAAATCAAATCGTTTTAAAAGATCTTGAACATATTTGGCTTGATTTATGAAAATGCCATCAGGGCGTTGTCGAACTTGAAGTCCTAAAAAGAAAGTCAACTCGCCCATCATGCTCATTTTAAATTGGGATTTCATGGTGTTCTTAAACTCTTGGCACATCTCAGGCTTCGTAGATGCGAAGATAATATCATCCACGTATATCTAAACTATAATTAAATCTTTACCTGACCTCTTGAGAAACAAAGTGGGATCGATTGTACCTTTCTTGTAGCCAACTCCTAGCAAGTAATCAGTGAGTGTTTCATACCATGCCCTAGAAGCTTGCTTGAGACCGTAAAGCGCCTTGTCCAACACGTAGACGTGTTCTGGAAATCTGGGATCGACGAATCCTTTCGGTTGTTCAACGTACACCTCTTCTTGAAGGACTCCGTTCAAGAAAGCACACTTAACGTCCATTTGATACACTGTCATGTTCTTGTGTGCAGCATACGTAAGGAAGATCCGAATTGCCTCAATCCGAGCTACGGGCGCAAACGTCTCATCGTAGTCGATACCCTCTTGCTGGCGATAACCCTTGGCGACCAATCGAGCCTTATTCCGGATGATGAGATCGTTCTCGTCCTTCTTGTTCCGGAAGATCCACTTCAGGCCGATGATGGATTTTCCCCACGGTCTGGTTACCAGGCGCCAGACTTTGTTTCTCTCGAATTCCGCAAGCTCTTCTTGCATTGCTAAGACCCAATCAGGATCGGTGAGAGCTTGGGAAACATCCGAAGGTTCGAATTCACTGAGGAATCCTCCGAATAGAATCAGGTTTTCTACATTCTTTGCAGATCTTGTAGTGACAGGTTGTGAGGGACTCCCGATGATCTGGGAGGGGGGATGATCTTTTGTCCACTTTCGAGTGTGTGGGTGAGTGACATAAGCTTGTTGGTTGTTGGTGGCGTCATTCTCATCTCGTACAGCAAAGACCTCTTGCTGGTTTCTACTTGATGACCCGGCCGCCAGATTATGCTGCGGTGATGCCTCCAACCGGGGCTCACGCACTACCTGAGCATACGTTCTCTAAGCTGAACTGGGTGAAGGTAGTGGAGCTTCCTCTGGGATAGGTGCAAGAACAGGTTGTGGGGTCTGTTCTCGGACAGGTTCCGGCGAGGCAGATGATGAGATTTCAGGGGGAGAGACCGCAGTCAATTCTGGTGACACTGAGTTTGTAGATGTGCTTGTAGATGGCTCAGTGACGAAAGCATCAGACGTCACGGAAGTAGAAGTTGAACCAGCATGAGCAGGAATTACAATCGGACCCGTGAGTGTGGGTAGATCATAATCTGCGAGGTCTAAAAAGCCTAAAGCAGAAAAGTTAGTGGAAGAATCTGTGCTCGGTGGTGCGGTGAACAGTTCAGGAAATGAGGCATTTACATTACTTGGACTTGCCACAGAATAACTTTTGGTTTCGGAAAAATCAACATTTGAGCTTTCCAGGATGGTTCGGGTCCGTTTGTTGAAAACCCTATAAGCCTTTGAGTTATGTGAGTATCCGATGAAGATAGACTCATCAGACTTGGGTTCAAACTTTCCCAAATCATCCCGGTCGTTTAAAACATAGCATTTACATCCAAAAACTCGAAAGTAATCGATGTTAGGCTTACGCTGTTCGACCATCTCGTAGGCGGTTTTACCGGTCCGCTTAACGATTAAGGTCCGATTCTGCGTGTAGCATGCTGTTGATACTGCTTCAGCCCAAAATGATTGAGGAACTCCAGAGTGAGCCATCATGGATCTCGCCGCTTCGACCAACGTCCGGTTCTTCCTTTCCACTACCCCATTTTGTTGAGGGTGTGCGCACGGCTGAGAAGTTGTGAGAGATTCCCACATCTTCAAGAAAGGATTGCAGCTTTGCATTGCGAAACTCGGTTCCGTTGTCACTTCTCAACTTCTTCACTCGGCGACCCAAGAGAACTTGAATCCGCTTGATGAAGGCAATGATTCGATCGGCAGCGTCAGACTTGGCTCGTAGGAATTCAAGCCATGTGAACCTAGAGAACTCATCAACGAGAACTAACATGTATTTCTTTCGGGCTAGGCTCTCGGTTCTGGTAGGTCCACAAAGATCCATATGTATCATGTCAAGGGGACTCTTGCTATTCGTATCCATCCTCGGTGGATGAGAGCTTCTCGTCATCTTTCCTTGTTCGCAAGCGGGACACAGTGTATCCTTGGAAAGGCGAGTCTCCGGTAGTCCCTTGACGAGATTTTTCGAAACCAACTTGTTCATGTCTTTGAAATTCTGATGGCAGAGTCTTCGATGCCATAACCAACTGTCCTCCTTTGATGCTTTTGCGAGCAGACAGATTGCATTCCTCACATCAGAAATTGCTTCAAACTGTGGGTGTGTCTGAGGGATTGAACGGAAGACGGTGGAGTAAAGATTGCCATTCCTCCGCGCACTAAGGATGACGTTGTTGTCTTCATCATTTACATCGCTTCCGTATTGAAATTGCTTCACCCAGTATCCGTTGTCACAGAACTGACTGGAGCTGAACATGTTGTAACCTAACCCCTCGACATACCTTACATCCTTAATGATGTATTTTCCATCCGTAATTTTCCCATAACCCACCATTGGCTTAGGCGTCTTGTCGGCTGTTTTAACGTATCCCTCGAACCTTTCAACGTAGTCGAAAAGGAAGGATCTCTGACCAGTCATGTGTCTATATGCGCCGGAATCGAGGTACCACACATGACTGACCTGCAAGACAACTAAGTTTGTTTAGGGACCCATTGCCAAATGGGTTCCTGTGGGTTAGAAACAGATAAATCAGTCGGTGTAGTCCCCTTTTCGGATTTCTCCTTAGGCGGAGGAGACTTCACTGACGAAGAGGAATTTGCTTTTCCTCTTTTTCTTCCCCTTCTCTTTCGGGATTTGACATTAGAATTAGGAGCATAGAAAGAATTAGACACACCATAACGCAGGAAATTATCAAACATAAAACACATGTCATTGCGAAAAGTATTAAAAGCATCGTTCAAGTTGCGATTAGAATTAACAGACATGTTCGAATTCTTCCCTACACTAGGTGGAACATAGCCTAAACCCGCACGGCTAGGACTATGTTTCTTAGGGAAAGCAGAAAAAGAGTTGTTCCTCCCATGATGATCCTTTCTTGGTGGCTTCACATTCTGTCCACCATCTTTCCTCCTCGCATCTGCATGAAAAGCACGGTGTGAGTTAGAGGACGGTTTTGTGGGAATGGAGTTGCCACCTTTTCCAGATGATGTTTTAGAAAATTTAGGTTTTGTGGAACTGAAAGGTTGATTGGGTTGTAAATGAGAGGTCTCACCCACTTCAAAGGAACTTGAATGAAAGTCAAGACTTTTAATGGGCTTGACTGAGTTACGAGCATCGTTAGACTTTGAATGCTTTTTCTGGAGTCCTTTGGGTGCGTGAGGCTTAACTGACTTACCCTTGTCAGTACCTACACATTTTTCACCCTTAGGGTTACTTTTCTCAGAAATAGGAGCTCGTGACTCAGTAGGCTTCTCAGGTTTGACAACAACAGATTTTGGCTTCTTTGGAATAAAGCCTGAAGGATCATCATCCTCATCTAAAAACACCTTCATATCATATTCAATATTTGGATCTTGGACAGTCTTGGGTTCGGCTATCCTATGGTGTGAATTTGGGGGTTCATCATCATCTGAGATTATGGAGTAATGGTCCTCATTGTCTAAGATAGGCTTGGGTTGGGGATTGACTATCGGATGGTTGAGGATTGGAGCAGTCTTATCATTAACTGAGTCTGAAAAGTAAAGATTTTCAAAATTCATTACTTTCCTTTTTAAAATGGAGTTAGACACCCGTTGGTTGGTTAAAGATTGGCGATACATTATCCTTTCATCATGATCAAGTTCTTTTAAAAGTTCAAAGTGGATATCTAGGATAACGTATCGAGCCTGAAGATCCGCAACCTTGATTTGAAAATCAGTGAAAGCTGAGGTTGCGGTCTCACATTCTGAAGAAAGCCTAATTCTCTCGGCATTTGCCTCAAGCAAGTCTTTTTCCAGATTGCGAACCAAGGAGTCTTTCTCCGAAAGAATTACTTTCAGATTCAAGATCTGATGTTGACATGCATCCAAATCCATGGCTTTTAACCTAAGAGCAAACACCTCCTTTTCTAACCTGATTAGGTCGGGACACTTAGTTGCGGAAGTATCCTCGGGTGGGATAACTAAGGTCTCCTCTGAAAATTCCATTTCTCTAGTATCATAGCTAGAGTTTTGGTCTGTATAGTTGATGGGAGGCATTGCTACTCTAGGGGTTCTGGCCTTGATGCCTTCCCAAGTGGGTTCGGAGTTGGTCGGATCACCAGCCGGAACAAAGATTGGTCTATTCGGAGGGGGGCTAGTGGGAGGACTGCTAGAGGTACTGTTCGTTGGACTGATGGTTCTAGTTATGGTCTCACCGTTTATGACTTCGGTGTATGTGACAGTCTGCCTAACAAATTCCTCGGTCACATGTCCTTCTACAAGAGCAGGTTTGGGCTTGGAGGCTGCCATATCCTCAAAATTGTACAGATGAGAAGGTGCTTTATCTAAAACATGGTTTTCAGACAGACCTAGGCCGGGTTTGGCTTTGTAAAAAGGGTTCTTTTTGGCATGCTGAGTGAGGATACTTAAAGTCTGTTCAGATTGTCCTCTTTTAAAATTGTTGTCCTCAAGCTCTTGGATTTTTGAAAACAACCGAGTTCTTTCTTCCGAAAGTAACTGGAATTTTATGTTGAGCTCCCCATGTTTACTGTTAAGTTCCTCATGGGCTTTTTGAAGACAACTAAGTTTGTTTGCTAAATTGGACTCTCTAATCCCAGACTCAAGTGTTTCACGGTTATAGACTATGGTCAAATCCTCGAGAGAGTCTTTGTAAATTGCACTGTCGATTCTAAATTTCGTGACGAGAGTCCTTTCCGATTGGAGACATCTCTCTAATTCACAAATTTTAGATTCCAACATTGCCACAGTGTCGGTTATATCTGGAAGAGAGGATACCTCAGACGGATCTATGTCCTGATAAGTGCTCGGTCCAACGGCTTCCGATCCCTCGAAGTCAGCCATCAAGCAAAGACCCTTCACCAAATGATCCTCCTCATCTGAGCTCTCCTCTTCACAAACCCAGTTCTCTTCATCTACCAGCAAAGCAACCCCTTTTTCTTTCTTCCTCATTAGTGAGGCCTTCCTCTCAAAGTACGCGGCATCTTTGTACTTGACGGAGCAATCTCGAGCGTAGTGTCCCAACTTACCACACTTGTAACAAGTGGTAGTGGGACTTGCTGTTTGTTGAGGAGCAGGGTTCTGGGTTATGGGACCCTGGGAATGATTTGACCGTTGTATTCCTTGATCAGTTTGAATCGGTTGATCTTCCCTCTGAACTTGCCTGGAACTGTTTCCCTTGGAATCGCCTCCGTTGTAGTTGCTTTTCCCGTGATCCATTCTCTCATCTTGCCTTCGATCACCTCTATTCTGCTCATACCCATAGCCTGGCCCTTGATCTAGCCTTCCACTCTCATGTCTTCCTCCATACCCGATCTCATATCCCTGACGATCAATATACCCAGATTCAGGAGTATATTGCCTCATGCTGTTTCGATAGTTGATGTCTGAGACTTGACCTCTCCACTCTCCTTGACTCCCTTGGCCTCCTTGATAGTCAAGGTACGTGTTGTCTCTTCTGGGCTGATCTCTGAACCTCCCTTGGTTGTTCCGATAACCTCCTTGATCGTATGCCTGGATTCCCCCTTGCTGATAGCTTCCTCTCCCTTGATTTCCGTACTGACCTCTATCTTGCTGATAATGACCTCCTCTACCTTGCCCCATTCTTCCTCCACTGGGAAATCCGGATCCTCGTGATCGGTTGTATCCACGATTTGCGTTCAGTCGTTGTACATTGTGTGAGATGAGGGCAAGGGACTCATTCACATGGAAGAGTTCTTCATCTGAGATGGAGATAATGACTGGGTCATCGGGATGTTGAACGCTTGTTCCATAGTTCGGGTTGAACTCTTGATGGTATTCCTCTTGATAGTACTGGGGAGAGACATTGTTGCATGGCATTGGTTGGACAGGTGCAGTGCTTGGTCCTCCGAAGGGCACGGCCGACAATGCCAGAGGATCGACTGCTTTCTTGGTGCGTCCACCGGTGATGAATTCTTCGTGTTGAACCATCATGCTGAATAGGTCATGCAGACCCATGGCTCCCAGATTCCGGCTTAACTGAATGTTGATAGCCATATTTTGCCATTCCTGAGTGAGATTCTTCAAGAACTTAACATTCACTTCGTACTTTGATTTCTCAACCCCGAGCCGTCTCAAGTCGTTGACGAAGGCATTCAGTCTTTGATAAGACTCAGTGAGGGATTCGTTTTCCCTGGCCTTGAAGCCTTCGTAGGCATTGAGTGCGCTTTCCTTCTGACTCTCCACAGCAGTGTCACCTCCCTGCATCTGTTGTTCAATTTCCAACCAAACGTCTCGTGCGTTGGTCAGACTGTCCACTCTTGCATACATGTCGTTTGGGAGTGCCATGATTAACAGGGTAAGTGCACGTTTGTCGATGAGATGTCGGGCTCTCTGTTCTGGGTTGAACATCTCAACAGGCTTCTCGACCACGTATGCCGGAAGTTCAGGACAAGTATCAGTTTTAGGGACTGCGGCAACGGTGACGGTCGGTCGGATAGGCCCTTCTCGGATGGACTTCATTAGGTTTTCATCCAGCAGATCAAGGAAGTGGATCATTCTGCGTCTCCACTGTTGGTACTCGCCCATCACCAGGACGGGAGGACGAGTCTCGGATCCGATTCCGAGGATTTCCTTCGACATTTCTCTCTCACAGATAAGACCTCCTTGAATGACTCACTTGGCTTAAAAAGAAAAAGGTTTTCAAAAACAGGTATTTTGAGCGCCTCGGGACACAGATAGCGTTGAGATTTAAAAGGTTTTGAAAAGCAGCTATGTGTCAGATTCGGGGAACAATTTTGCAAGAGTTCCGGCTCGAATAGGCGAAATCCGATCTGGAAACTGAAGTTTTCCGAATCGGATTTGGCTCAAAATGGGTGATGCGGAAAAGACTCTTTTCCGATTCGGAAAATGCTATTTTCCGATTCGGAAAAGGTTGAGTTCGGAAAAGGCACACTTGGTTCGGAAAATGATATTTTCAGGAGCAAAACCCCAAATCAGAGGCCTGTTTTCCGATTCGGAAAAAGCTATTTCCGATTCGGAAAAGAGGTGTTTTCCGATTCGGAAAAGAGGTGTTTTCCGATTCGGAGTATAGTGCAATTTCCGATTCGGAAAATTTGAACTGAATTTTCAGCTCTCGTTTTCCGATTCGGAAAACCTGCACAGGAACTCCGAAAAATCACTGAAAATCACTAAAAATCACTTAAAAGATAAGTGATAAGACCCCCAATTTGTAGGAAAATCACTAGAAAACAGTGGGGGATCACTTATCACTTATAAAACCTTTTTAAAACCACTTTTTGGATTAAAAACCCAAAAAGTTTTGAAAACCCAAAGTTTTAAAACTTGAAAAATCTTTTGAAAACAAACAACAAAGCCAAGGAATCAACAAGGTATGGCTCTGATAACAATTGTTGTCCCACAAATCAATAGAAAGCAATAGAAATGGATGGAAATCACAATCAAGATGATGAAAATAAAGCTCTAAGAACACAACAATGGAGTTTTCCCAAAATGACTAAAATGATGATTCCCAACATTAAACCCTATTCATCTCTTACCTTTTATAGGTAAGAGGAAGTTACAAGAAATGTCAATAAAGGCCCCCGAGGTTCCAAACCTCAAACAAGGGCACTAACAAATGTTTACACATGAAGGAAATTAAACTAGAAAGCGGATAAGATAGTGGTTTTCTGACTCTTCACAACAAAAGAGGTCCTACAATGGTAAATGGAATCTGATTTCAGGTAGAAATCATTCATCTACACAGCAACTAAAGAAAGTTGCAGTTTACCTTTACATATTCAGGGTAACTAGGAGTTTTTCCAGGTCTCCAAGTTCATGGAATATGATAAAATAGAAGTCTAATTTTTGTTTAAGTGTTTGCAAAACAGTAATTAGCAGATTCAAGGAGATTGTATCAGTGGATACAAACTTGAATTGTTTTGATTAAATTGGTAAACATTAATCAAAGAATCTAAACTGAAGAAAGGTGATACTTCATTTTAGATCAGTATTTAACAAACGTTAAATAGACACCATAAAAGTAATTAAGAAATATTAGTTTTGTTATTATTACAGAGTGTAATATGGACTATACAAAACTAGTTTCTTTATCACTTTTATATTTTGCATGTTTTATTATCCAGGAATGAGACTAGTTTTCAGTTTTTCATTCAAAAACTTGTCCGTGACAACTTATCATTGTGGGAACTTGATAGGGTGTTAAAGTCATTGTGAACTTTTGGGTAGTTATGAACAGTCGGTAAATAACAGCTACAAGTGTTGTAGACCAAAAGTTGCAACAGATATTCGATAGAGTAGCGAATATTGGACGTGATCCGCGGTTGAGATTACTTCTTGGATTTTGTCATAAGTAAAATCGCACAGTGGTTGTCCCTATCACCTGAGGTATCTGGTTTGATATCATGAGGACTGCTGGATACTTAGTGCGTTCAACCGCTACACCGTAACAGGGTGGCTATAAAAGACGTAACTAGATTAAGCGGAAGTCGTGGTGTTAGATGCGGATATGCAAGATGGGATTTGCACCTCTTCTCTGAAGAGAGATATTTCTAGGCCCCTTGACTGACTGAATATACTGATGAAGTGCATGGCCATGCCCAAACGAACTGATTAGTTCTTTGTCGTTTACCCATCAGTAGAGGTCGGATAGTCGAGAAACAGAATCTTGAGTATTAAGAGTTCACTCTATCCAGGCTCATACTCAAAGATGAAATATCGTATTGCAAAGGGAAAAGCCAAGTTATACCCAATTTATGAACAGTTGTTTCGTAAATATTATTTCCTTACGGAAAAGTTTAAATCACCTATCTGGGTATAAGAGTTCTTGTAACCTGGTTAGCCTAAGTGCCTGTCTAGGGGACTCCTTAGGTCCGTGTAAACAAGACGGTATTGCCAACTTGCACAAGTGGGAGTCTGTTAGTAATTATGTGCAGAAGTTGACAAACCAGTGATCACACATCCAATGTTACAAGACACTTGAAGGTCACACTTGTGAGGACCTATAAATCGAGTAAGTTAAATAAAACCCAGAAATGGAGAGTATGGATTTATAATAGTCAATTATAAATTAGTTGGGTAATCTCAGTCAGATATCCCAAAGTTAGAGGGTTGTTAGATTATTTAAGATAATTATATATTAGTAAAATAAATATATAATAGAAAATCTAATTAATTAAGATAATTATCTAGAAAATCGTTTTCTTAAAGAAAAAGAAAAGGTTAGATAATTATAAGGAAACTAAATCAGATAAGGATTCTCCATCTGATAAGCTAAAAATAAAGGCCTTAGGGTCTATGGTTTATTGTCTCAATTAATTCCCAGTTAAAAGTTTCCAGAAAAATTCCCTCTCTCTCTCTCTCCCTCTTGGCGCCGCCCACCATACCCAAGCCGGCTCGGTTTCGGTTATTTTCGGGTTTTTGAGTTTTGCTAGAGGAACACTCGTGCGGTTGATTACAGGTGGACTAAGTCTCAAGCTATCCAGGTAAAAGCCTAAACCTATTAATTGAATAAACAAACTTAAAACGGAAAGATCGTGGTTTCGGGTTGTTTATCCATAACCGCTTCTGCTCGATTTAGTGTTCTTCGGATCAGTCTGATTCGGGGATCACAGTAAAAGAAACCCAACACCACTGGAGTAGTATCTTCCTCATCTGATGACTCGTTAGAGGAGACATCATCCCAATCGCAGTCTTCTGCGATAAGACCTTTACCTTTGCGCTGAGATTTCATTTTGTTATACTTGTCTTTCAACCTTTGGTATTTGGGATTTTTGGAGGAAGATTTGGTGGAAGAAGGAGCAAACTGATTTTTCTTGTACCTGCAATCATTAGCAAAGTGTCCTTTGCCCTGACAATTGTAGCAGGTAGCAATAGCCTTGTCAACAGATTCGGTTTTAGGCTTGTCAGTAAGAGTAAGAGGTTTCCTTCTTTGAAAGTTTCCCTTTTTGGCAAACTTTTTAAAAGAGCGAGTAAGTAGAACAAGAGATTCATTAAAATCAGGATCTGAGTCTGACATGTCAGAATCAGAAGATTCTAATTCAGTAATGGTGACAGAAGAAGGACTAGCAACAGCAGGAACTGAATCAGAGACCAATGCAATAGACGTCCATTGGAATCTTTAGTATCTCTTTTTATGAGATTCTTATTCAGTTTCTTCTGTTGCTCATGGTTCAGAAGAATACCGTACAGCTCACTTAGTGTGAGTGTCTTTATGTCTTTGGACATAGTTAAGCAAGAGGTGTAGATTTCCCAATGTTCACGAAGAGCTTCCATGAACTTTGGTAATCACCTCAGAGTTAGGATAGATAGTACCAATAGTCTTCAGGTCGATCAGGAGACAGTTGAATCTCTGATGTATCTGGGAGAGGGTTTCATCCTTCTGATGAATGAAGCTTTCATACTGGCGAACCAAGAAGATCTTTCTTGATTCCATGAGAACTGCAGTACCTTCGTATTGGACACAGAGAGTGTTCCAAATTTCTTTAGCAGAACGAAGATGACAGACAGAGTGAAAGATGTCATCAGGGAGTGACATGGCAATGAGAGACCTAGCCTTGGTGTCAATATTGACAAGGCGTCTGTCTTCATCATTCCAGTCAGTCACAGGCTTTACCAGTTCCCTTGCGGGTATAGCAGGTTGGCCGTTAGCAGCAGGAACAGCATGGATAGTTTGTGTGGGCACATGTGGACCATTTTCCAGGAAGTAGGGAATTTTGGGATCAGAACCGGATAGAAAAAGTTCCATCCTGGTTTTCCAAAGAGCAAAGTTGTCTTTGTTAAACCTTGGAGGTTTTCCAGCAGAGCCGGTATCAAAGTAGTTATCCTTATCTTGAAGAGCCATGGATTAAGAGAGAGAGGATCACAAGATTTTTCTAAGAGAAGAAGAGAGCTTGAATCTGCTCTGATACCACTTGTTGGTCCCAAGGGGGTGACCTTCAAGTAAGGATAGTGTATGGGATTATAGAAGGGGGTTGAATATAATCACACCAAATTTTCACTTTTAAATTCTTTGTTGTATTAACAATATGAATTTACAGATTGTTGCGGAAATAGAAAAGACTAAAGTCTAAACTAAACAATCTAAGTTTCTTTCACTATGCATTAGAGTGAGAAGACTAGAAAAGAGAAGAAGATAGAGGGAATAAGAGAGAAAGGATTAGGGTATATTTTAGGATGAAGAAGAAGTATGGAGAACATCTCTTCAAGTTCTATTTATACCCCATGCATTAAATGCATGCAGACTCACTTTTGTTTACGTGTCAAACTCTAAGTGGTCCTATGTACTATTTACTATAAACAAATATCTTTTGCATGGTGTGCAAAAGAGGGTTCATTTAAACAGTTGCCTTAAGGTCTGATAAGTACGGAGGGAACAGAAAAGATACTGTCCTTATGTAGTTTTTGTGTCAGTAAAGGCGGATAATCCTTTTGTGCATTAGATTAAGACATTACACTAATCCTTCAGGATCAGGATACTGATCAGTGAGGAATGCTCTGATACTGAGGTTGATCAGAGGTCACTGTATCCTGATGAGTCTTCAGGATGTCATATGAAATTGAGCAGCCTGCTATCACTGAGTTCCGTCTTCAGATCACGAGCATGTTGGTCCTGTCATCAGCTAATTCTTTGACTTCGCTGATGGTTTTTGAGTATGATCTTGATGTCTTCAGGAGGTCTTCACTTTGATGGTCAGGATCAGTAGACGTCAGAACAGACTCGTTCATCTCCTGATCCTGATCCTGATGATTATAAAAATAAGTTACAACATAAGTAACATGGAATAACACTGAACAGACTCAGTGATAATTCCTCAAGCTAAAACAGAAGTAAAGACCTATTCACTAAGTAAAGTAACAGGATCATTATCATTTCATCAGGTTTTAGGAGAGCTGGATCAACAGTGAGCAAGTGCCAACATTTGGAATCTAAACCGCTCCTAAACTACTAATTCTAGAACGGGAACATATGCGATTGGTTCCGATTCCATTTGGATCAGGACCGGTTCTGGTTTTGGTTTTTACTTTTTGGAACCCTTAACTGTTGGGTACTCATCAGGATTGATTTCGGGACCCGATACTAGGCCCCACATGATATCCACATTAGGAACAAAAGCCACCCGCTACTTTTTTAATAAAAAAATATTTTATATGTTTATTTATACTTAATAAACTATAATTGATGTGAAGTGTTTTCGAAGCCGTTTTGCCCTTATCAAGTGTTTCTACTAAATAATTTATGTAACTATTAGTTGTTAGTTTTTATTAAATTAGCTTTCACCATATGTAGTATTTATCTTTTTACGTTATTACTTTGTAATAAACTAATAAGTACTTTTTTATAGAATGAAATGATAAAATAAAAAATAAACATAATTAGACATCAGGTATTTGGTCCGAACCCAGTTGATATAAATAACCCATGTAATCGATTCCTAATCCTTTATTCTTAGAACTGCTTCTGATTCTAAGACTGGTTCTATGAATTTTGGCAGATATTTCTAGCAGCGACAATGGAACAACAAGACGAAGATGAGAGATGATAACCATTAATATATATATATATATATATATATCATGTTAAGGTTAAATGAAGTTAGAGTAAATTACTTTTTTTTCTTTTCTTTTCTCTTTATGCCATTTATAACATATAGCTTAACCACAAGGCTTGTGGCGTAGCGGTAAGGCGTGTGGGGAATTGGATGGTATCCCATTCACCCCAGGTTCGAATCCCCTCGTGCGCATCTTGTGGCCAGACATAGTCTCAGACGGCCGAATTTTCAATATGTTCTAAATTGCCAAGGATGTAGTCTAGGCAAAGCCTAGATGAACCTTTCCAAAAAAAAACATATAGCTTAAATAAATTGATTCTTATAACAATTTGAAAAAACATGTCCACTTATAAATTTAAATATTTAAAAATTAGTTTTTTGTGCTTAGGAATCTCTTTTTTATGGTAATTACATTGTATTTTAATTATTTGGTATATCTTAAAAACAATAACAATTTTTACAACTTTTGTTAAAAACTAAAAAAAAAAAATTGTAGGATATTAAGTCAGATTTAAAATTGGACCGATAAATAATTAGAAAATAATTTGATATATAGGTTTATATGATGAGTACAAGTGAAACCTCGTATATATGAGAAAGTAATATATGCCAATGATCGTGGATGCTTAATGCTATGTGATCTCCACAATCCTAATAAAGTACATTATATCTATTTTGTTATTTTTTTAATTGAAAAGAAAAGAAACAAAAGTGCCAAAAAGAAGACTATACCTAAAATCGGTGAGATACTCGAGATCGTTAGAGGTTGCTTGGTGACATAGACTATATTTCATGACAACGATTACAATTAAGATTATATATTATGATTTTCGATTTGAATTTTTGTCAACGACATTAATTGCAAATAAGGTCATACATATCAAGCTTGCAAACATTTTTTGCAAGTGATGTGCCATTGTCATATAGGAGAGAGTCATTGCAAATTTTTGCAAGTCTTGCAACATTTGAAAGCCCTTGCAAATCGTAAATGTGAGTCCTTTCATATATTTTTTTATTTTTTTTATTTATTTAATTAAACATAAAACTATTTTGTTATTTATATAAAACTAAATTGAAAGATGATTGATATTGTATTGATGTAGATATTTATTACAAAGTTGATGTAACATTAAAAAAAATGAGTTGACATTGCATTAACGTAAATGTCTAAAACAATCTCACGACGAAGAAAAGTGGTCCAAGTACTCTCACATCAAGTACCATAATATTGGCATAACTTAAAAAGTACATGTAGTAGTTTATGTCCATTTTTATGAACTCTCAATAACATAAAGTATAACCAACGTGCGTGTAGCCCAACGACATTTGAAGTGTTTATAATGTGATCCTCTTCTTGTGGCTATGTATGGGTTCGAGTTTCGTAGTGGACAGTGATTTAAATTTAAGAGTAGGTTAGTTGGGTGTATGTGTAATCAATTGTTCGAAAAAAATAACATATAAAGTATATGTAGTAGTTTATGTCCACTCCTATGGACCGTCTTCCATCTAAATTTACTCATTTGGCCTAAAAGACGTGTCAATGATTGAAATTGAAAATTGTACCGTCGGTGTTGGAAGGTATATAATACAAGATTATTCAGACAGTATATTATGTATTATTTAAGGTGAATACTACTGAATGTTGAATATTGTATTATTCATCTTGAATAACGCATAATAGTTGGTCTGAATAATCATGTATCGGATTGAATGTGAGCTGAATAGGACACGTGACACGCTCTCGACTGTTCTCACATTCGCAATCAAATTTGAGTTTCTATTTAAATTTGTGAAGGTTTTGATTTTTTTACGTCAGTTTGGATTTTTTTTAACATTCATAATGTTTTTCACTATGAATGTTATTTTCCTATGAAGTTTCATGTGTAAGAGAGAGAGAGAGAGAGAGAGAGAGAGAGAGGTTTCTTTAGTGAACCATAACTTTTGTGTGAACTTGTCAACCGAAACCATAAAAGACAATTTCATTGGTTAAATCAATGAAATTTGTTTATGAAATTGTTTAATAAGACGAAATTATATTATATGATTCATTTTTTGTTGAAATTGTTTCATATTTCGGTGTTTTTCACGTAAAATCAAAAGGTTTCATACGCTTTCCATTCTTATGAAACTGTTTCATATATTTTTATAAAACCTTTTGATTTTTACGTAAAAACATCGAAATATGAAACAATTTCATCATATTAAACAACTTCATGGACCAATTTCATTGATTTAACTAATGAAATCGTCTTTTTGGCTTCGATTCACAAGTTCATACTAAAATTATGGTTCACAAATGAAATGGACTATATCTATATAGGGTTAGGTTCAAATGTGAACTCAATTTTGGTTGTGAACGTGAGGACGAATCTCAGCCACACATCTTTGGCTACGGTGGACGCGATCACGGAGGAATCACGCGATTCTGTAACACCCCAAAATCGTAACTTATTAAAACTTAGGTTTATTCTTTAGTTGTTAGTATTAGTATTATAGTAAATAAACTTGGGTTAGGATTGCTTGTGGGCTTGGATTAGGAGTGGACTTAAACTAGAAGGAAGCCCGGTCCGATTAGTATATATACCTTAATCCCCTCTCTTTACCTCATTAATCTCATTCTTTTGCTTGGAGAGAAAGAGAGAGAGAGAGAGAGAGAGAGAGAGAGAGAGAGAGAGAGAGAGAGAGAAATCGAGAGAGAGAGAGAGAGAGAGACAAAGGGAGATCGATTTAGAAGAGGTTGATCGAGGGTTGGATTCGAGTTCCGATCGCATAAGGTAAAGTTTCTAATCCCGTTGTTAATCGATTTCGTAAGTTAGGGTTTTGATTTGTTGATGTTTCGAGATTGTTTATGGTTGGGTTTTCGATGTAAATCGAATCTAGGACTAAGTATTGTTGGGGTTTTGCTTGGAAATCCATTATAATGAGTTTGGGGTTAAATTTCGAAATTGCTGTCAGGATTGCGCAGCCGTGGGATATCGGCTCGTTCTGCCTCGTTAACCGTCGGATCATCGTGAAATTTGGACAGCGGCTTCAAGACTCATTGTTCTTCAATCTGACCGGAGGGATCGAGCATCGTAGGCTCCAGTAAGGAGCAGCAACTAGTCGAAGTTGGCTGATTTTCCAAGAAAGCGAATTCGGTAATTTGGGGATTTAAGCGGTGTGTGTAAGCAATTATCAAAGGCAAACGGCGGAGAATCAAGTGTGGTTTGTTAATATATCTCAAGGTATGAATTCTAAACTCCCCTTTAATCGTTGGATGGTGTAGTCATCATGATTTGGGTCAAGTATGAGAGTTACAGTTAAGTTTTGGGGGGGTAATTGCATGAACACCGATTTGGGTGTAATTGATTAGTGTTTTGGTGTAATTAATGTCATGTGATTGTGTATAATCGTTATGGGATGTTTTATGAACTTGATTTCGATGGTTTCGGTCGAAATTGGAGTTGTAGGTAAAAACCCTCGTTGGTAGTCGCAACCCGTGACTTCCGTTTTGAGTCCGGTTTAAACTGTTTGGTCGAGGTAGATTATGAGACTTCTTAGGAACTTACTTAGGCAACTTTTAGGGCTGTTTCAAGGTCCTAACTTTAGTCGTAAATTTTTACAAACACAGGATGTCGGTTTGAGGGATTGTGCGAGTTGCGTGCCTTTGATATCTTTGCGGTCCAGGTGAGTTACACTTAGGGATGGCAACGGGGCGGGTTTGGGGCGGGGATTAGTCCCCCCGTCCCCGTCCCCGTTTAAAATATTCGTCCCCATCCCCGGTTAAATACCCGCGGGGATTTAAACGGGGATCCCCGTCGGGGAAACGGGGATACCCGCGGGTAAACGGGGATACCCGTTTACAGTAAATGGGGGATTATATGGGTATTTTTCCCCGCGGGGTACCCATCCCCGTTAAATTTTTGGGACGAGTTTTAGTCTTTTAGACAACAAATATACCAAAATCATACAACATTCGAACACAAACAATCCGAATAAAACAAGTCCAAAATCCAAATAAAGCCGGCTGCCGTGAGTCATGAGACGGTGAGACAGACAGAGAGTCGTGAGAGTGAGAAGTGGAGAAGGAGGCGTGAAACGTGAATTATTGAATTAGGGATTTAGGGTTAGAATAGATAATTAGATGGAGACTATTTATATTTTTCATTTAAAATTAATTATATAATATATATGTAATGTGTATATATATAATAATAATAGTATCGGGTATCGGGTATCGGGGACGGGTATCGGGTATCGGGTAATCGGGGCGGGGATCACCATACCCGTCCCCGTCCCCGTCCCCGTCAAAAATTAATCGGATTTCCCCGTCCCCGTCCCCATCCCCGTTTATCATCCCCAAACCCGCCCCGTTTAAGTCGGGTTTCGGATTTCCCCGTCGGATTCGGATTTTTTTGCCATCCCTAGTTACACTGTGCTTGTTTTATATTGTTTCGTGTGTATGTATGCATGATTTGGTTGAGTCACTTTTATAATTGTGAGTGGGTTTTACGTTCGTCGTATTATAGCTTGCTTATATGTATGTAAGTTGATGCGTTTGATGAGGCCGGGTCGTGGGACGATCCGAAGAGCGAGTAATCGCTAAGGCCGGGTCGTGGGACGATGTAACACCCCGCTAAAGCGGAATCGCGAGATGCAACAGTACAGATTTCATAGCGATAGGAGATAAATACCATCATTCGTTCATAAAGCAAAATGTAAAGTTTATAAAGTTATTACAACCAACCCAAATTTAAGGTTTACAAACATAATAAAACAAAATACGAAGTCTAGATTAATGACTATGAATGTCCAAATCAAAGATTATCAATCACCTTCTGATTTCCTGAAAAGCATGTTAAAAAGAGACGTCAACTACGAGAGTTGGTGAGTTCACAGATTTTTAATTTACACAAAACATTTCACAAGCAGACTTTTGTCGTGAGAGAAAATTCTTGGACGCTTGCTAACGTCAAAATTTCAATTATATATAAGATACGTAAGGTTGAGCCACTACAAGCCGTTAACCCCAACGAATACCTCAGAGGTGGTAGCGGACCACATGGGCAGAGCGTTCCCTGCGAACTACCTCAGCGGTGGATCCTGGTCCACATGTGTAGAACGCTAATTCTGAATTCGTGCACCCTCAACTCGTCAGTCAGTAAGGTGGGTATTGGTACCAAATAGCGCTATCCACTAAGTCATAGGCTCCTAACGGAGTTAATAGTAGTGTTTATTATAAGGGGAATTTACTCAACATGTATCACATATTTCATTACCACTTGCTAGAAAGCAACAATAAATCACATTTTTCATTACTTGCTTGAAAGCATAATTCATCAAATTCTTATCAACAACATGCTTTTCACCCCAAATACGTAGAAACAGTAAAAATAGGGGCTATGAATACTCACCTCGAGTGATTAATGCGGTTTGGGAGATGATGGTGCGTGGTCAAAACCCGGCTCCGAAACTACACTCGCCCTAACAAATACGTAATTTTTAACGTAAGTCCCAAGTTCAACGGTTCCTAAGTCATAAATCGTACCAATATCCATTATAATGCCGTTACGTTGTTTATATAGTCCAATATAGTAAAGGTTTGTTTTGGTGTATTTCGAAGACTTCCAACTATTTTGGAAAGCTTAAAATTCATAAAATTGGGTTTTTGTAAAATTTCAGAATCTGTCCAAAATATCAAGTTGTAAAAATGCCACTTTTAAGCTTAGTTCCACCAAATGATAAATCCTCAAATTTTTACCCTCTGATTTAGGGGATGTTACGAACAATCTCACCAAATTTCACAATTTTTAAAGGTGTTTTACTATTTTTAAACATTTTTGCAAAATCAGTGGTACCCCTTTATTTTTCAGAAATACCTTTCAGTGAAGTTTAATTCATAAATAATTTATTACACCACCAAATCACGAATTTCAAAAGGGATTTTCTAGCCAACACATATACCAAGCTAATGAGACAAGTTTCACATCATTTGAGTGATTTTTGAGGGAGATATGGCCTCTTAAAGTTGTGCATGTGTAATCTGCCACCAAGGGACAGCCTACACCACTAACTTGTTTTCATTGGTTGAACCCTCAAAACTCCTCTAAATGACATGATTTTAGACTCTTTAGAAAGCTAACTCAGAGTACTTGAGTTTTGAATCAAAAATCGTGCATTTTAGATAAGTTAACAAAGAGATAAGCATGCATGAAGATGAATAAACTTTCCTGACTAAAAGCTGATGAGCATCAAAAAGTTTTTAGTTGGTTGAATGGGTTTCCCTTCGAATTTTTGGGTGATTCAAAATGGATTTTCTTCCTAACACATCAAATTTCAATCCATCAAATTTTTGTAAGAAAATACTTCTGTTTACTATACTTTTACAACGTCTAAACACACATGCAAGAATCTGGACAGATTCTGTCCAGAATCAAAGCTCCATTTTCACTCATTAAAACACATAAAATCATAAGATTTCTTGGGGATTTCTTGCTATTAACCCACAAACTCATTTTATTTAACAAATAATTAGATGAAATAACTTTGAATAACAATAAAATACATGCATGCAACATCAAAACGATTTTTCATCCATAACAAGTATCAAAATACCCAAAAACTAATGATTCTTCACACCAACCTTGTGTTTATATGGAGGAGTCATAGATTTTTACCATTTTCGAATGTTCTAACACATTGTCATGGCTCAATCTCTTCCTCAAACATCAAGGATGATGTTCATCCAACAAAGAGGATTTAAACCTCAAACAAAAGTAGAAAAAGCTCCAAAATGAGCAAAATCCGAAGCTAGAACATGTCACACCACCTTACCTTTGATAAAACGACTATGAGGACTTCGAATCCTTGTTTGAATCTTCTAAAAACTCAGATTTTTGGAGGAGAAGATGGCTGATTCTTAGAGAGTTTAGAGAGAAAAATAGAGAGAGAGAAAGGTTAGAGAGAGAGAGAACAAAAATTTGAAATGGAAATGATGAATGAAGTTGGGAAGTGGGTTTTGATTAAAAGGGAAGAGAGAGAGAGTCTTGGGAGGGGGGTGGCCGGCCATGTGGGGCCCACCCCACCCTCTCATCTTATTTTTTTTTTTTTTTACAAACAGTAGGATTTTACACTGCATTTTCCAACACAGTGTCGGGTTTTTGGCATTTTTCAGTAGGAACCGATTTTTCGAAGGTACTTTTGGATTATTTAGATCAGTTTACTTACTTTTAAATATAATAACTTAATTCTCTAAGAATTTCTTTAAAATTTGGCATTATAGGATTATCGGATGACTTCGGGCCGGTTCGGGCTTTTTCGGGCAGTTTCCGGGACTTTTAGGTTTTTGCCTAAATTTTTCACGCAAACTAACCTAGATTATTTGGGCAACTTAAATACTTATATTATTTTTTTTTCCTACGGAAACGCTACTGAGTGATTAAACAAGTAGCTAACCTGATGGTCAAAATTTGTAGTTGTCACATTTACCCCCGGTTGAAAGAAATTTCGTCCCGAAATTTAATTCTTGCTGCTACCGCAGGGGTTCATTGTGAAGAGATGCGGGTAATTGTCTTTCATGAAAGCCTCCCGCTCCCAGGTGAACTCAGGTCCGTGCCTAGAGTTCCATCGCACCTTGACGATCGGTATTTTACTGCGCCGGAGTTGCTTGATTTCTCGCTCGAGGATCTCAATAGGTTTCTCCGCGGCGCGCAGTTGTTCATCAATTTGTATTTCCCCTAAGGGCAAGATCACTATCTCTTCCGACAGGCATTTCTTTAGATTGGACACATGAAACGTGTCGTGAATAGAGCTGAGCTCCGAGGGTAAGTCCAATCTGTAGGCGACTGGCCCAATTCTTTCCAGGATTTTGAACGGCCCAATAAATCGGGGGCTCAACTTCCCTTTCTTTCCAAATCTTTTCAATCCTTTCCAAGGTGATACCTTTAGTAGCACTCTATCGCCAATTTGGAATTCTAACGGCTTTCGCCGATTATCAGCGTAGCTCTTCTGGCGATCCCTGGCCGCTTTAAGCTTCTCCTGCACCAGCTTAATCTTATCAGTGGTCTCCTGTACGATGTCAGGTCTAAGCAGTCGACTCTCTCCCACTTCCAACCAGTTGAGTGGGGATCTGCACTTGCGTCCATACAGTGCTTCGTACGGGGCACACTGAATACTTGCATGATAACTGTTGTTGTAGGAGAATTCAACTAATGGTAGATGATCATCCCAGCTGCCTCCGAATTCTAACACACATGCACGCAGCATATCCTCTAGTGTTTGTATGGTCCTTTCTGTCTGACCGTCGGTTTGCGGATGATAGGCGGTGCTTAAATCCACGCTGGTACCTAAAGCTGCCTAAAGTGACTGCCAAAATCGTGAGGTGAATCTGCTGTCTATATCGGAGATGATCGAGATCGGCACTCCATGTCGCATAACTATCTCATCGACATATAATTACGCGAGCCTATCAACGCTATAAGTTTCCCTTATTGGTAAGAAATGCGCAGATTTCGTGAGTCGGTCAACGATTACCCAAATCGAATCATGGCCCTTTTTAGTTTTGGGCAACTTGGTCACGAAATCCATTGATATCCGCTCCCATTTCCATTCTGGGATTTCTGGTTGCTGTAATAGTCCTGACGGTTTCTGGTGTTTTGCCTTGATTCTTGCACAGGTCAGACATTT
Source organism: Centaurea solstitialis (assembly GCA_030169165.1). Taxonomy (NCBI): domain Eukaryota; kingdom Viridiplantae; phylum Streptophyta; class Magnoliopsida; order Asterales; family Asteraceae; genus Centaurea; species Centaurea solstitialis. The sequence goes on from CM058040.1 coordinate 39,559,163, forward strand.
GCTCACATAGGTGGCGATATCCTTCTTCATTCCAGGCCACCAATAGTGTTCCTTCAGTCCTTTATACATCTTGTCTGAACCTGGGTGTATCAAGTACTTTGATTGATGAGCTTCATTCATGATTAATTTCCTTAACTGATCGACTTTCGGAACCCAAATTCTATCCTTGAAATAACGCACTCCATCCGTTCTCTCCTCAAACTCCTCCTCCATCTTGTGAAGTGTCTCCTTCTTTAAATTGTCAGCCTTCAGAGCTTCTCTCTGAGCTTCCAATATCTGGCTTTTCAGGCTGGTCTGCACTATCGTTCCCATTGCTCGCGTCCTTGTAGGCTTCACCCGCTCCTTCCTGCTTAGCGCATCAGCTACTACATTCGCCTTCCCTGGGTGATATTTAATCTCGCAGTCGTAATCGCTGAGCAACTCAACCCATCTTCTCTGTCTCATGTTCAGCATTTTCTAATCGAGAATGTGCTGGAGGCTCTTATGATCCGTAAAAATTGTGCATTTGGTGCCGTAGAGATAATGTCTCCAAATCTTAAGGGCAAACACCACTGCTCCGAGCTCCAAGTCATGAGTGGTGTAGTTCTTCTCGTGGACCTTCAGTTGTCTGGATGCATAGGCAATGACTTTCTCGTTCTGCATCAAAACACCTCCTAAGCCTTGATGTGAAGCATCGCAATACACCACGAAGTTATCCGTTCCCTCGGGTAACGCTAGAATGGGTGCATTGCACAACTTATGCTTGAGCAGTTGGAATGCTTCTTCCGGCTTCTCTCCCCAAATAAACTTCTTGTCTTTTTGCGTTAAGGTTGTCAGTGGTTGCGCAATCTTGGAGAAATTTGCAATGAATCGCCGGTAGTAGCCTGCCAATCCGAGAAATTGTCGAATTTCCGTTGGTGTCTTCGGGGCTTCCCATTTCTTTATGGCCTCGATCTTTGCTGGGTCGACGTGTATTCCTTCTTTGTTCACCACATGACCTTAAAAGTGAACTTCTCGGATCCAAAATTCACACTTTGAGAATTTGGCGTCAAGCCTTTCGGTCTTAAGTAGTTCTAATATCAGCCTCAGGTGTTGCTCATGATCCTCCTTGCTCTGCGAATAAATCAGGATGTCGCCTATGAAGACAATTACGAACTTACGGTCGGCACACTCGGTTCATCAGATCCATGAACACTGCTGGAGCGTTCGTCAAACCAAAAGGCATGACTAAGAACTCATAATGACCATAACGAGTTCTGAACGCTGTCTTTGCGATGTCTTCCTCACGAACTCGCATTTGATGGTATCCGGATCGAAGATCGATCTTGGAGAAGTACGATGCTCCCTGCAGTTGATCGAACAGGTCATCGATGCGTGGAAGAGGGTATCGGTTCTTGATGGTGATCTTGTTCAGCTCCCTATAGTCGATGCACATGCAGAAAGATCCATCCTTCTTCTTGACGAACAACACGGGGGCTCCCCAAGGCGAAAAGCTGGGTCGAATGAATCCTTTGTCTAGCGGCTCTTGAAGTTGGCTTGAAATCTCCTGCATCTCGGATGGTGCTAGTCGATAAGGTGACTTTGCTACGGGGCCTGCTCCAGGGATTAAGTCGATGTGGAATTCTACTTGCCGTGGTGGAGGTAATCCGGGTAGCTCTTCCGGGAATACCTCAGGAAATTCCCGCACAACTGGAATATCTTGGATTGACTTCTCTTCTGCTTTCTTATCTACCACGTGCACCATGAATGCTACACACTCCTTTCGCAAATGGCTACGCATTTTCATAAACGATACTAACTTAATATCTTTCTTTGGCTTCTCTCCGTGCACCTCGAGTACACTTCCATCGGGCAATGCTAGCCTAACTATCTTTTCAGCACAGCATATCGTCGCTTGGTGGTTGGACATCCAATCCATACCAACTATTATATCAAAACTCCCTATCTTGATTGGGATTAAATCTATGCTAAATTCCTTTCCTGATAAGCCTAAAGTGCATCTTCTGATTACCTTATTAGCCTTTACTAATTCTCCGTTAGAGTATTCGATTATTTGCTCCTCTTTTAAATTCTGAGACTTCTTGTTTATCTTAGGCCTAAATTCTAGCGACACATAACTTCTATCTGCTCCGGAATCAAAAAGCACAGTTGCAGGATAGTTGTTGAGAAGAAACGTACCTGTGACCACATCCGGGTTCTGCTTTGCTTCCTCTGCTCTAATCACAAAGGCTCTTCCTCGAGCCAGACCTCCCCGAGTTCTTTGGTTCACTGGTGGAGTTGGGTTTTCGTGAGGCCCCTGGTGTCGCTCGGGACACGCATTTCGGTAGTGATTGGGGCTTCCACACTCAAAACAGGTTCGCCTTTTGCAATCCTTATCAAAATGGCCTCCTTTGCCGCACTTACGACATATAATGCGCCTTCCGGTATGGTGGTTCCTACACTTGCCATGCTTTGGGTATGTCCCTTCTCCTTTCTCCGCCACCTGAGTCTGAATTCCATAGTTTCTGGTCACTCTTCTGTCCTTGCCTGGCCTTCCCTTGAACTGCAGTTTGGTAGGCTTCTTCATCTTCCCCTTTCCCTTAGCCTTGTCGTTGGAAAACGTTCCCGATCTAATAGTGTTGTTGGTGAGTCTGGTTGCCACTTGACTAATTATGTTGGGAAGAGAGGCCAAAACTTGCTCCAAAACGAGCCTTGCAAGTTCCGGATCTTCCCTTCTTAGAGGCATGTTTCTAAAACAACACCATACTCAACTGTTTTAGTGACTTCTTATGCAATCTAAGAGTAGTTACGCTTCTACTTACTTTTCACAATTCAAGTGCATACCATCCTATGCCATCACATATACGTAACATTTTCTTTAAACATTTCAGGCGAACCACATTCAGCATGCATTCATAAACATAAGCAGTAGATAATCATAGCATAAATTTGGGGTTTAAATAATCAAGCAAAAGTACCCAAAAATCATAGCAGTTTTACAGTCATCCAAATAGAATCATAAATAGTTCGACAATTAGGCATTACGCCTCAAAATAACAGTTCAAATAAGAGGTTCATCAAATACGGTCTACAAAAAGATCCCATCTCCTAGAACCTTGCCCTCCAGACAGCCCACCCGAACAGCAGGACCACCAAGGCCACCACCGCATACACCACTAAGTACAAGTGGTGAAGTGAGTCCATGGTGTGGCCAAGAAGAGTCACCACACGATGAGCTGCTGGCTATCAGCTCCGGCCACATCGATCAAGGAATCGATCATATGATCGTGGTGGTCGATCATATGCTCATGGATACCCTGACCTCGGGCGAGACGTGCGACCTCCTGGCGCTCAGTCGGGCTCATGCCTCTCAGGCAAAGGACAGGGGTACGAGCCATGTGTGGCGGTCGGGGAACCGGTGATGGTCGGGTAACAGGTGGTGGTTGGGCGGCAGGCGGCACTGGAGACGATGGTCGGTAAGGCGGCGGAGATCCAGAAGATGAAGACGAGGACGACGAGGATCCGCCCTGGCCCCTTACTCGGGATGGCCCCGCCCCGTCCCCAGCGGAGGCGCGGAGAGTCATCCGGATGGGCAGAGGCACGCTCTTCCGAGCGGTGGCACGGATCCGGAGTCCGGTCCGGACAGCAGGGACTGGTCGATGAGAGTCGGCGTCATCATCACTGTAAGGATCACGTTCCCGGTCGATGGGCTGGGAACGGGAAGTGACACTCCGACTCCTAGAGGGTCCGTGGGACCCCAGGGACTGGTTCTCGGACGGGTCGGTTTCCTGTGACATGGTAACTGCGATAAAGAGATTTAAGTTAATATACAAGAAACATTTTCAAAAATTTGTACATACCAATGCGAACTCACAAAAATACATTTTTCAGGAAATTCTCAGAAAGTTTCGACTTTTAATTTTTAACAGCATGGTTAGTTCACAAGTCTTATCCTACTTATATCATGGCTATGCGTAGGTGATCAGGCTCTGCATTTCTATGATATACCAGAACAGCACCTATTCTAATCACACGAGTTTTTAAATTCTCCTATGCATCGAAATCTTTTAATTAAAAGTTTTAACTTCTTTTTTTTTTTTTTTTGAAAAAGGTTGGTTATAGTACTTGGTTTTTATGAAAAACCGATGTTCTCTATAACCTATGGCTCTGATACCAATTCTGTAACACCCCGCTAAAGCGGAATCGCGAGATGCAACAATACAGATTTCATAGCGATAGGAGATAAATACCATCATTCGTTCATAAAGCAAAATGTAAAGTTTATAAAGTTATTACAACCAACCCAAATTTAAGGTTTACAAACATAATAAAACAAAATACGAAGTCTAGATTAATGACTATGAATGTCCAAATCAAAGATTATCGATCACCTTCTGATTTCCTGAAAAGCATGTTAAAAAGAGACGTCAACTACGAGAGTTGGTGAGTTCACAGATTTTTAATTTACACAAAACATTTCACAAGCAGACTTTTGTCGTGAGAGAAAATTCTTGGACGCTTGCTAACGTCAAAATTTCAATTATACATAAGATACGTAAGGTTGAGCCACTACAAGCCGTTAACCCCAACGAATACCTCTGAGGTGGTAGCGGACCACATGGGCAGAGCGTTCCCTGCGAACTACCTCAGCGGTGGATCCTGGTCCACATGTGTAGAACGCTAATTCTGAATTCGTGCACCCTCAACTCGTCAGTCAGTAAGGTGGGTATTGGTACCAAATAGCGCTATCCACTAAGTCATAGGCTCCTAACGGAGTTAATAGTAGTGTTTATTATAAGGGGAATTTACTCAACATGTATCACATATTTCATTACCACTTGCTAGAAAGCAACAATAAATCACATTTTTCATTACTTGCTTGAAAGCATAATTCATCAAATTCTTATCAACAACATGCTTTTCACCCCAAATACGTAGAAACAGTAAAAATAGGGGCTGTGAATACTCACCTCGAGTGATTAATGCGGTTTGGGAGATGATGGTGCGTGGTCAAAACCCGGCTCCGAAACTACACTCGCCCTAACAAATACGTAATTTTTAACGTAAGTCCCAAGTTCAACGGTTCCTAAGTCATAAATCGTACCAATATCCATTATAATGCCGTTACGTTGTTTATATAGTCCAATATAGTAAAGGTTTGTTTTGGTGTATTTCGAAGACTTCCAACTATTTTGGAAAGCTTAAAATTCATAAAATTGGGTTTTTGTAAAATTTCAGAATCTGTCCAAAATATCAAGTTGTAAAAATGCCACTTTTAAGCTTAGGTCCACCAAATGATAAATCCTCAAATTTTTACCCTCTGATTTAGGGGATGTTACGAACAATCTCATCAAATTTCACAATTTTTAAAGGTGTTTTACTATTTTTAAACATTTTTGCAAAATCAGTGGTACCCCTTTATTTTTCAGAAATACCTTTCAGTGAAGTTTAATTCATAAATAATTTATTACACCACCAAATCACGAATTTCAAAAGGGATTTTCTAGCCAACACATATACCAAGCTAATGAGACAAGTTTCACATCATTTGAGTGATTTTTGAGGGAGATATGGCCTCTTAAAGTTGTGCATGTGTAATCTGCCACCAAGGGACAGCCTACACCACTAACTTGTTTTCATTGGTTGAACCCTCAAAACTCCTCTAAATGACATGATTTTAGACTCTTTAGAAAGCTAACTCAGAGTACTTGAGTTTTGAATCAAAAATCGTGCATTTTAGATAAGTTAACAAAGAGATAAGCATGCATGAAGATGAATAAACTTTCCTGACTAAAAGCTGATGAGCATCAAAAAGTTTTTAGTTGGTTGAATGGGTTTCCCTTCGAATTTTTGGGTGATTCAAAATGGATTTTCTTCCTAACACATCAAATTTCAATCCATCAAATTTTTGTAAGAAAATACTTCTGTTTACTATACTTTTACAACGTCTAAACACACATGCAAGAATCTGGACAGATTCTGTCCAGAATCAAAGCTCCATTTTCACTCATTAAAACACATAAAATCATAAGATTTCTTGGGGATTTCTTGCTATTAACCCACAAACTCATTTTATTTAACAAATAATTAGATGAAATAACTTTGAATAACAATAAAATACATGTGTTTATGTAAAAAATTACACAACTCGATGTCGTAAGAAACTTGTGTGAGGCTTAACCGTCGAGAGAAAGAAATTACAATCAATGATAAGTGCGGAAAAGTAAAATGAGACAAATAATTTGATGACGCAGGAAAAACCTCACGACGGAGGAAAAAACCTGCGGTCGACCTAAAAGGTAAGTCGACGGAGCACTATGTTCACCAATCAGGGGTGACGTCCTTCAAATGTACAGCTTTGATCGTACGATTACAAATGAGAGAATTATGAAATCGAATGTAAATTACAGATGATTCTCCAAAATAATGATTATAGAACTTGTGAGCTTCAGATAGACTTCGTGTCCTGAAATATTGGCTTGATTCTTCTTATATAGTGGCTTGATAATAACGGTCCAACGGTATTGTGGCTCATCAATGATTGAATCGTAACCGTCCAACGTTATTGTCTTCAATTAATGCTTGGAGAGTAACTGTCCAGATTGTAACTGCTGCGAGAATCTTGCTTGTAACGGTCGATCTTGATGCTGTCGAACGATGCATAACTTACGACTTGTTCGATGTAGTGATGAACTTTAACAAGCATAGCATAGTACTCAATTTCCGATTTCCTCAAAGGTGGACAATTGTTAGATATGATAATCAGTTTACCTGCATCAAACATATAAACTTTGTATATTTATTCGTTAGTATTGTCGTACGATATTGTGGATATCGTTCGACTTATTCGATGTATATGTTCGATGTTTAATGATCTTTGTTCGATAGTTCTTTTAGGTTTTGTCTCAGGACCTTATCTTAATACAGGATCATTGTCCTAACATTTGTCTTACGATTATATTTGGTCGTCGTGCGATTGTAGATTTTTACCCTAACAATTTGCCCCCAAGATTTAGAAAATAATTCTAATTTTATCTAAATCTTTAATTCGCTGGACAAAGAGTAAAAATACGTTTGTAAACGGTCGAATTAACGTTGATAAACTAGCCGTTATCTAGCCGTTACTCTGGACGCGTGTTCTCTAACGGCTAAGTGCTGACGCGTGGCACGATTATCTCTAATGACTCATATGATTTAGTTGCTATAAATGAGGCGTCTGATTGTGAGAATAGATTTTACGAAATCTTTTAATTTCGTAACCAATTGCTTGAGATCGTAATCCGACTATTTTTGGCAAAGATTTTCGTGCGACTAGGCTTTAAAAGGTACCTCCTTCTTCCCTGTTTCATGCGTTTGAAATCAATAGCAAATAAGAGTAATAGAGGTTTAGATAATCTTAGGTTCACCGTTTAAGAAATAGTTTAGGTCGACTGGAGTTCATTATGTTATCGGAAGTTAGGAGTTCAATTACGGAAAGCCTAGAAGTAGGAGAGTTGAGGGAGTTAGCAGGGTTACCAGAGGGTGCTCAAATAAGGGTGGCCGGAGAGATTCGGCCGGCGGATACTCCGACGGGGTTCTTCGCCCTGTTCGAATATCCGTTTAAGATCGGATTTCGATGGCCTTACTCTCCACTTTCTCGAGCCTTCATGTCCCGTTTCAACTTGTCTCCGGGGCAACTGATGCCTCAATTCTGGCGTGTTATCCTGGTAATCGAACGGGTAACCAAGGATTGGGGTCGTCGCGCGTTCTCTGTGGACGACCTTCTCTCTGCCTACAACGTGACGAAACTGCCCTACAACCGTTATGGGTTGTTTCCTAAGGGTAGGAATGACACCATGCTTGTTCATCGCACGCAAGTGAATGATCGAGGGTGGAAGTCTCGTTACGTCTTCGTCCAGACGTCTTCGGTCGCTGATGAGTCTTGGGTCGTTCCTGAATGGAACTCCAATGGTAATTTGGACGTTTGTTATTTATTATTGTGCTTTTATTTATTTTTCAATACTAATCGTCTGTTTTTCTTTTTGCAGCTGTCAGCTTTACGTTTGAGACAACCGAAGAATCTAACGAGTTGATCTCACACTTCCTGAGTTATAGTGTGACAGATCGCACGTATAGAACGTCGAAGGGCGGTGAGGAGAGCGACGTTGAGCCTGAAGTACAAATAATCGAGGAAACAGATATGGAAGGTAAATATCGTACGTCAATATTCTTATTTATGTTAGTTTCGTTTGATTCTGATTTTTCCTTTCTGTATAGGCTCAGCTTCTAAGAAGGCGTCGACGATGGAAGCAGCTGCTCGTGCTGCTAAAAGGAATGCTGCCGCCCAGGAAGGTTTGGTGGCTAAACGTACGCGATCATCGTACGTTTCTGTGGATACCCCACCTAAGGATGCCGCACGCAAGGCTGAAGGTGGGATAGCAGCTATCCCTCTTAGCTTCGCTCCTCCTGTAAAGGGAGAAGGTGCGTCCAGCCAGCCCGTGTCGAAGGTCGACAAGGGCAAGGAGAAAGAGGGGTCTGGTTTTACGACCATGACAATCCAGATCCCTTCTGACTTCATGGTGGACGATGTGATCAGGACGGCGGCCACTTTTCCAGTCCTTGAGCAGTTTCATGTTCCTGCTCAGAAGGCGCGCATGGAGGAGGCCGACATTGAAGACCTGGATGCCTCCATCGCGGGTATCTCTTTCTTGGTAAGTCCCTGTCGTACGATTTTATTTTTATTTTTCTTGTACAGCTTCTAACTTTCTCTTTTTTCTTCTTGTAGGCTCTCCAAACCAGTCTTAGCCTCCATACTCGGATGGCTAAGATCAAAGAGGAGATGGCGTCGAACCATAATGATGCCAAGGTGGCCAGGAAAGAGGCCGACAAGGCCAAAAAGAAGCTGGTCCAATTGACCGACGAGGTTAATGCCAAGTCGGTTCAGATTGGGGATTTGGAATCCAAGCTGGAACTCAGCGAGCAATTCCAAGTTCAACAGCGGAGAACGGCTGAAGTTGGCCTTGGACCACACCAAGGAGTTGGAGAAGGAGTTGCTGGTCGTTCGACGAGAAAAAGCTGAGAGGGAAGAAGCTCTATCGTCCAAGATCCAAGAACTGGAAGAGGACGCTGCCTTGGTTCGCGTGGTCGCACGTACTGCGGTCATGCGACGAATAGCCGCTGGGACTGTCACTTCTCAGATGGCAAAGGACGAGGTGGCCTCTTTCGTTCAGGTGATGGGTTCTGAAGACCTTCTCGACGAGGAGGATCTAAAAGGCCTGGACGAAGAAAAGCCTTCGGAGGTCGAGGATGTAGGTGTCGAGGAGGAGGTTCCTGAAACCTCTGGATCCGTTCCTGCACATCCTGAAGAGACCCCTGTCGTAGATCCACCTGCTACCAACGCTCCATTAGAATAGTTTTAATCTTTGTAATCGTAGAACTTCTTTCTTTTCTTGTACTCTGCCATTTTAAGGCAGAAAAAATGTTTAATGAAAGAAATTTTGATTGAATATCGTGCGTTCTAGCTTTTTATCTTATGTTTTAGCTTTGTGTTCGTGTGTTATAACTTGCGTCGTGCGTTGTAGCATATATCGTGCGTTTTAGCTTTTTGTCTTGTGTTTTTGCATGCATTTGTTTTTAAAGTCCTTAGACTTATTTATAGAAACGTTTCTTTTGTACTCATGAGAGTATTCGTGCGACTGGCAAATTGACTTGCGCTCTTGCGATATAATCGTGCGTTATAGCGGTTTTCATGCGATCCATGCGATTTTTTGTCGTGCGATTCCTGCGATAAGCATGCATTTAAGTCGTGCGATATTTGCGTTAATCGTGCGATCCATGCGATTTATCGTGCGATACCTGCGAAAAAGGATGACTAAGGGGTGGCCGTTGGCTTAGCCAACGGCGCTCCGATGCTTAAGTCAGTAATGGATAAGGAATAAATCGTATGTAAATAGGTTTAGAAATAATACCTTTTGAGGTGATGGGCGTTCCAGCTTCGTGGGATTTCCATACCTTCCATAGTCGTAAGTCTGTATGCTCCATTTCCAATGACTTTGGAAATTATGTAAGGTCCTTCCCATTTGATGGAAAGTTATCCAGCGTTTGGCTCTTGTGTGTTTTGAAACACATGTCGTAAGACATAATCTCCAACTTGAAAAATTTTTGCCTTTACCTTTTTGTTGAAGTGTCTTTCGACAATTCCTTTCTGTGCAGCCATCGTTCGTAGTGCTTTTTCTCGGATTTCTTCTAAGGCGTCAAGATCGTAAGATAAATTTATTGCATTTTGATCATACGTGCGACTTCTGGCAGTTGGTATTTGAGCTTCGATTGGCAAGACCGCTTCGCATCCATATACCAGAGAATACGGAGTTTGTCCAGTTGATGCTCTAGGTGTCGTACGATTTGCCCATAAGACAGATGGCAATTCATCTACCCATTTCCCTTTTGCTCCTTTCAACCTCTTTCGGATTGAATTGATGATGACTTTGTTGCTCGACTATGCTAACCCGTTAGATTGTGGATATCTCGGAGTTGAAGTGATTAATTTGATTCCCCGCTTTTCACAGAACGTACGAGTCTTATCACTTATAAATTGTGAGCCGTTGTCGCACATGATTTCAGCTGGTACCCCGAATCTATAAATGATGTTTTTCTGAATGAAAGATATGACTTCTTTATCTCGGACCTGTGAGAAAGCACCAGCTTCTATCCATTTCGAGAAGTAATCGGTGAGCATGAGTAGATAGACTTTTTGTCCAGGAGCTGGAGGTAATTTTCCCACGATGTCCATTCCCCATCGCATGAAGGGCCATGGAACTAGAACAGAATGTAAAGGTTCAGATGGTCGATGGACCATACTCGAATGTTTTTGACATGCGTCGCATCGTTGGACGTACGTTATGGCATCTTCTCGTAGGGTAGGCCAATAGTAACCTTGTCGTGAGATTCGGCTAGCAAGACTTCTGCCCCCTGCGTGATTTCCACATTCTCCGTCGTGCATCTCTTGGAGAATTTGATTGATTTGTACCTTATTTGTGACGCATCGTAGAAGAAGTCCTGTCGTGGATCTTCGATAAAGTTGATCTTCAAAAATTGTATATCTTGAAGCTTTCGACCTTGTTTTTCGAGCTTCCATTTTATCTTCAGGTAGTTGGTCGTGCTTAAGGTAGTTCCATATGTCGAGCGACCAATTGTAAATTTCTTCGTTCATCTGTACTTCATCGTTTGCCGCAATTGTTGGTGTTGTGAGATGAAGTATTGGGATATTTTCCATGAACGGATCATGAAATGCAGATCCCAGATTGGCTAGTGCGTCCGCTTGCATATTTAGATCTCTTGGTATTTGCTCGATTAGGAACTGTTCAAATCGTGCGATTCGATCTTTAACGGCTTTGAGATAACTCATCATTTTTGAGTCTTTTGCTTGAAAATCTCCATTTACTTGGTTTACGACCAATAAAGAATCGCTTCGAACGTGCAACTGTTTTGCCCCCAGTCTAAGAGCAATATCTAGTCCTGCGATCAAAGCTTCATATTCTGCTTCATTGTTCGTGGTTTTGAATTCGCATCGTACGGAGTATACTATATTTCCCCCTTGTGATGATTTTAAGACAATACCTAATCCACATCCTCGTACGTTCGAGGAACCATCAACGTAGAGTATCCAAGGCTGGTTGTCTGAAATCATCACAACTTCATCGCACGTCGTGGGTTCCAATCCTGGAGAAAATTCTGCCACAAAATCTGCTAATACTTGCGATTTGATGGCCGTCTTAGGTTTAAACTCAATGTCGAACCCACTGAGATAAATGCTCCATTTGGCTAGTCGTCCTGTCAGTTCTGGTTTTCGAAGCACCGTCTTGAGTGGATAATTGGTCACAACAATGATATGATGTGACTCGAAGTAATGCCTTAGCTTCTTTGCTGCCGTCATAAGACCTAGTAGCAATTTTTCCATTGATGTGTACCTGGTTTCTGCGTCGAGGAAGGACTTGCTAACATAATAGATTGGTTGTTGTCGTTGATCTTCTTCTCGCACAAGTACTGCACTTGTCGCATTTTTGCTTACTGCCAAGTACAACTGTAGACTTTCTCCTTCGACTGGTTTTGTTAACAGTGGAGGTGACGTCATATATTGCTTCAGTTCTTGCAAAGCTTTCTCATGTTCGTCTGTCCACAAGAAGCCTTGATTCTTTCGTAGGACATTATAGAACAAATGGCATTTATCCGATGATCGTGAAATAAATCGGGTTAAAGCTGCCACTCGTCCTGTTAACTTCTGGACTTCTTTGACATTCCTTGGAGATTGTATCTCGACGATAGCTTTGACTTGTTCTGGACTTGCTTCGATTCCGCGTTGCGTGACCAAGTACCCCAAGAATTTCCCTGCTCGTACTCCGAAGGAACATTTTGTTGGATTGAGCTTCATCTTGTATTGTCGTAGGATATCGAAGGATTGCTTTAAATGTGCGACGTGATCGATCGAACGTTCTGATTTCACAAGCATGTCGTCGATATAAACTTCCATCGTTCGACCAAGATGTTCCTTGAACATCATGTTAACCAATCTTTGGTATGTTGATCCTGCATTCTTGAGACCAAATGGCATAACTTTGTAACAGTATATGCCTTTGTCTGTCATGAATGCAGTCTTCTCCTGGTCGTCCGTGTGCATCAATATTTGGTTGTATCCTGAATATGCGTCCATGAATGTCAACAATTCATGTCCTGCTGTCGCGTCAACCATGGCGTCGATATGAGGTAAAGGAAAAGGATCTTTTGGACAAGCTTTGTTTAGATCCGTGAAATCAATGCAGACTCGCCATTTTCCGTTCTTCTTTTGTACGACGACTACATTAGCCAACCATTCTGGATATTTGACTTCTCGGATCTTCTCTGTTTTAAGCAGATTGTCAACTTCATCGTTGATCACTTTATTTCTTTCAGGCGCGAACTTGCGACGTTTCTGCTTAATGGGTTTGAACGTAGGATCCACGTTCAATTTATGCGATATAATGCTTGGATCTATTCCAATCATATCTTCGTGCGACCATGCAAAACAGTCTGAATGTTCCTGCAAAAAAGATATAATCGTATTTTTTATGTCAGGGGGGAGCGAGGCTCCTATGAATACTTTTTGATCAGGATGTTCAGGATCAAGGACGACTTCTTCTAGCCGAAGATCATCGTTCGATTTCTTCTCATCCTGGCTCTGTAATTGCTAGATGTCCTGCGACTTTGTCTTCATCGTAATCTTGTAGCATTCTCGTGCGATTTTGTTCTCACTAGCAATTTCTTGAATTCCCCATGGAGAAGGAAATTTGATCTTCTGGTGGTATGTCGAAGGAATTGCTTTCATCTCGTGGATCCAGGGTCTTCCAAGAATAACATTGTAAGCTGATTGGCAGTCCACAACATTGAACTTTGTTTGTTTGTTGATGCCTTTGGCGTAGACAGGCAAGATGATTTCTCCGAGAGTGTTCATCGAATCTCCATTGAATCCAATCAGAGTAGTACTTCGTCGTACGATTTCTGACCGTTCGATTCCCATGACTTTAAGAGTATCTGCAAAAATAACGTTAGCCGAACTACCTCCATCAATCAATATTCTCTTAGTCGAACAGTTTCCAATTGTCAACTGTATGACTAGAGCGTCATGATGTTTATGATGGACCCCCTGTGTATCGTCTTGGTCGAACGTGATTGTCATTGCATCGAGCTCTCTTTCTGTCTTTGATTTGACTTCTCCGGGGATAGGATGTTCGCTTGGACCATCTCGTGCATGTCGCTTTGCAGCTGAATATGTAAGTCCACAAACTTCTGATCCTCCAGTGATGCAGTTTATGACCTTCGTATGAACTGGTGACGCTGGTCGTCCTTGTTCTTCTGGGATGAGGCCTTTTAGATGCCCCTTAGATTTCAAATATGAAATCTCCTTCTTTAAACTGATGCATTCATCCGTCGTATGACCATGATCGTCGTGAAAGTCGCACCATCTGTTCTGATCTTTGTCCTTACTTGGTTTATCAGATTTCTTTGGCCATCGTACGTTTGCATCAATCTTTCGTAGCGAATCCACCAAATCTTTTGACGTACCTGCAAAATTGTAAGTAGATAACTCTGGATATCGTATTTTAACAGTACCTTTGCTTGGTCGAGTTTTTGACTCGTATCGAGGATTTCCAATCTTGTTTACTCTTTTATGCTTAAAGTCATGTTTTTGAGCACCAAGAGGTTTCTTTTCTGCGGAATGCTTTCGTCGGAGAGAGCATCATCTTCTATTCTCATGAAAGCTAGTGTTCTAGCTCGTACGTCGTCGAAGTTTTCTGGTGGATATTTCGTTAATTCCAGATATAATCCAGAGGAATCTTCTAATCCACGCTTGTATGCCTCGATTGCTGTTTTCACGTCGCAATTTTTTATTTCAATCATTGCTGCATTGAATCTGTTGAAGTAGTCGCGGATTGTTTCTCCAGATTTCTGTACGATATAGTACAGGTCGCTGGTCTGCTTCTCCATCTTACGACTGCTAGCAAATTGTCGAGTGAATTGGTTCACCAATTCTGCAAATGATCCGATACTCTTTGGCTTTAGGTTAATAAGCCATTGTAATGCTGCTCCTGTTAAAGTTGATCCAAAGCTTTTGCACATGCAGACTTCCTGATATTGCGCCGGTATAGGAACTGTCCACATAAGTTGCTTGTACTGTGCTATATGTTCAACCGGATCTGTGATTCCAGAATATTTTGTTGCGAAAGCTGGTATAGTATATTTCTTAGGAACGTCAACAAGAGCTAATTCATCAACGAACGGTGAAGCCTGAAATCCAGTTTTAGGTTCGACTTCGACGGGTACTGCTGCTCCGGGTAGCTTTGTGAGTAATGCGAACAATTTTTGATTTTGTTCTTCCAGGGATTTCAGTCGTACGTTTAGAGGGTCTTCAACGTTTATTGGGTTTGTTGGAATACAACTAGAAGAGATTCCGGTACTGGGTGGTATTGTCGTATGAACGGTGGTACTAGCAGCTGTGGGTATATGACCAGGAATAGGAATTTGTTGGGATACGTTGTTAAAAGGCTCGAACGTGAACATGGGTGCTCCTTGAGGCATAGAAGGTGGACCTCGAGGCATAGGTGGCGGGCCATGAGGTATTGGTGGTGTAAACTGTGGTAAAGATGGTCGTACGTTGTTGTATTGTTGGTTCACAGTTGAAAATGGCATTGAGGCATTGAACTGTGGTCGAAGTGGTGGTCTTAGATGTTGAGGAGGATATGGAGGAGGAATAGACATTGGAATAGTCATCGATGGTCCTGGCAAAGCTCGAAGACGTTGAATTTCGTTGTTAGCTTCTTGCAATTGTTGTTGGAGTGATGCTATGAATCCGTTATCCATTATCCTGCGCAAATAGCTCAAAGAAAACTCAAAGGAAAGGTTAGTACTAAGGCGCACTTTTCACCGAATGAAATTTTTCTCAAAACGGAGCCCCACGGTGGGCGCCAAACTGTTTATGTAAAAAATTACACAACTCGATGTCGTAAGAAACTTGTGTGAGGCTTAACCGTCGAGAGAAAGAAATTACAATCAATGATAAGTGCGGAAAAGTAAAATGAGACAAATAATTTGATGACGCAGGAAAAACCTCACGACGGAGGAAAAAACCTGCGGTCGACCTAAAAGGTAAGTCGACAGAGCACTATGTTCACCAATCAGGGGTGACGTCCTTCAAATGTACAGCTTTGATCGTACGATTACAAATGAGAGAATTATGAAATCGAATGTAAATTACAGATGATTCTCCAAAATAATGATTATAGAACTTGTGAGCTTCAGATAGACTTCGTGTCCTGAAATATTGGCTTGATTCTTCTTATATAGTGGCTTGATAATAACGGTCCAACGGTATTGTGGCTCATCAATGATTGAATCGTAACCGTCCAACGTTATTGTCTTCAATTAATGCTTGGAGAGTAACTGTCCAGATTGTAACTGCTGCGAGAATCTTGCTTGTAACGGTCGATCTTGATGCTGTCGAACGATGCATAACTTACGACTTGTTCGATGTAGTGATGAACTTTAACAAGCATAGCATAGTACTCAATTTCCGATTTCCTCAAAGGTGGACAATTGTTAGATATGATAATCAGTTTACCTGCATCAAACATATAAACTTTGTATATTTATTCGTTAGTATTGTCGTACGATATTGTGGATATCGTTCGACTTATTCGATGTATATGTTCGATGTTTAATGATCTTTGTTCGATAGTTCTTTTAGGTTTTGTCTCAGGACCTTATCTTAATACAGGATCATTGTCCTAACATTTGTCTTACGATTATATTTGGTCGTCGTGCGATTGTAGATTTTTACCCTAACAACATGCATGCAACATCAAAACGATTTTTCATCCATAACAAGTATCAAAATACCCAAAAACTAATGATTCTTCACACCAACCTTGTGTTTATATGGAGGAGTCATAGATTTTTACCATTTTCGAATGTTCTAACACATTGTCATGGCTCAATCTCTTCCTCAAACATCAAGGATGATGTTCATCCAACAAAGAGGATTTAAACCTCAAACAAAAGTTAGAAAAAGCTCCAAAATGAGCAAAAACCGAAGCTAGAACATGTCACACCACCTTACCTTTGATAAAACGACTATGAGGACTTCGAATCCTTGTTTGAATCTTCTAAAAACTCAGATTTTTGGAGGAGAAGATGGCTGATTCTTAGAGAGTTTAGAGAGAAAAATAGAGAGAGAGGAAGGTTAGAGAGAGAGAGAACAAAAATTTGAAATGGAAATGATGAATGAAGTTGGGAAGTGGGTTTTGATTAAAAGAGAAGAGAGAGAGAGAGTCTTGGGAGGGGGGTGGCCGGCCATGTGGGGCCCACCCCACCCTCTCATCTTATTTATTTATTTATTTTTTTACAAACAGTAGGATTTTACACTGCATTTTCCAACACAGTGTCGGGTTTTTGGCATTTTTCAGTAGGAACCGATTTTTCGAAGGTACTTTTGGATTATTTAGATCAGTTTACTTACTATTAAATATAATAACTTAATTCTCTAAGAATTTCTTTAAAATTTGGCATTATAGGATTATCGGATGACTTCGGGCCGGTTCGGGCTTTTTCGGGCAGTTTCCGGGACTTTTAGGTTTTTGCCTAAATTTTTCACGCAAACTAACCTAGATTATTTGGGCAACTTAAATACTTATATTATTTTTTTTCCTACGGAAACGCTACTGAGTGATTAAACAAGTAGCTAACCTGATGGTCAAAATTTGTAGTTGTCACAGACGATCCGAAGAGTGGGTAACCACTAAGGCCGGATTGCGGGGCGATCCGAAGAGTGGGTAACCACTAGGGCCGGGTCGTGGGACGATCCGAAGAGTGGGTAACCACTAAGGCCGGATTGCGGGGCGATACGAAGAGCGGAAAACCGTTAAGATGTGGATATGATGTGATTGGTATGTGTGATTGTGATGGCATCGGTTGTGATATGTGCCCACGTGGCAGTGTGAAATAGGTATAGTGCTAGCTCACTAAGCGTTTTCGCTTACCCTTTTGTTGTTTACTTTTTTTTCAGGATCTGGCTCAGGTGGATAAGGGCAAGGCCCCAGCTTGATTTTCCTGTGGAGGACGGTTCTAGCGACACCTTGGCATTTATTTGTGGGTTTTTATTTTATAATTAAATGGGATTTTTAGTTACCTATTTTTAGTTGGCATTTATTGAGCCGGTTGGCCGTGAAAACGTATTTACTATTTAATTAATTTATTTATTAAATTGTTTCTATTTAAAACCTTTTAAAAAAATCCCGTTTTTGAAAATTGGATGTTACAACTTGGTATCAGAGCCTAGGTTTAAGAGAATCAGCACACACGCTTGCGGGTGTGTGTGTGGTTCGACTTAAACTAGGAGATTTTGGGAAAAAGAAAATGGTCAAGGGTCGGAATTGTCAACGGAACTTCAAGATGGGGGTGAGTAGCACTATCTGTATTTGTTTATTTTGTGCCATCAAAGTGATTATGTGTTAACGTTTGAATTGTGATTTTTGGCAACCCTTCTTGGGGTATGTTGGTAATTTATGTTTGTGGACTACCTACTTAGTCGATAGGATTGAGATTGATTTAGGATGGTATCAACCTCAAATGTAAACACCTCGAGAAGTCGGTAAGGGGTTACTAGACATGTTCTTGTTTGATTGTTGTCTAGTGATCTCAAGCCGGTTATCGATTTTCGGTTGGTTATAGTAGTACGGGCCCAAATAATAGTACTACTATAAACACCGGTGTAGATTTGAATTTGATTAAATCTTGGGAATCTCAATTTGATTGACGACAGTTAGGGAACCGATGAATGCTTGAGTTGTAAATACAATTGGATGAGGTTATTTGTTGCTTATGATACTGCATGAGAATGACTATATGATGTTTAAACATGTGTTATGCACTTATATGTGTGGGGGCGTGATCTAGTCGTTAGGATTGCATGTGCACTAATGACTAGTGTTAAGTACTGCGTGAGCTTTAGCTATGATTAAAGGAGGGTGTGGTAGGACACTCTAGATGTGGATAGTGGAATGACCTCAAGCAGTATTGTTCCTAAATTACTTTGTTAAACATTTAGAAGGGTGACTTTAGGAGCACTCAACTGGTGAGAGTTGTTTAGACTGCTTATTTACACTCGGTGGATTATGAGCACCAGTACGGATTCCTTGTTTTTTCGTTACGTATATTCGTTTGTTAAATTTCCGTTGCGTTTATTTGATACGTGTACGGGCTCCTTATGTATTCATTCGTGTCATTCGATCTATTCGTTCGTGCTTAATGTGCTTTGTTGATCAAGGTTATTGAGTGTTTCTATTAATTCAGTTGTTCGTTTGGTTGGACGTCTTCTTTCGAATTTACATATAGAAACATGATTTTATAGTTATAAGTTGCTGGAAATTTTTCTGAAAATTTTGTGTTGCTTATAAAAATCATAACTAATCGCTCGTTTATCGGATTTATACATACGATATGTTTTTAAAAAACCCTAAGACGTCTACTACGATTTACTGTCACACGAACGACCTGTAATTTTTATGCTAAAGTGTCCAAAATTTGAGTTTTCCGGAACAGCTCCTGTTTTAGACGAAAATAGCGCAACTATTTTTCAAAAATTCGCACAAGACTCGTTTTAAGCCCGATTCAGTCCATTCTTGATTAGTTGGAATCATAAGACGCTGATCTAAAACTTTCATTTAGGTATGTTTTTCTAAAACCTATTGTAAACATGTTAAACTGTTCGATCTCTAAACATGTTAATGCTAAAAAAAAATCGTACGTCCCGATTTCTAAAAGCCGAGTCATAGTTTTCGTTCGGATTTGATTCTTGATAGGATTTTGAGGCATCCTGAGATTTTGGAAAGAGTTAGTTTGGAGTCGGATTGCGCTATAGGTTAGTTAAACCTGTAGACCTGTAGAGTCAGTGTGGAGAATAGTGGGCTCCTTAGAACACTCAGTCGGTTGACTATGATCCTAGAGCAGTACGGTTGAGAATACGTTAGTGCATAAGGCATGGTTCTAGGTGAATATGTTGTTGGATGTTGTTGGATATAGTTTTTGGTGGTCAATAGAGGGAGGGGGTTTTACCTAGAGACAGTAAGCCCTGACTCAAGGAAAGATGTTTATGTTAAGGTTGGAGAGACTCTCCAGCAGTTGTGGTTAGGTTAGACTCTTTAGTTGGAGAGAGAGATGTTGTCGGATTATAGACCTGAAGATCGAGACAGATCTAGTGGTTAGGAATCTGGAGGCCAAGGTCTGTAGCAGAGGCATGACCGAAGACGCAGCTACGTTGACGTCGAAGCATTCCCAAATGCCCTGCCTAAGGGAAAGAAGGACTGGTGATTGTCTACGTGTTAAATACCAGGAGCGGAGGACGCTCCCTACGCCAATATGGGTTTTGATTGCAGTTGTTAATGCATAGGGATAAAAGGAGCTTAGAGCCGTGTTTTGGGATGGGTTGACATCCTCAACCCGAGGTTACTCTAGATGGCTGCTTAGAGAGCAGTATTTGCTGTTTATAGAGTTTATGGCCGAGAAGATTCAGGAGGCCAGTTGGTTAGTATCCAAGGCCCAAGTGGGGGAGGGATAGTTGGTCGTGTACGGCGAAAGAGAGCGAACTAAGACGGCGTTCTGTTCGGTCGCGATGAGGAGACGGTACCTGTCGCGTGATTGCACGGGTTATTTAGCAATCAATCGAGAGGAAGTATCAGTAGTCAGTGAACCTTCGGACGTGCTTTCGGGAGATCTATCGGGATTCCGACCGGAAGACATGTTGAGATTAGGTTCGACTTGATGCTCGGATTAGCATCAGTTGCGGGGACCCCAGTCGTTTAGCATCACTTGAGCTCTAAGAACTAGCGGGCTGCTTAAGCTTTCAGGGGAGAAGGGTTACCCGTTGAGTCGCTAGTTTCGGAGTTCGACATTTACGGGTCGTGAAGAAAGAAAATAGGGGTCATCGCAAGGGTAGTGGTTAGCAGAAACTCACTAAGGTTACCATCAGGAATAGGTATCCCTTACCTAAAAATTTGTAACTTGTTTGAGCAGTCTCAGGAAGCGGCGTGATTTCAAGTTTGATTTTCTTCGATTTAGCACCAGCTGAGGTGGAGGAGGGAGACATCCACAAGGCAGCGTTCAGAGTCAGATGCGGGATGTGAGTTCTTAACGAGGCTGTCCGGCCTCGTTGCTGCCCAGCTGCTTCTGGTGGATTGATGAACCGGGTCTATAGGTAGATGCTTGATAGATCGGCGATAGTTTTCGAATGCTATTGTAGTAAACCATGGGACGAACATTTGTCTGTACGAAGTTCTTGTTTGTTTCAATAATGAGGTCGGAGGAAGTTTAGGTACGAGGGATTTGTGGAGGTCGGGTTGTGATCCAGACTAGTCTTACTTGACGCTTGTGTTTCCTACACTGGTGGTTACACTCGTAGGCTTCAAGGGTCAAGTGAGGACTGTCGGGATTAGGTGTTGGGGTGTAGAACAGCAATCGGCATTCGAGATTTGCAGCGAAGTTGTGTGAGGAGTTGATCTTGACACCTCCCGAGTGCGTCAAGTAGATGATAGAGCATTGCGACGCATCACTTTTTGGTTGGGTAGTGTTGTTACTAGAAAAGAAACTGAATGGATTCGAGAGCAAGAAACGGAAATGTGGGAGTGGTATCTAGAGCTCTTCACAGATTGATTTCGGGGACGAAATCCGTGTAAGTGGGGGAGAGTTGTAACACCCCAAAATCGTAACTTATTAAAACTTAGGTTTATTCTTTAGTTGTTAGTATTAGTATTATAGTAAATAAACTTGGGTTAGGATTGCTTGTGGGCTTGGATTAGGAGTGGACTTAAACTAGAAGGAAGCCCGGTCCGATTAGTATATATACCTTAATCCCCTCTCTTTACCTCATTAATCTCATTCTTTTGCTTGGAGAGAAAGAAAGAGAGAGAGAGAGAGAGAGAAACAGAGAGAGAGAGAGAGACAAAGGGAGATCGATTTAGAAGAGGTTGATCGAGGGTTAGATTCGAGTTCCGATCGCATAAGGTAAGGTTTCCAATCCCGTTGTTAATCGATTTCGTAAGTTAGGGTTTTGATTTGTTGATGTTTCAAGATTGTTTATGGTTGGGTTTTCGATGTAAATCGAATCTAGGACTAAGTATTGTTGGGGTTTTGCTTTGAAATCCATTATAATGAGTTTGGGGTTAAATTTCGAAATTGCTGTCAGGATTGCGCAGCCGTGGGAGATCGGCTTGTTCTCCCTCGTTAACCGTCGGATCGTCGTGAAATTTGGACAACGGCTTCACGACTCAGTGTTCTTCAATCTGACCGGAGGGATCGAGCATCGGAGGCTCCAGTAAGGAGCAGCAACTAGTCGAAGTTGGCTGATTTTCCAGGAAATCGAATTCGGTAATTTGGGGATTTAAGCGGTGTGTGTAAGCGATTATCGAAGGCAAACGGCGGAGAATTAAGTGTGGTTTGTTAATAGATCTCAAGGTATGAATTCTAAACTCCCCTTTAATCGTTGGATGGTGTAGTCATCATGATTTGGGTCAAGTATGAGAGTTACAGTTAAGTTTTGGGGGTTAATTGCATGAACACCGATTTGGGTGTAATTGATTAGTGTTTTGGTGTAATTAATGTCATGTGATTGTGTATAATCGTTATGGGATGTTTTATGAACTTGATTTCGATGGTTTCGGTAGAAATTGGAGTTGTAGGTAAAAACCCTCGTTGGTAGTCGCAACCCGTGACTTCCGTTTTGAGTCCGTTTTAAACTGTTTGGTCGAGGTAGCTTATGAGACTTCTAAGGAACTTACTTAGGCAACTTTTAGGGCTGTTTCAAGGTCCTAACTTTAGTCGTAAATTTTTACAAACACAGGATGTCGGTTTGAGGGATTGTGCGAGTTGCGTGCCTTTGATATCTTTGCGGTCCAGGTGAGTTACACTGTGCTTGTTTTATATTGTTTCGTGTGTATGTATGCATGATTTGGTTGACTCACTTTTATAATTGTGAGTGGGTTTTACGTTCGTCGTATTATAGCTTGCTTATATGTATGTAAGTTGATGCGTTTGATGAGGCCGGGTCGTGGGACGATCCGAAGAGCGAGTAATCGCTAAGGCCGGGTCGTGGGACGATCCGAAGAGTGGGTAACCACTAAGGCCAGATTGCGGGGCGATCCGAAGAGTGGGTAACCACTAGGGCCGGGTTGTGGGACGATCCGAAGACTGGGTAACCACTAAGGCCGGCTTGCGGGGCGATCCGAAGAGCGGGAAACCATTAAGATGTGGATATGATGTGATTGGTATGTGTGATTGTGATGGCACCGGTTGTGATATGTGCCCACGTGGCAGTGTGAAATAGGTATAGTGCTAGCTCACTAAGCGTTTTCGCTTACCCTTTCGTTGTTTACTTTTTTTTCAGGATCTGGCTCAGGTGGATAAGGGCAAGGCCCCAGCTTGATTTTCCTATGGAGGACGGTTCTAGCGACACCTTGGCATTTATTTGTGGGTTTTTATTTTATAATTAAATGGGATTTTTAGTTACTTATTTTTAGTTGGCATTTATTGAGCCGGTTGGCCGTGAAAACGTATTTACTATTTAATAAATTTATTTATTAAATTGTTTTTATTTAAAACCTTTTAAAAAAATCCCGTTTTTGAAAATTGGATGTTACAGATTCATGGAGGGTGGAAATTATTAAATGAGGGGACCCGGTTAACGCCGCCTTTATTGATCGGATGAGTGGCTGAAATTCGTCCTTGTTAGAATATGTGGAAATATGTGGAAACCCATGATTAGGGTTGCGTGTATTGATAACAATATATAGACAAAGATGTTACAAAGGGGTCCCTAAACTATACAATATTTAACACACCCCCGTAGTTTGATCAGGGGGAACACGAATGTTCAAACTATCTCTAAAATCAAGAAACAAACTAGAAGGAAGACCCTTTGTAAAAATATATGCATACTGATAAGCGGATGGAACATGCAAAACACGCACATGACCAATCGCAACACGCTCCCTAACAAAATGTAAGTCAATTTCCACATGCTTAGTTCTCTGGTGCTGAACAGGGTTAGATGCTAGATACATGGCACTGACATTATCACAAAAGACAACAGTGGCATGAGAGAGAGGACAAGACAACTTGGGCAGGAGATTTTGTAACCAGGCAGCTTCAGCAACTACATTGGCTATCCCTTGGTACTCGGCCTCGGCACTTGAGTGGGAAACAACATTCTGCCGTTTAGAGGACCAAGAGACGAGATTGTCACCCAGATAGACACAAAACCCTGAAGTGGACCGACGAGTATTAGGACACCCGGCCCAGTCGGCATCCGAATAAGAAACCAAGCGATCAACGGCTGACGCTTTGATGTGAAGACCATGAGACAGGGTACCTTTTAAATACCGTAAGATGCGTTTAAGCGCATTTAAATGCGGAAGACGCGGGTCATGCATAAAGAGACAGACCTGTTGAACGGCATAGGCAATATCAGGACGGGTAAACGTCAAGTACTGCAAGGCACCAGCAAGACTTCGATATAAGGTAGGATCAGAAACAGGCTCACCATCAACAGCGAGCTTTGTTTTGGTGTTAGCCGGAGTGCTGTAGGGATTGCACAAGACCATATCAGCTCGTGCTAGAATCTCCTCAGCAAAGGCAAATTGAGAAAGGAAGAGTCCGGACTTGCTACGAGACGCGGCGATTCCTAAGAAAAAGGATAACGGACCCAAATCAGACATGGGAAACTCAGAGGATAACTTAGAGATAACCATGGAAATAAGAGTAGGAGAAGAGACAGTAAGAATAATGTCATCGACATAAAGAAGGAGGTAGATAGTATCAGATCCGTGATTATACGTGAAAAGAGAGATGTTAGTCTTACTGCTAAGAAAACCTAAAGAGGAGAGGTAGACAGCAAAACGATGATACCACGCACGGGGTGCCTGCTTAAGGCCATAAAGAGCCTTGCGTAGGCGACAGACATGATCGGGAAAAGAACTGTTTACATAGCCAGGAGGCTGACGCATGTAAACAGTCTCAGTGAGATCACCATGAAGAAAGTCATTCTTAACATCAAGCTGATGAATAGGCCAGTTGCGGGAGATGGAGATGCTAACAACCGTACGAATAGTGGCGGGTTTGACAACGGGACTGAAAGTGTCATCAAAGTCCAGTCCGGGTTGCTGTGAGAAACCCTGAGCAACAAGACGGGCTTTGTAATGCTCAAGACGTCCATTGCTGTCAAACTTATGGCGAAACAGTCAACGATTGCCAACTATGTTAGCATCAGAGAGTTTAGGAACAAGATCCCACATGTAGTTAGAAATAATGGCAGCCATTTCAGCATCTATGGCGGCCCACCAATGAGGGTCACACATGGCCTGAGCAGTAGACCGAGGGATGGGAGAGATGTCACTAGTGACCGAAAGGTTGAAGATCTGTTTAGGCTTAAGAGAGCATGTGCGCGAACGAGTGGTCATCGGATGACCGGAGGTAGTAGCCGGAGCAGGAGGCTGAGAAGGCTCAGCAGAAGAAGCAGAAGGAGAAGAAGAGGTGCCAGAAGGCTCAGCGGGTGGGGGCGGAGAAGAGGAAGTATCGACCATAGGAGAGAGGGAAAGGAGGGAATCATCAACATCAAACGCGTCGTAGTCCTCCGAGGAGGGACGAGGCTGAAAGTCAGGAAACGGAAAGTGTGTTTCATCAAAGTTGACATGACGGGAGATGATGACCTTTTGCGTGATGAGATCTAAGCAACGATACCCATGATAATCTGTGCTGGGACCGAGGTAGACACAGGCAGAGGATCGAGGAGCAAGCTTGTGAGCACTAGTGGGCGAAGTGTTGGGATAGCACAAACACCCAAATACTCGCAAATGAGAATAGGTAGGAAAGAAACCAAACAACACCTCAAAAGAAGTCTTGTACTGAATGGTGGTGGACGGAAGAAGGTTGAAGGTGTGAACAGAAGAAAGAAGAGCCTCAACCCAGAATTTGGGCGGGAGAGAAACTTGGATGAGGGACGTACGTAGGGTGTTATTGATAGTGCGAATAGTGCGTTCAGCTTTTCCATTTTGTGGAGACGTATAGGGACAAGAAAAGCGAAATTTGATGCCATGAGTTTTGAAAAAATCTAAGAAGGGTTGATTGTTAAACTCACGACCGTTATCACATTGGAAAAGCTGAATGTCCATTTTAAATTGGTTTAGAACATAGGCGCGAAACGTTTTAAAAACAGAAAACACCTCTGATTTTGCACGTAAAGGAAACACCCATAAGAAATGAGAAAAATCATCCAAAAATAGTACATAATATTTAAAACCACTCAAACTGGTGACAGGTGAAGTCCATAAGTCAGAATGAATAAGTTCAAACACACAAGAAGTTTTAGTAGTAGATAAAGAAAAAGGTAAACGACAATGTTTTCCTAACTGACACGCATGACATAAAGTAGAGGTTCGACTAGAACAAGTAATGAACTTGCACGAGACAAGAAACTGGAAGATAGCAGCACCCGGATGACCAAGCCTCCTATGCTAGACGTCAAAGGAAACAGCAACGTTAGCCGAGGCAAGAGCAGACCGAGGTGTGGGAGGTAGAACGGGATAAAGATCATGGTGATCACTGTTGCAACGCTAGAGAAAAGACCCTGTTTTAAGATCCTTCACAGTGAAACCAAACGGATCAAACTCAACAGAAACAGAATTATCTATGGTAAAACGACGAACAGAGATAAGGTTTTTGATGAGTTTATCAGAAACTAAAACATTGTTAAGATAAAGAGGGTAAGAGGAATAGGGTAATGTACAGTGACCAATGTATCTGGCATGAACCATAGCACCATTACCAACCTGTATGAAATTAGAGTTACAAGGAGTTAGGGAGTGCATTGTACCTTGATTGAAAGTCATATGCCTGGTTGCACCCGAATCCATGTAAAAATTGTTGTCCTGAGGCGGCTGAACAGACATAGCCTGAAACACAGAAGATAAATCAGTATACTGAGGTTGACTGAACTGAGAGGCATGTCCACCAAAGGAAGGCTGAGGAGGCGGTGGCATAGGTGTGGACTGCTGCATGGGCTGACCGTACGGAGACGGGACGGGCACTGGGTGTGGAGACTGATGTTGCCCGTAAAGGTACGGAGATGACGGCACTGGTGGCGGAAGGAAGGTATGCAGCGAGGGATGCTGAGGAGCACTGAACATCGTCGGAAATAACTGAGGGGCCCCTACCCCGAGGGATTGCACAGGAGGTGCACCAAGTAGGCCTGGCTGAGCCGGTGGAACCTGACCAAGTGAGTTTCCGATGTAAGCCTGAGAGTGACCCTGTGTACCTGCAAAAGAGTGAGATCTCGCAGAAACATTAGTATTACCCCCCCCCCCTTGGAAGCAAGACGCCCATTATTTCGACCCCTGTTAGATTTATTTTTCGATTTCCCATTTGAGGCAGATTGGGCAGAGGAGTACAAGGCAGCGGAAGAAGTGAGAGGGGTATCTATGTGGGGTTCAACAGACTCTTCACGAGACTCATGAAGAAGAAGCATGTTTTTGGCTTCAAGAAAGGAGGGGAAGGGTTTGGTGTTAGTGATGACATCGACAATGCTATGATAGGAGGGTGGTAACTGGCGTAGAATTTGCATAACTAATTCCACATCATCTATTTTGGAGTCACAGTCAGCAAAAGCATCGGCCAAATTCTTTAGATTATGGCAAAAATCAGTAATGGACAA
This sequence comes from Centaurea solstitialis, assembly GCA_030169165.1. NCBI lineage: Eukaryota > Viridiplantae > Streptophyta > Magnoliopsida > Asterales > Asteraceae > Centaurea > Centaurea solstitialis. The sequence continues at coordinate 39,586,380 of CM058040.1, forward strand.
GGTGCCTTTTTTTGTGTTACGAAATTGCTCTTGAAGTTGGAGCATTCGGGACATTTTGTTGTTCAGAAAGAATTCATATAGTTTATCCCAGAGATCTTTAGCAGTGCAGTTATCACTGGAGATGATTTGCAATAAGTTTGCATCACAAGTAGAGTAAAACCAAGATTTGATGCGGGAGTCAATTGCCTCGCAGTCCTCATTATCATCACCAGCAGGTTTAGATTTGCCAGTGATGTGACCATCGACTTTTGCACCCTTACACATGTCCAAAAAAATGCGACGCCAGAGTTTGTATTTGGACCCATCAGTGGAAAGTTTAAAACTGAACTGAGAGTATACGTTGGTTAAGGCAAACACAAGTTGGCTAGCGGTAGGGGCAGTGAGGGTGGTGGAGGGTGATGAGGTAGTCATTGCAACAAATAGGAAAACAAATAAATAAAGTAACAAGCGTACGAAAATAACAAGCAAATCGCTTAACCGCGGGTGGAGGGAAAGTAATGTACCACAAACCCCAGCAGAGAACGCGGACACAGGAGTCTCAAGACAGCAAGCGACTTGACAGCGGAGACCTCACGGCGCGAGGATTCTGGTTCGCGGCACGAGGGAGGCGTGAGGTTTCTGGTTCGCGGCACGAAGGAATCCTTTCGTGGCGCGAAGATCGATAGGCAGCAGCTAGGGTTTTGCAGCCGTTTCGCGGCGCGAGAGACAGTGTTCGCGACGCGAGTGGAGACTCAGACGCAATGCGTACGTCCGGCAGCGGCAGTGGGCAGCGGAGGCGACAGGAGGTTAACAATCGTCGCTAGGGTTCCGATGGTGCAGCAGCGTACCGTCACCGGGTTGACAACCGTCGCTAGGTTTACAAAGGTCGCGACTGAGGGTAGCAGCAACGTGATGCATCGGCGGTTAACAACCGTCGTTGGGGTTCCGATGGTGAGCGACAGGGAAGGAGGAGAGCGGCGGGACGGTGGGACAGCAGGTCACCAGGAAAAAGAAAGAAAGAAGGGCGGCCAGTGTAAAGCAACCGGTCAACAGCAGCGACTGCCGGAGATAGGCCGGCGGCGGCTGGAGACAAGGGAGGAGAGGGAAGAAAGAAAATTAGGGTTTTCTTAGGGTTTTTCATCGGTGGCTCGATACCATGTTAGAATATGTGAAACCCCTAGATTAATCTCCAAAAGAGCCTTTGAGGAGAGAAGGGGGGTTCCAACATGTATACTGAAGATTTGGTCAAAGTCTAGCCGATGTGGGACTCTAACACGCCCCCTCCAACAAAGGCTAGATAGAGAGCCTAGAAGGGTCACGAGAGGACCAGGAGAGGGTCAAGAGAGTGCCGGCATGTGAGTCCGTAGAGTGGCAGACCTTGGCTTTGATACCATGTTAGAATATGTGGAAATATGTGGAAACCCATGATTAGGGTTGCATGAATTGATAACAATATATAGACAAAGATGTTACAAAGGGGTCCCTAAACTATACAATATTTAACAGTCCTCATGTTCACAACCAAAATTGAGTTCACATTTGAAATTTCCTCTTCTCTCTCTCTCTCTATATATATATATATATATATATATGTATATATATATAGAGAGAGAGAGAGAGAGTCAAGTTCATTTGTAAACCCAAAAAGGGGTATAAACTGTGTTAACTCATGTTTGCATAGGTAAATCAATGAAATATATTTTTTAATGTAGAAATGAAAAAGTTTTATAAGAATAAGAAAAAAAACGTGAGACAATTTCATTTTTACGTAAAAAACACCGAAATATGAAACAATTTCATCAGAAATTGAAGTATATGAAACATTTTCTCATATTCAACAACTTCATGAACCAATTCATTGATTTAATCTATGCAACCATGAGTTCACACGGTTTATACCCTTTTTTGGGTTTACAAATGAACTCCCCCCCCTCTCTCTCTCACACACACACACACACACACACACACACTCACTCTCTCTCTCTCTCTCTCTCTCTCTCTTTCTCTCTCTCTCTCTCTCTCTCTCTATATATATATATATATATATAAAGTCGCCTTTATTGACCGGATGAGTGGTGGAGATCACTTCTCTGCTTCTCATTTTTTTAGCACTTCTCATTTAAACCTAAGACTATATATATTATATATATATATATATATATATATAGAGAGATAGAGGGGGGGAAGTTCAAATGTGAACCACTTTTTGGTTGTGAACGTGAGGATAGCCGAGAGCGCGACACGTACCGGAGACTAGTCAATAAATGCGGCTTTGAGTGTGGTCCCCCCTTTTAATTCAATGCCCTCCCATGAATCGCGCCTAGTCATCCGCCGTGTGACCTGACGTGGCACCTAGTCATCCGCCACGTGTCGCGCTCTCGGCTGCTCACGTTCACAACCAAAAAGTGGTTCACATTTGAACTTTCCTCTATATATATATATATATATATATATATATATGGAGAGAGAGAGAGAGAGAGAGAGAGAGAAAATATAGGAAATGAAAATAGATATCAATATTATGGACTAGAGGGGTCACTCTTGGAGTAGAAGTCCTGGTTCAAACCGTAAGGTGTATTAATCTAATGGGGTGTCTACACAACTAACTTGGTCAAAAAATAATAATGAAAACGGTTTATAATTTGAGTTCACGATTAGGACTGCAGATTACAAATCAATCTAAATGTCTCTATAATTTGATTGAATTGGACTCATCCATTCATCTCATGTCTTTGATGATTAATTTTTTATTATTGAAGTAACAAGCTCGACTTTGATTAATAATCTTTCTCTTTGTTATTATTTTTTTTTCGCCCTTTCTTGTTTGACAAACAACCTCCTTTTCTATTAGACTACATACAGTAGAAACTCGATAAATTAATACTCGATTATTTAATAAACTCTCTAAGATAATATTTTTTGCCGGTCCCGACTCGGGGATAGGATGCTAAATTAATAATTCGCTAAAATTATAAGATAATACATTTTTGATAATTTTTTTAGACCCCATATAAAATATAAATTAATAATTCCTTATATATAGCATATTACATGAATGATTTATGAATGTTTCTTGAAAAATGACTCAATTGTCTTTTGTTTTTTGTATGATTTGTTTGTGTGAACCTATTTTATCTTGTATTTATATAGAAAATATTTTTAATGTCCATAAAGTGATACATTGAACACAAGAAGCATAATATGGTGGGAGATTGAAGGTTTCTTTCAAATTGGGCCGTTCATTTGATATACATGCATTGTATACAATAATTAAGTGGAAGCTTGAAAGGTGTTTGTAAACTAAGTATTCTACTATAAATTAATAAAATATTAATTAATATATAAATTAATAATTATTAATTTATCGATTAATTAATAACTCTTTTAATTAATAAATTTTGGTGATCCCAAGTGTATTATTTTATAGAGTTTCCTCTGTAATTCGCTATCTTGTAAGGTTTAATGAGTACAAGCAAAACTAGTATTGTTGTTCATATTTCAATGAAATGTGCAAGAAAACATAATTATGATTCCTTTCATGTATTGACCATATCAAAAAGTCATTTGTAGTTGTGACTGGAAAATCAAGTTGCAAGGCGTGTCGTTAAAGCCCCTACATGAAAAATATTTTGGAAAGAGAAAATAATTAAATTACCCAAAAAAAATACCCCAATAATTCCCATAGACAATCTCTCCCACCGGTGACAATTCTACCCACCGGTCCGCTACCGCCGGCCGCTACCAGGCCATTTTGGGCCGCTCTCCGGCGAGAACAACGATTTCCGGCGAACTCGGTTCGGTCCGCTACCCACCCAATCCGCTATCCGCAGACGCCTTCTGATTGGTCCACGTGAGCTCCAAGTCACCGCCACCTCAGCCCTACCCGCGACGTGGTTCGCTACCGGGCTGGCCGCGAATAGCGGCCCGAACCCACGTGGCGGCACCCCATTCGTTTACGTGGCCGAGTGAGATGAAAACCCTAACCCTACCTTCTTATTAAATTCAGCCGACACCCCATTACCCCACACCACACCTTTGACCTCTTTCTTCTCCTTTCTTGTTTTTCTTTCTTTCTTCATTGTGGGGGACCAAGAACACCATCTACAACTTATTTAATCTTTCTTTCTTTCTTCAATCTTAGTTAATTGATACTTCTACACACGTGTTCTTCCTTGTGGTGGACCAAGAACACTACAACCCACAACCCCAATCTTATTTTAGTTAATTCATACTTAAGAACACGTGTTCTTGTCGGTTGGTGACGATTATTTTAAGAGTAGTTGAGGTCGTGGTGACGATTATTTTACTTATATCATGGCAAATCATGTAAGTGGCTATATTTTCAGTTGTTTACATTATATGTTCACGTGTTCTTGTATGTTGTTTACTTGTGTATAAAAGTGTTTTGACACTTGCTTTTTATAAGTTTTTTATAACCACGTTTTTATAAGTTATTTTTGAACACTAGAAATTTTTGAACACGTGTAAACTTTTATACACACGTTTTTATATTTATATGTAGTTGTTTATATTTTGGATGGTTTGGATCTAATTGTTTATCTAGTTGTTTTAACATGTTGTTATATTATCTACTTGTTTATCTAGTTGTAAATTTTTTTTAAAAAAATTTATACCCATTTTTTTATATATAAGTTATTTTTTTTGAAGAACATATATAAGTTATTTTTAAAAAGTATATGATTTTTATTAGTGTGTATATCTAGTTGTTTATATTTTGGATGGTTTGGATCTAACAGTTTATCTAGTTGTTTATACCATGTTGTTATATTATCTACTTGTTTATCTAGTTGTAAATTTTTAAAAAAAAAATTATACCCATTTTTATTTATATAAGTTATGATTTTTATTAGTGTTTATATCTTGTTTATCTAATTGTTTATCTAGTAGATGATTTTTATTAGTGTTTATATCTAGTTTATCTAATTGTTTATCTAGTAGATGATTTTTATTAGTGTTTATATCTAGTTTAAGAAAATGCACTATTGGCCCTTGAAGTTTAGGAAAATGCACTGTTGGCCCTTGAACTTTAGAAAATGCACTATTGGCCCTTGAACTTTAGAAAATGCACTATTGGCCCCTGAACTTAAGAAATGCACTATTGGCCCCTGAACTTAAGAAAATGCACTATTGGCCCCTGAACTTAAGAAAATGCACTATTGGCCCCTGAACTTAAGACAATGCACTATTGGCCCCTGAACTTAAAAAAATGCACTATTGGCCCCTGAACTTTAGAAAATGCACTATTGGCCCCTGAACTTTAGAAAATGCACTATTGGCCCCTGAACTTTAGAAAATGCACTATTGGTCCCTGAACTTTAGAAAATGCACTATTGGCCCCTGAACTTTAGAAAATGCACTATTGGCCCCTCAACTTAATGAATTTACGATTTTGGCCCCAATACTTTAGAAAAGTACAATCTTGATAAAATATATAAGTGAACTAATATGTGGATAAAATATGTAGATAAAATATATAATTGAACTAATATAAATACTTTAGAAAAGACACATGTAGATAAAATATATAATTGAAGTAACATAAATAAGCAAAATTATTTGAATTAACTTGACATATTCATTAGCATGTGTCTTCACATGTCCATCCAATTATATATATATATATATATATATATATATAAAGTTGTACATTATATATGTATAAATGCATTGATAGTCAAATCCAGGGGCATACTTACTATAAGCACTCTAAGGGGGTTTAAGGAGGTTGCCTATAAAATGGTAGCCGAATGGGAATGGTTTCTAAAATGCTTTGCCATTACCATACTCACCGCATCTTGTGTGGACTAGTGGAATTACCGAGAGATTTGATGGGTCAATCTAAAAAGTTAAAAGTATTAGGATAGAATTATGAAACAAAATCCCGTTTAACAAATGTAAAATTAAAATGCTATCAACATTCAAATGTGGAATTCACAAACGGATATAGTGAAAACTAAATTTAATCAAAACAACATATATACACTTGAAATTAACTTGATTGAATATATAAGTGAAATAACATAAATAACAACATATATACACATGTGTCCTCACATGTTTATATATATATATAGTCAATCTAAAAAGTAAAAAGTATTATATTAGAATTATGAAACAAAATCCCGTTTAACAAATGCAAAGTTAAAATGTTATCAACATTCAAATGTGGAATTCACAAACGGATATAGTGACAACTAAATTTAATCAAAACAACATATATACACTTGAAATTAACTTGATTAAATATATAAGTGGAATAACATAAATAACAACATATATACACATGTGTCCTCACATGTATATATATATAGAGTCAATCTAAAAATCTAAAAGTATTAGGTAGAATTATGAAACAAAATCCCGTTTAAACAACGTTAATATTTTTTTGACATAGGTATTAAGGATTAACCTGACGGTTAGGAGCAAGTTGTCGTTATGTTCAGACATTAGAGAAATGTTAGACGAGGGGCCGATGATTATTTTTAGGCTTACTCCATTCGGTCCTTGGCTCGACCTGACGTGGAAGACCGGAGATGCTATGCTTGTGAGCAACTTTCTTTCGCGGGAGGTTGAGGATTCGGGTGCAGAATTCCAGCAGTTAACCTACTCTATTGGAGATCATGTGTGCCATTTCGGCCGGGAGGAGTTCATGCTAATCACCGGAGTCCCTTTTGGTCTGCTTCCGGACTCTAGCACTGTAGTTGGAAATAGATTGATCAGAAGGTTGTTTCCAGCATCTGTTCCAGCCCGACTGTCACAAGGTCAGGCTTTTCGTGTACGAATGTCGGAAGTTGTCAAGGTATGGAACGATGAATTTCGCGGCCTACCTGACGAGGACAAAGCGCTCATAGCGCTTATTATGATGGTGGAGTATGTGTTCCTAGGAAAGCAGGCAAAGCAATTTGTTTCTGATGAAGTTATCTGTGCACTCGAGGATATCAATGGGTTTTCTGAATATCCATGGGGATCGTTCGTATGGGACTACACATATAAGCAAATGAAAGGCGCTTTTAGCAGACGGAACCCAGTTAGCAACAAAATGTCTTGTTTTCAACCTGTGATATTATCAGGTTTACATTCCGATATGCATGCATCCTAAGCATTGGATCCTAGGAGATCTAGACTTGATGACTATGCATATGGCTGTGTACGATAGCTATCGTCATTCTTCTCTTAAGGGTGAAGTGGATGCAAAGCTCACGGAATTAAAGTTGGGTCTGCTAGACGTGTTTAGGGAGCTCAATCATCATACCCGGGTCGAGCAAGCTAGAAACTTGTCATGGTACACACCATCCGGTATACCACAACAAAGTGGGTCACTTGGTGATTGTGATGTATGGGTATGTCGCTTCCTGGAGGATTTGATAAGCGATAGAGCCCCACGGATGACGAAAAACGCTGTTTCAGAATCTACTCAGTGGCGGCAGCATATGGCGGTGAAGTTCTATAAGTTGAGGATAGACATGAATCCCGCCGATTTGGCAACAATCTACCATGGCCCTGAATAAAATTGTTGCTAGTCCGAATAAAGATAGACAACATGAAATAAGACCCGCCAAATGCCAAGCATCATTTTTATACGGTCGTTATGGTTCCACCGATACCTTATAAAATTAATGGTTGGCATTTGTTGGATTATCATTTATCGGGTTATCTTTCTTTACTCGGACTGGCAGCAATTTTATTCAGGACCTTGGTAGAATGTGACAGGATCGAAATTATCAAGAACAGAAAACTAAATCAAAGAAGTTTGCGGAATAACACTTTGATTGACTTAACAATGAATTGAAAAACAGAATGTGTATTAATCAAAAGCTTAATGATTACAACCAAAGCCCCAATTTGATTTGAACAGGGTCAAATCAGACGTGCAACTCTTCTCAATTGCAGAGATTCAAGAACAATCTTGAGGCTTAATAATTCTAAACAAAAGCTTAATGACTCGTATCTAAACATTGAAACCTATCAGCTATTTATACGAGTTACAAGATTACAATAAGGAAAGTAAATCTACTCTAGATAATCTCCAAAATAATCGTATCTATCCCATATCTTCTCCAACAGAATCCTTTCCTTATCTTGATCTCTTCAGTAGTGGTAAAACAGAATCAGTAGTAATCTTCAACAGCAGTGGTAATTCTGTTCTAGCAGTGGTAACTTGTATTAGCAGTGGTAACTCTTGTACTGGCAGTGGTAACCTTCCAGCTGTAGTATCAGCAGTGGTATCTTCAGACTCAACAATCTCCCCCTAACTTATCTTCTCAAACATGAGGAGCTAAGTTCTTGAGTCTAATGTACAAATATGTCTTGATCTTCTTTACCAGCAACCTTGCAGATTTGGTAGGCTCTCCTTTTGTTGTCAGCTTAGCATTCACCATACCTTGAAGTCTTTGAATATCAAACAAATCAGTATCACTTTCCTCCAAGTAATACTCTTTCTCATCATCATTGACATTAAGACTATAAATTCTGCATCTTTCAAACCATCTCCACTCCTTCACTGCTTCACAATTCTTACTAGACACTGCTAAGAATTTGAAAGGTTCAAACAGCCAATAAAAGCATTCTAGTGCAGCTTTCATCTTCTCAATCTTCACAGAATTTGCACTTTCTTCCATGGCAATATCAATTCACCTCTAGACTTGTTTCTTTCACATCATCAGTCTCTATCACCTTGTCATCCTCCCCCTTATCTTCAGCATTCTTTTCAACCATAACTTCATCATTAACAGCATCAACTGCAGGTTCATTCACAACCTCAGTGTCTTCAACAGTCTTCTCCTTCTTCTTGTACTCCCCCTTAACCTTTGATCTCCTCTCCCCCTTTGTGAATGAGACCAAAGTGGAGTATCTCCTCTGAAGTGCAGATATCTTCATATGCATAAATGCCATTTTAGTACCTTGAGACTGAAGCTTGTGAGCTTGAGTAAGCAGCATGGAATCTTGAGACTTTATGAGCTTGTGTTGAGCAGTGACAAGCCTCTCCAATATATCCAGTCTGTCTTCATGAGATGCAAGTTTCTCTTCATGAACATGAAAGTTTTCATCGTGAGCCTTCAAATCTTTGGCAATGGTTGCCAGGTCTGCCATCAATTCCTTATGTGAATAACTGCCCTCACCAGATTTAGGAGTTTTTACCTCCATTACTGTATCTTTGAGCTTTTTAGCAGAAGCCTTCAGCCTAGCTGAAGCACTAGCTGCCCCCTTGGTTTCTTGGCACCTGGGACCTCCCTGTGATTTCTCACTAGGAGTTGCCATGGTGGGGGTCTTAGTTATATTCAAACTGTCCTGATGCACACCTTGTGCAACATCAGTAGTTTGAGCCTCACCAACCACATGCCCATCCTTCTCCTGAGAGGGCACCTTCTTTACACTTGAGTGGGGCATCACTCCAGGGGTATCCCTTTGGAAAGTATCAGAAGGAGAGTGCTCCAACTGAGGGCTTATAGTCTCTTGGGGTTTAGAACCAGAGGAGGAAGGAGCTCCCCTGTTCTTTCTTATGTATCTTTTGAGTGTAGGGGTGGGGGTTGAATCAAGGGACTTAGGAACATTCTGAGTGGAAGGTGTGGGTAGGTCATCAGTGGGAATGCTTGATTGTGAGGGCTGCAAGCCTGATGCCTCACCTTGTGGGTGGTTCACCCTCATCATTGTAGAGAACAATGGGGTGAAGGTATCATTTGAGCCTGGAGCAGGTCTCTTCATGTTAGAAAACACTTTAGTACCAAGAGCAGAGCTCTGATAAGTGTCTCCATCCATGGGTACATCCGTCAATTCTTGGGTTATAACTTCTTGTACAAATCTTGGAAACATGTAAAAAGATTTTACTTTGGAATTATTCATGTTTTCAAGATTGTATACAAGATCATCAAAGATCATTTGTGAAAAATTGAAAATCTGGTTAGTGGCTAGGCAAACCAAAGCAGATGCAATGGTACTACTAAACTCACTAAAACTTGTAGTTTTCTTTGAAAAACAATGTAACAGGGTATGCACAAAGAACCTCCACTGAGGGCAAAATTTACCCTTAAGGTATTTTAAAGAAGTGTGAGAGCCTTTATACCCCATTCTTAGAAAAGCTTCCATAATGGTGGAAGGAGAGAGCATAGTTGTACCTGACTCATCATTTAGATGTAAGTGTTCTCTGATCTTTGCGGGATTAACAATCAATGAATGACCACAGATGGTGGTCTGGATTTGTTTGACCCCTTCAAATTCCTCAACCACCGCATTGGCCCAAAAATCGTTCATATGCCGAATGTAGATTGTTGGATTGACGGTTGCGGCATACGCTATAGTGGATGAAGCCAAGAAATCAAGAATATCTTCAAAGCCTTTAGAACTGCTATCTTTGGTGAGATAGCCAACTTTGTTGTGATCCTTAACAAAACATAGAGAATCCATTATCGATCGATCAAGAAAAACCCTAAAACAGATGTAGAATCAGTAATCGAATCGAAAGAAGATTGATTTGCAAGAACACAGAGTGAGAAAAGTGTCAGAATCGCAAACGTTTTTAGAGCAAAAGCACAGAATAGCCGTTTGTGAAAAAGGCGGTCAGTTTAGGGCTTTTATACTCATACCATGAGCAATGGTATTGTGCATCTCAGAGTAAAGCGGTGGTAACTGAAAATAACTAACACTAGCAATGGTAATTGCAAGAGCAGTGGTAAAAGACAAGAGCAGTGGTAACATACGCGTGTTAAGTTAAAAGCAGTGGTAAAATGCACGCGCAGTGGTAAAATACACTGGCAGTGGTACCATACGCGTGTTAAGTGAAAAGCAGTGGTAAAGTACACGCGCAGTGGTAAAAACACGCTTATGTAACCAGCGGTGGTAAAGATCAAGCAGTGGTAAATGTGCTAGTGGTGGTAATGTGCGAAGGTGCTAGCGGTGGTAATGTGCGAATGTGCTAGCGGTGGTAATGTGCGAATGTGCTAGCGGTGGTAAGGTGCGAATGTGCTAGCGGTGGTAACGACTTAGTGATAGAAACTATGCTTTGCGATAGTGATACTGCTAGCAAGAGTAACTTCAAATAAGCAGTGGTAACTTCACCCTGCGTCTTTTGACCGATCCAATGAGTCCACCAACTATCTGCAACATTCACAAACTTATTAAATACCTACCAAATAATAGACAACAAATAAGAAAGAAAGACATAATACAGAGATAGTACACAATAAATGTAACAAGAAGAGGGTTATTCAGAGTTCATCATTCCTACACCTGTAACCAAAAATGTAAACCTCCCTACATCAAAGGCTTTGGTGAACAGGTCTGCATACTGATCATCAGTGTGGACTTTCAGAACTTGAATTAACTTCTTTTCATTACAGTCTCAGATAAAGTGGTACTTGATCTCTATATGTTTGGTCTTGGAATGTTTGACAGGATTGTTAACAATGCTGATAGCACTGTTGTTGTCAATATAGATTGGAGTCTGCAAGAATGAAAGACCATAGTCTTGCATTTGATTCTGAATCCATAGAACTTGTGAACAGCACTGAGATGCAGCTATGTATTCAGCCTCTATTGTTGATTGTGAAACAGTGGTCTGTTTCTTGCACTGCCATGAGACCAATCTTCCTCCCAAGAACTGACATCCTCCTGATGTAGACTTTCTATCCAAATTTGCTCCTCCATAATCACTATTAGTGTAAGCCACTAGGTCAAAAGAAGAGTCATTGGGATACCAAAGTCCCAACCTTGGTTGACCCTTGAGATATTTGAATATCCTTTTGACTGCATGTAGATGAGACTCCTTTGGCCTAACCTGATACCTGGCACAAACACAAACAGCAAACATAATATCAGGTCTTGAAGCTGTAAGATACATTAATGATCCAATCATGGATCTGTAATGGTGAACATCAACTTCCTCCCCCTCAACATCAGCAGTGAGGTGCTTGTGTGTTTCCATAGGAATGCTAGCTGGCTTTGCATCATTCATCCCAAACTTTTGAAGCATTGATGCCACATATTTAGACTGGTTGATAAAAATACCATCAATCTTCTGCTTGACCTATAAACCAAGAAAGAAAGTGAGTTCTTCCATGGAACTCATCTTGAACTTCTTATGCATCAGCTCCTCAAACTCCTTGCACATATCATCCCTTGTAGATCCAAAGATGATATCATCTACATAGATCTGTACTAGAAGCATATCAGTCTTTGTTCTCTTGATGAACAAGGTCTTATCAATTACACCCCTCTCAAACTTGTTTTCCAACAAATAGGAAGACAAGGTATCATACCAAGCCCTAGGTGCTTGATGAAGACCATACAGTGCTTTTCTCAACTTATACACTTTGTCAGGGTATTTGGGATCTTCAAACCCTGGTGGTTGACTGAGATACACCTCTTCATCTATAGTGCCATAGAGAAAGGCACTCTTGACATCCATCTAATAGACTTTGAATCCCTTGTAAGATGCAAAGGCCAAGAATAGCCTGATGGTTTCAATTCTGGCAACTGGAGCAAATACATCATCATAGTCTATTCCTTCCTCTTGAGTATACCCTTGTGCTACCAATCTGGCTTTGTTCTTAATAACAATCCCTCTTTCATCAGTCTTGTTCCTGAAAATCCACTTAGTGCCAATCACCCTATGTCCTCTTGGTAGATCCACCAGATCCCACACATGCTGCAGGACAAATTGCAACAATTCTTCTTGCATAGCCTCTATCCAACTTGGGTCCTTCATTGCATCATGTGCCTTCTTTGGTTCTGTCTAAGATAGAAAAACTGATATCATACTCAAGTGTGGATTGGGAAGGGATTTGCTTTGCTTCCTTGTTATCATAGGAGACTGAATGTCTCCTATTACCAGAGTAGGTGGATGATTCTTCTGAGTTCTTGTAAGATGCAGGGGTTCTTCAGGCAAGTCCACCCCTAGATTTGAATCATTCACTTCTGGTTCTTGATCCCATTGAGGTCCCTCATCTGAAACAGGTATTTCTTCAATGTTCTCAGAGAGAGAAGTTTCCCCAGATGGTTGATCATCACTCTTCTCAGCAGTCTCAGGTTCTTGTGGCTCTTCTGAATTTGACTCAGCAGTGGTACAGGCATCATTTAATTCTTCCAATGGCATGGGAAACACAACAAATGGAGGACTTGCTTCTTGGATTTGCTCTGTACCTACACCTGTAATTTCTGCACTGCTCATATTCAAAGAGTTAGTTAGTGAATCAATGTCAAACAACCAGTTTGGACCACTTCCAGGTATGTTAGGAGTGTTCTCATTGCATTTGACATTGTCACTTTCTTCTATGATTCTGGTAGAGTTATTGAATACTCTAAGAGCTTTGCTTTGAGAAGAATATCCTACAAGAAATCCATCATCAGATTTGCTGTCAAACTTGCCTAGGTGAGTTTTGGTATCTAGAATTGTGCAAGGACACCCAAATGGTTTTAAAAATCCTATATAGGGTTTTTTTTTTCTCAAAAAGTTTATAGGGTGTCTTGCCTTTTGATTTGACTATAAGAACTCTGTTTTGGACATAGCAAGCAGTGTTAACTGCTTCTGCCCAGAAAGTGATAGGAAGTTTAGAATCAGCTAACATAGTTCTTGCAGCCTCAATTAGTGTCCTATTTCTCCTCTCAGCAACACCATTTTGTTGAGGAGTTCTAGGAGCACTGTATTGTCTCTCAATACCTTTTTCCTCACAGAAGCTGTTCAGATCAGCATTCTTGAACTCAGGAATCTTGACAGGATCGAATCTTGGATCAGCATTCTTAAATCTTGGATCTAGAAACCGATAGCTCTGATACCACTTGACAGGATCGAATTCGTAACAAGAAAGAATAAGAACCAATATCTATTAAGGAAGTCGTGGAATAACACCTTAATATTTAACAACAAGAAAACAATAATAAATTGAAATTGAATCTGCTTTTGGAATTGCTTTTCTGTTGAATGATTACAAACAAAACCCCAATTTGCTTGAACAAATTCAAACAAACGTATAATACTTCTCTATTGTAGGGATCAAGAATAATCTTGAGGCTAAAACTTTCTATCACTCCTAATAATTCATAGACTAGATGACTAATCTATTTATACAAGACTTGATTACAAAGATAATTACAAAAAATAAATTGATCTTCTAAATCTTCATTATCTTCAGAATCTTGGTAATTATCTTCATTCCATAAAAAAATATATCTCTTGAATTCATTCCATAATTATCTCCAAGTCTTTGTCTTTATCTTCAAGCAAGATCCTTTCCTTATCTTTCTCTTCAACTAATCTTCTTTCCTTATCTCGGACGAGCAGTAGTAACGAGCAGTGGTAACCAGCAGTAGTAACTTCAAAAACCCAACAGAATGTACAGTGTATTTGCATCCAGCTGCTCAACTACCGGTAGGAATTTAGGACTATGCGTGGGTAAGATCTTGGAGGGAAACGCTGACACGTGGCCCCCGTATAACCAAAGGGATGAGATTATTTATTCTAGGGAATGATAACTTTGTTCATTTCTTGTAATATTGTTTTTGTAGCCGTTCCCCAAAAAGGATAATCTTCTCTCTTTGGGTATACGGTGGAGGTGTTTCTGCGTTCCGCTGCAAGCCTCACCCACGCATAGTCCTAAATTCATATTAGCAATCGACTGACCCCGGCTCAAATACATCGTTCATTCTACCTTGGCCCTAGAAACATGACTGCTGGTCCGAATAAAGATAGACAACATGATATAAGACCCGCCAAATGCCAAGCATCATTTTTATAAGGTCGTTATGGTTACACCGACACCTTATAAAATTAATGGTTGGCATTTGTAGGATTATCATTTATCAGGTTGTCTTTCTTTACTCGGACCAGCAGCCATGTTTCTAGGGCCAAGGTAGAATGTACAATGTATTTGAACCGAAGTCACTCGACTACCGATATGTATTTAGGACTATGCGTGGGTGAGGTCTTGCAGTGAAACGCGGAAACATGACCACCGTATAAGCAGTACAGAGGATATTATTGTGTCAACTATGTATGTAAATACTTTGTAATACAATATTTTCATTTTAATACACTTAATTGGATTACTTCTCGCTACCACTATTTGAACGTTTAACATTTAATGAAAAACCACTTTGTCATAGACTTTTAAATTCACAAAAAACACATGCACCAAGGCACTCGGCCGATAATAGCGGCTCCCCAAGTATATAAATAGGATGCTCCCATCAACATAAACCTCACAACTCTAATACTTTCATCCATATCTTCAATAACTCTTGTCTTTTTCTCTTCCCTCTAAACCGGATATGGCTCTTTCCCTAGCAACTAATCCCACTTATTTCATTGTCCAAATTGAAAAGGAGTTAACAGACCATGACATATTGGTAAGCTTAATTGACCTCTCTTCATTCTCAAATCTCACTCCATTCTTAAAGTTCATATTTTTTTGGGTGTTTAAATTATTTAAGGTAATTCCAGCACCGTTTGTGTTGATGTGGAAATTGACAGATCATAATAAGTGTCAAATAAGCCACGATGGATGGCACTATCACATGGATATGATGGTCATGGCTCCTGATCGTTTTGTCATGCGTGGTCCTCTTAACCTCGTGTTTGGCGAACACAACATGCGCCATGGCACTTGGTTGAAGTTCACTCTGTATCAAGGTCCACCTCATCTGATCGACAATATGTACGATGTGAAGTTTGATTTCGTGGAGATGTGATTTCTTGTTGGTCTCGTGGACGTATAAGGGCGCCGTTATTGTATGTTTCTTACTTATGTGTGTAGCAAGTTATTGTGTGTTTCTTATGTATGTGTGTCTTCTCTTTTACAATGTAACTGTCCGGCCCTTGACCACAATTATGTTAATTGTACGATGTTAAACAATATTGTAATTTACGTCTAATAGTACCATAGTACCATAGTGAATAACGGTGTAGTAAACAATATTGTAAACTGATTGAGGGGTGTGTTGTCACTTATTGAGTTGGTAGAGTTATCTTTATTGAACATTAAGAATTACGGTAAACTGACATAGCGGAAAACAAACATGACTGCAAACTAAGACAACGGGAAAATAACATAATTAAAGCATTTTTACGTCGAAAATAACATTGCAGCCATCCATAAGCTCATGCTTTGTGGGTCTTGAACAAGAGTAAACACCAACCAACGATCGGGGTCCAGTTTGCCAGACCAAGGCCACGACTTAAAATCACCCTTAACGATAACACGGTCAGAAGGAGATCCGGGAGATGCCTCAAAACCTACTTTCATGTCCATAGGAAACTTCATGCCTAAGACCCTCATCAGGCACTTATTATGATTGTTCAAAGCCCACATTCTCACAAAGTCGGTTGGAATTTGCTGAAAAATTAAAAGACCGAACAAATTATGAAGTAACATAACTGGAATTTGCTATAGTAATAGTTATCAAACTGAAAAAAAACTTACAAGTCGGCCAGTTTGGTATACAAAATTATCAACCTTAGTATGGAAGGATCTGCGGTCACTCTCTGGTAAAAATGCTGCCATTTTGTATATGGTAGGAAGTGAAAAAGAGAGAGGATTTACAGTTGCAATGTGATTATTTGAAGACATTTGGTATCCTATATATAGGTGTTCACGGGTCTTTATTAACTATTCAATCACATGATTCATAAGGCTTTTTCAGACGACTGATTAAAGCTATACTGAACTATCTGAAAAGCAAATGATGTTTGATAAAAGCTATACTGAATTATCGTCTTTTTATGCTTTATATTCACGTGAAAATGTACGAGAGTTACTGTTTGTTCACCTATTTATAACCAGTATAATCAGTAAAAGAAACCAATGTAGCAATAAGGCTGAAGGGTGTAGCAATAATTCAGTATTGGGTCTTAAAAGAATGCTGAAATTGTTATTTACCCTTGTAGTGTTGTCATCTTTTATCATGCCAGATGAATTATTGTAAGGATCACGTGAAGAGTTGTACCAACGTCTTAATGAGTTTATCAGTCACATGATTCACTAACGCTTTTTCAGACGAATAATTAATGCTTGTAAAAGGCTGAGAAGTAAATTATGATTAAAGGCTGAGAGGTAAAATAGAGATGACCCTTCTGCATAAGGCTGAAGGCTAAAACATAGATGACCCATGTGACTGAATAGTGAAGTAGTACACTATTTCGAGCTTGTTTACCAGTCACATGGATCATTAATTCATTTTCTTTAAGGCATTTTCAGACGAATCATTAATGCATGTAAAAGGCTGAAAAGTAAAAGATGATTGACGCTTCTGCATAAGGCTGAAGGGTTGTAGCAATAATTCATTCTCCATTGGGTCATAAAATAAGGCTGAAATACTGTAAAACGCTGAAAAGTAAAAGATGACTGACGCTTCTACATAATACAGTAAGATTCGTCTGAAAAGCTAAAACAGTAAGATTCGTCTGAAAACTCAATAAGTGACAACTCAATAAGTGACAACACACCCTCAATCAGTAAGTAGATACTATTATTCAATACTGATAAAACATACATCTAATAAAGCAACAATATTCGTCTAAAAAAGTAAGGCCACAATTGATTCATCCAAAAAAAATTTAATAAAATAAAGAGAAAACATGGCTATAAAAAGGGTCTATCCCATGAACCAAATACTCACACCTCTCATACAGTTCTTATCTAGCTCTTACTACAACAATGGCTGATAAATTGCCTTCCTCATCAACAAACCCTCGTTCTCAAAGAATGTCTGGAAACCCTCGTTCCTCTCAATTTGAAAACCCTCCTTGTACTCAAATAATGCATGGAACACTACGTAGGGAAATAGCAAAAAAGGAAGGGGAGATAGCGGCGATACAAGAAGAATGGGTGTGTAAGCGTGGGGAACAAGATATAATTGAAGAGGAGATCGAAAACAAGAAGAAGTTCGTTAAAGAACTTCAAAAGGAGATTCGAGCACAAGAAAAACGTCTGAAGGAGGAGTATGTACCTTGGTATCCAAATATGCAACAACAAATCAAAGCTAATGAAGACTGGATTACTTCGATAAAACAACTCTATCCTAATGATAACTAGGGGATCTCAACTATGTTAGATATGTTGTACTTTGGTATCCCACTGTTATTTATTATTGTTGTTGTTGTTTCTTTAACTTTTGTGTCTCAACTATGTTATCATGCTTTCAGTGAAATCAATTAAGTTTTATGTCGTTTTATGTCTACTGATTTATGTGTCAACTATATATGTATCAGTTAATTATTAATGCAATACAGTATTGTGTGTTTGTTATCTTTGTTACTAAAATGTTACATGCTAAAATAAGATACGTTTTATTAATGCAAGCAAAAACTAAAGACATTGACATGGGTTACATATTAAACGGCTAATTAAAGCGTACATTGTCGTAACCACTATTAAGATCGACAGTTCCTATTGGCTCTAGTTGACTGCTTCCTCTAGCGGAATTTGGAATCCACGGACACTGTGAGCTTATATGTCCGTATTCTTCACACCTAGGACACTTCTGCTGTGAACGACTTTCACCACGAGATGGACGACGTTTGTTGCCTTTCAGTCTTCCAACTGGTCTCTTTATTATCAGTGGTGGAAGTACGGTGGGTAGAGGGTTTTGTGGATAGTGCCATGTTTCTGCAGGTCCGACTGGCTTAATTACCCCATGGTATGTTGCCTTGTACAATTCGGTCATGTAATAAGGCTGAGTAATCAAATAAAATACATCTTTTTTACCCATTCTTTTTGCAACTGTTATGGCATGACCGCACGGCTACCCAGACACCTGCCATTTGAGACATGTGCAATTACGGTGACGCATATCAACTTCAGCGTTATACCTGTAATCGCGGACCTCCCATTTGTCGTAGCCAATTCCATGAGCAGTCCATGTCGCGGACTTTACAATCCTTTTATGGATCTTCTTTTGGGCCCATTCTGTTAGCTGGTGGTTTAACTCTTCTGCAAAATATACAATATACAGTTTTAGAAAATAGTCTATTCGAATTATAAAATAATCATACGTAAAACTAAGATATTGATATTTTCTAAACCTCCTTTACGTCGACGAATAAAGTACCACTCTTGTTGGAATTCTCTAAAGTACTCCATGAGTCCGACAATAGGTAGTTTACGAGCATTCCTTGACAATGCGTTGATGGACTCTGCACTGTTCGATATCATAATGTTAAAACATTGTGCAGGAAACTGAGCCCTTGACCACCTCTCCACCCCAACCTCTTGCATCAATTGAGCACCTTCGGGTACGACAACTTGAAGAATATTCATCATTCGGTCAAACACTCGCGTGGTGTAAGCCTTGCAGGCCTTCCAGTATGGGGTCTTGAATTTTTTTATCCTTGGCGCTCTTGATCTAACGTTCATGACCAAATGTCGACAACACAAGGCATGATGTGCATTTGGAAAAATGACAGTAATGGTTGCGTTTATAGAAGCAGCTCTATCCGACATAAATACCAACCCTCTTGGCTCGACGATACATGTTTTTAACTTATTCAGGAACCATGTCCACTCGTCCGCTGTCTCGGACCTACCGACTCCAAGTGCAACGGGCACAATGTTGTTGTTTCCATCCATGGCCACAACCAAAAAAATCGTACCCAAGTATTCCCCCTTCAAGTGCGCAGCATCTATTATAAGGACAGGTCGCAGGTTTTGCAAGAATGTATGGATCTGCAATAAAATGTGTGTGTTTAGATACTGTATGAGCTAACGAAAATAATAAAATGTTTAATTTATAGAATTTTAACGTACCGCTACACCAAGGGCTACGAAACACTCCGCAAAACGCCCGCTAGAGTCTGTCCTTATTGATGTTATCGTACCTGGATTTGCACGCTCCAGGTTATACAAATACATGGGGAGCCGAGTGAATGACTCTGCATGGCTGCCTCTGATTAACGTTATGGCCTTCCACCTCGCACGCCACGCGGTGGCGTACGGGATCGTAACTCCATACTGTTCTCGAAAATCTTCGGCCATGTCTTTTGGCGTTAGTACTCTGCGGGAATTTGTAAATTTAGTTTTAAAAATGTTACCCAGCAACCTTTGGTTGGCTTGACGGTGGTTAGGGTTCAACTGGGTCCTTGAACACGTGTGTACATCAACCAAATCTGTTACCATAAACATACCACCACCTCCAACGGCTTTCGCTTTCATACTCCACTTACAATGATCGCGGGCACATGCAATCTCGTACCTTTTGGTGCAAGACTTTTTCGTCTTATACTCAAATTGTTCTTCTACAAATTTCATTCCGACCTCTAAAATCAATTTCTCTTTCGTATCAAAAACTTTACCAATACTTAGCCTTTGACTACGTCTATAAGGTACGCCTTCATTGTCCTCCGTCGAGAAATCTGGGGTTGGAATGAGATGAGGTATTCCAAAATAATCATCTAACCCTGGTCGTAACCTGGAGGGTTCCACACCTTCTTCGTTTTCTTCATCTTCTTCGTTTTTTCATCTTCTTCGTCTGACAAACCCGTGTTCAAAACATGGGATTCATCTTCTGCACATCCGGAGAACTTTCTACGCTCGTCTTCGTCTTCGTCTTCGTCTTCCTCTTCCTCTTCTTGCACTTCTTGTTGTTGATCTTGCTGCGTCTCTGGGACAACTTCTGGATAACTGTCACTAAGACCATATTCAAAGTCTGCACGATATGAGGTTTCGTGTGACTGTTGGATTTGGGACTCAGTATCCAAATACATTGGTTCTTCGTTTATAGTGTTTGAAGTACCTGCGCCATCACCCTCGCCAGAAACGATACATCAACGTAAAGTACAGGAGGATCCTCTGACCCTTTTGCAAATTGCAAAAATACGCTAACATCTTCATCGTCGGTTAACTGAAATATTTGGCCCTCGTTCTTGTAGTATAGATGCAGTTGGCCACTTGATCGGTCGATTTCGCATTTCCAGCTACAATAATTAAGCAGATGTTTAAATGTACTGTTTAATTTCACTCTAACACCTTTTCTCACGGTTGCTTCAATGTAATCCCATCCGTCGGCGCCTTCAGCCCATTTCCCACCGGAACAAAGGTATAACCTCGCTTTATCGTCACCGGAACTCATTTTCAGAAACAAAGGAAACTTTGTGAAACGAAATTTAACAAGACGGAAAACAAAATTTACACATTATTTTAGTGTTTTAGAATTATGCATCTCCTTCGTAGAACAAGTATCCAATTTAAACAAATTTTTGAAACAAAGTTCACAGACACAAACAGTAAAAATCGTACTTCTTATAACTTTCTTGTGAAAAACTGTAAAAAATCGTACACAATCACGTGAATTTTCAGCTGCTTTATTCATACATTAAAGACAAAAATCGTACACAATCACATGTGTCTAGGGCTGAATTAGGGTTAGGGTTTTCATCAAATCAAGCCACGTGGACGAATGGAGTGCCGCCACGTGGGCTCGGTCCGCTATTCGCGGCCGGCCCGGTAGCGGACCACGTGGCGGGTAGGGTTGAGGTGGCGGTGACTTGGAACTCACGTGGACCAATCACAAGGCATCCGCGGATAGCGGCTGGGGTGGGTAGCGGACCGAACCGAGTTTGCTGGAAATCGTTGTTCTCGCCGGAGAGCGGCCCAAAATGGCCTGGTAGCGGCTGGCGGTAGCGGTCCGGTGGGTAGAATTGTCACCGGTGGGAGAGATTGTCTATAGGAATTATTGGGGTATTTTTTTTTGGTAAATTAATTAATTTCTCTATATTTTTGAATCAACGTTAATAAGTCAAAAATATTCAACTGACAAGAAATTTATCGAAAGATAAACTTTATAATTGATAACATATTCTGGATGGTTATAAATTTAATACGCTATTCAAAATTCAAACACTTAGAGAACAAGTTAAATGAATTTGTGTGTAAAAATCATGAATGAGAGTACCAAAACAGGCAAAATTTACGGTGGCAAAATTCGTCGAAAATCAGTTGAAATATTGATTTTAAAGAGTTCAATGAATAAAATATCGAAAATGTATGCATTTGCACTTTTTACCCTTCTAAAATACTTGTATATTTACAATGATTACTAGAGAATAAGAACATTGAAAATAAATTTATTAATTCAAATGTAAATTGGAATATAACTAAACCATCAAATGATGAGATTTCGGAAAATATTACTTCCTAACTTCATTTAATCAAAATGACTTGGAATGACGTTTGCAGGGTAAAAGTAAGGTGCTGTTCGGTTCATTTTCTATTAAGACCTGTATGGATATAGCTGTCTGTCTGGATATAGATGTCTGTGTGTTAACAGATAAATTGTTGTTCGGTTGTTATGCTGAATAAATAGTCTGAATATCAGAAATGACCATTTTACCCTCAGTCTTTACTTTTGTCTTAATAAAACAATTGTTTAATAAAAATGTTAAATAAATAACTTATAATCATAAAAAAACAAGCAAAACATTTAAAAAAATAAATAAAAAAACTAGATTTAAGATAAGAATGTCAAAACAAACTATAATCGTAGAGTTATGAACCGAGAAATTTCTCAATTATCAAGAGAAATTAGAAATCCATTATGAACTCAAAAATTACAAATCAATTATGGCCATAAATTGATTAAGCTTTCAAGAGAGAAGTTGAACACAGTATATGAACACAAATATAATAAATCCATTATGGCCAAAAATCAACAATGAACCCAGAAATCAGAAATCTATTATGGTCAAATATCGACCATGAACACAGAAACCACAAATAAAAAATTGATTAGGGATACATGAATATAGAAGTATATGAGAAGTATTTGAACACATATATCGATTATGTCCAAAAAGCATAACTCAGAAATTGGTTTTAGTCATTGGGTTTCAGAAATCGATTGAAATACATGAAATCAAAATCGATTTTGGCCATCTTGTTTCAGAAATCGAGTGAAATACATGAAATCTGAAATCGATTTTGGCCACTGGGTCTTAACAATCGATTGCAATACATGAAATCAGAAATCGATTTTGGCCATTGGGATTCAGAAACCGATTGATATACATGAAATAGAAATTGATTTGGCCACTATGATTTGCAGATTTTTGGGGAAAATACCTCAATCTCTTCAGTCGATTATGGCCATTGAAACATATTTATGGCTTCAAATGTAAAGCAATCTTTTTTAAATGCAGAAGTTGAAAAGCAATAGGAAGTAATGTTGGGTAGCTGGTGAGGGTAAATAAGGAATTAAATGTAAAAATAATAGTTGAGTGGATAGGACTCCCTCTTGGTAGCTGAGCGAAATTTTTACATTCAGCCACTTCCTGAATGGTTCAGCCGGTACCAAACGGCATGATATAGCTGACCGAATTTTTTTAATGGTCCACTCAGCCGGTTCAGACACTACCGAACAAGGCCTAAATGTCACATCCAACCGTCGTGGCTTGTTGTTCGGAAAAAGTCTATGTCATGACAAAATGATAGACACAAATAAATATGAGCAATAAGTTGTATAGATTCAAAAGAAATCGTTTATATATTTTTGTACATCTATCTTCTCGTAGAACGTTTAAATTGTAATTTTAAATGTCATGGTTATCACCTCATTTGCTACAATCGTTTGTAAACCTTTTGTAACCAAAGATATGTGTTATAAAATATCACAAGATCATTAAGTTACCACACAGCTAAAATAGAAAAAAGGACTTTAGCATATTTGTTGCTCCAACAACTATGCTATTCTATATGCTAAAATAGGAAAAAGATGAGAAATGTTGTAAAAATCTCTAAATTTAGAGAAATCTCTAAATGGTGAGAGAAATGATTATTTTAATGTTTCAACCAATAAGATTAATTAAAGATAAATATTTAAGATAGGGAAATGATTATTTTAATGGTTCAACCAATAGAAACAATGTTAGAGTTGCTATAATAGAATAACTGTTGGAGTTGGATGTAAATTTTTTTAGAGATTTTAACCTTGTTTACTCTATTTAAAAAAAATTAGCATTGTTGTTGGAGATGCTCTTATAACGTTATATTGTTACACAAACACAAACGTCATAATAAACAAGAACTAAACCATACACTGTTACGTTTTGTCCTAAAAACAAGACCAATGCAACCAAAAATTCTAAAAAGTTATTCTATATTGTTTTGAATATTAATTTCCATGTATAAGAGCATGGCCCAACATAATTGTGTCCCAAAATAACATAAGCTAATGCCCTACCAAGTTTGATACTACACTTACTCCTAGCCCAAGCAATATGGCTCCATTTTGGGCCCAATGTAAGATCTATGGCCAAGAAGGCAATAACCATCTTTTTGGGGATAAATGGACTAGAAGTTTAGAACCACTTTTGCACATAACCAAATCAAAATCAAGCTACATGACCAAATATCAAAAAACTTGTTGTCGATAAGGCCGTAAAATACGTCAGCTCTACATTTGGTCTCTAATATCGACAAACTCCTAGCATCTGGCCGACTAGAAAACGTCGTCTGCGTGCCCACCTTGAAAAGAACCATGGGGATAATGGGGCAAAGAAGGCCTTAATGTTAAAATTTTCTTAGGGTATGCGCACCCATCAATTGGGTTCATAGCGGTCTCCATCGAGTAAGCCTGCCGGGTTCAGTGGGTCGGGTGTGCGATGTCTTCAAGCCGGCGGGTTGGGAGGTATGCGGGTTGGGAGAGCCGTTGGCAAACGGCTCTCTTCAACGGTAAAATATTTAATTTTTTTTTTTTACTTTTTTTTCATTTTTTACTCCTATATAAATACCCATTTATACCCAACTTATTTTTTCACACAAACTCTAAACCTTCAATTCTTCAACTCTTTTTAAACCTCCAATTCTTCAAGCCTCCCACTCTTCAAACAATGAATCCAAACGATCGAAACCTCGGATCTTCATCACGGCGCGCGAAATGTAAACGTCGGGCGGAACCCGAGACCCCTTCGAAGCCCTCTTTCAAAGTCGACGTTACGCATACCGGGTTCCCTCCACAATATCCACCCGATTACGATGTCGAAATTTCGCCGAAAGGTTTTTGTATCACAATTACTCATCCTCAAGCTCCTCAACCCGGGAGCTCTTCACAACCCAATCAACCCGGGAGCTCTTCACAACCCAATCAACCCGGGAGCTCTTCACAAGCTCCTCAACCGTTTCCTTATCAACCGTTTCCTAATCCACAATTTCCTCCAACCGATTGGGGTACTCCTTATCAACCACAATATGTACCCAATTACCAACCCGTACAAGAGGAAGACACTTCCGATGAGGGAGAACTTTCACCAACGACCCAACAAGAGGAAGACATTAAGTTTTACACCGCCCCGCACAGCTATCTCCGGGGTAAAAAGCTCAAGGATACTATGAAACGAAAAGACGAGATCAAAGCCAAATATGGCTTGTAATTTTTAGTTTATTTAATGTTTTAGTTTATTTTATTTAATTATGTAATGTTTAATGTTTAATTTTAAATTTTAGTTAATTAATTATGTAATGAAATTTTTAGTTAATTAATTATTAATCTTATTATTAATTAATTAATTACATGTTTTATTTAATTATATTATTTATTTATATAAAATAAATTGAAAAGTGAGAGGGTTGAGAGGGTTGGGTGTGTGTTGTAGAGGGTTATGGGAGGGTAAAGAGAGGGTTGGGAAAAAGCTGATGTGGCATTCAAAAAGTGAGTGGGTTCAGTGGGTTGGGTGCAGGTAGCCTTAGTGTTGGTGCACACAGGGATAGGTATGATTTTAGGAGATGAGATGGAAGGTGGGTTGACCATGATTTTAGGTAAGGATGTAAATGAGTCGAGCTACTCACGAGCTACTCGAGCTCGAACCATTAAAAGCTCTAAATGAGTCGAGCCTTGACGAGCTCGAGCTCAAGCCTAGATTAAAGCTCATTTAATAAACAAGCCGAGCTCGATCTCCAAAGAGTGGGTTCGTTTAAGCTCACAAGTCACAACTCACAAGCCTAAACGAGCTCAATATATAATATAATATATATTTTTTATGTTTAATTTTTAATATTTGTATATATATATATCATTTTAATAAAAATATCAAAATAGTATTTGAGCCTAAACGAGCCGCTCTCGAGTTCCACATCACGAGCTCTAAACGAGCAGAGCTCGAGCTTAAAAAAGCCAAAACGAGCCCAACTCGATAAGTGTCTGGCCCGATTCGATTCAACTCGTTTACATCCCTAATTTTAAGGATGGGTTATTAGTTATTAAAGAGTTAAATTACCAATATAACTTTTTATATTTAATTATTAAGTAAAATTAGTAAAATAAAATGATTAATTCACATTGGATCTCAAAGTATAATACTAAGCTTTCATATGATTAGGCCCATATTTGTATAGTGTGAAATAATGCTATTGAATACCCAAGTTTATTGTTTCTTTCTTACTTTACTCAAAACATACTTCTAACAAGATAACGAGCATACGTTCACTTTCGTTTCTCGATGGATTTCACTTGGAAAATGAAATTGAATTTTATCATTTTATGTAAGTTTGTTTAATTACTATATATATACATTTATTAGGAAATCCGGCCCACAAACGCCGCCCCACCCGCTCCGACCCAAGAACCGACCCCGGCCCTCCCTACTCTCCATTTCTGACCCAGACCCGGCGCTGACCCGCCCCATGACTCGGCCAAGATCCGCGCTTCCCTCAATCGCATACCCATCTCCACTTTTACACTTTTAGCCCCTGAACCTATAAGCTTTATTCACTTTATAACTTTTAGTTTCAATATTTCATTTTACGTTTTAGTCATATATCGTGTATTGTCCAAAATACGTAAAAAAAATACGTTTCAATTTTAACAAATTACGCCATTATATCCGTATCGTCGATGCGATCGAAATGAGCCTAATATTGAATATTTTTTGACGTAGTTATTTTATTATATACTATATATACGCTCCAACCAATCCGAAATTTATATCATTTTCAAGTTTACATATTAGCCCCCTTAACTTAAAACTTATAAGGTTTATTCACTTTATACCTTTTACTTCTCAATATTTCATTTTACGATTAGTCATATATCGTGTATTGGCAAATAGACGTTAAAAAATACGTTTTAATTTTAACAAGTTACGCCATTATATTCGTATCGTTGATACGATCGAAATGAGCCTAATATTGAATATTTTTTATGTAGTTATTTTATTATATATTATATATACGCTCTAACCGACCCGAATCCTATACCCATTTTCAAATATATATATTAGCCTACTAAACTTATAATCTTTATTCACTTTATACCTTACTTTTTCTATATTTCATTTTACGTTTTACTCATATATCGTCTATTGTTTGAAACATGTTAAAAAATACGTTTTAACTTTAAAAAATTACGTCATTGTAATCGTATCGTCGATACGATCTAAAATATGTTAAAAAAACACGTTTTAATGTTAATGAACTACGCATTATAATCTTATGGTCGATAAGATCGAAATGATTCTAACATTGAATATTTTTTTCATGTATTTATTTTATTATATATTAACCGACCCGAATCCTATACCCATTTTTAAACTTACATATCAGCCCCATAAACTTATAATATTTATTCACGTTATATCTTTTAGTTTTCTATATTTCATTTTACGTTTTAGTCATATATAGCATATTGACTGAAATATGTTAAAGTGTCGGTAGCCACTTTTCATGAACCCGGTGCGAAGCCTGGGATTATCAACTAGTTTGTTTCAAATATAAGGATATCAATCCTAACAGAACCATTGTTCGTTTTCAAAGCCATAAATAATTAATCTTTAGTGACGTTATTCCTGTAGCAAAAACCATTTTGGTTATTGTGCTACATCCATGCTTCAAGATCAAAATAGTCCGCTGTTGTACGTTGTGCCTTAGGAACTTGTACAATAAACCATTTGACTGACTATTCATACCACAACCAAATTCGGTTTGTATGACGTAAAAAATGTGTTCGTGTCCTAATAGATTGTTTATATGACTAAATAGTAAAACCGCTTATCTAAATTGCAACAATAAGTTTATTTGATACTCTTGATGTCTTAACAAAGTCTTTTAGAAGGTTTTAAAATTAAATTTCTGAAAAACTATCTTAGGAACACAAGCTTCCTATAAAAAGAAAGATTTGTAAAAAATATCTAAAAAGTGTATAATAAGATAACTATTACGAAATTTATTTTAAAAATGTTTTTAAAAAACTTATTAAAATGTCGAAAAATCTCTTATAAATATAATGCAACCCTTATGACTGGTACAACATATTGTTGGGGTGTCGTCACAAGAAACAACCACATTGGTTCTACTCATAAATCATAATTGTTTATACTCCACAGGAAAGATGATTTCCCGTATTGCTTAATAAGTCTACATCATATTTAAGTTTAAGATGTTCTACTTCAATTCTTTTATCTTATAATAAATGTTTATCGTAAAAATAATACAGTTTTATAAATATATAATTATTATTTACTTTTATTGAGCATATGACACTTTATTCACCATAATAACCAATGGTAGAATGAAAATGTAGATACTCTAAAACATTATTATTTTACTAAAATTAAGATAAAAAAGTACACATATATTTTAAGACAAAAAAAAGTATACTTAAACTTATTCTGAAATTTTGAGACAACAATATGATATTTTAAAAGATGTGAATGACATATGATTTAAAACATAGCCCATAGACTGAACAATATTATATTTCTAAAGAGGAATGACATATGAATACAGACATAGTCCATAGATATGAATACAAATTTGTGCTAAACAAACAAAAGAGGATATCTAGAAAATGAACATGTTTTGGGGAAGAATTTCCATGGATTCTCACAACTTTGCTTGTTTCCCAACAATGCTCTGAATTTTGACACATCACAAACTCCACATATTGTTTTTTCCTGTACTAGTTACAATTAATGTGTTTTATAATTATTCAAATATTTATATAACTTTAATAGAAGGGATTTGGAATTAAATGAATTGAGTTCTTATACATATGGGAATGCGTGTTAATAAAAGGTATTGAAATTTAAGGGATAATTAGTGGTGAATTTAAGAATTTTCATTTTATTTTTTTTTATTTTTTTTTAACAGCAAACAAGGCAAGCAAGGACAGGAGCTTCGACACGAATTTTCATTTAACTGATACTTTTAATGGTGGATTAAAGATCATTGTTTAATTTAAAGAAAAATCAATACGGTTTGATTTAAGGAAAAATAAATTGTGTCAATTCTAGGTATGAAATACAACTCTTTCATACAAATTTGACCTTGATATTTAAAATAGATATATATTTTGCATTGAAAATGAAATAAAAAGCGTTGATTTTT
The DNA here is from genome assembly GCA_030169165.1 of Centaurea solstitialis. Lineage (NCBI taxonomy): Eukaryota > Viridiplantae > Streptophyta > Magnoliopsida > Asterales > Asteraceae > Centaurea > Centaurea solstitialis. Next base: position 39,615,674 of record CM058040.1, read on the forward strand.
AAGGGAGAAATTTTAGCAAAAACATATCTTGGCCGGGAGTTTGATCCTTCTAATTGTTCATAAGGTTGCGAGTTTCATCCTTCTAAAAAAATTGTTGTTAATATTTTCATAAATAACATTGTAACGTTGGGAGACTAATATTAAAATATATAAAATTAAAGTTTTGCTTGAAATAAGATTAGAATTCTTGACTTCTTGTATCTGGAGTGTTAATCAAACTCTTCCGCCTATGATAAATTTCTATTATAGATTTCGATTCAAAATATTTAAATGCACTCTATAAAATCAAGTGGGTGCAACTTTCAGCCGTCTAATTTTTTTCGCTAGCAATAATCGAGTTAGTGGGAGTATGAGAGTCAACTCAACTCTTAAATAAGTCCGCCTGCATAGTTGATATTTCATAGGATTTTCTAGATTTTGTTTATAATACAGTTTAAAAATACATTAACAACTCTTTTTATAGTAATTAATTAAAAATAGGTAGTTCAATTATTTTTATAAATAATGAAACTTAATTTCATTCTAAATCTTTCAAACCAACCACACAAAAAATTTCAAATCTATCAAAATTATTCCCTCAAACTAAACAAGCTCTAAACATAGTTACAAGGAATATACACTTTCAACTTTATTATGATACATTACCTTTGAGAATCACTAATGTTTATCCTCTGAGGAATCAATATCCTTTGACATATTATTTGTATATATAGCGTTTGGATCACCTAAGAACAAATCTACTATATAGAATGGTAACAACATGGACCTTTATTTACCTTCATCTAGTTGTATTTACATGCATCCTTTTACCTACTTGTATCAATATAATTGAAATTATAACAAATTCATACATGTGAAGGTAAGTGAAAATGTGAAAGCTCGTATGAGGGGATATAATTGGAAGTGGATGAAAGTAGATGAACATAGTTGAAGGTTCACAATTCTTTGTGATATGTAAGACCAAACCGTCAACTCATACACGTACTAGAAATTGTTCTAATTGTTCTCCTACAATTCCAACCATGTATACATATGGGGTTGGGTTGCAGTGAAAAGGGAAGTTATAGTGAGAAAAGTAAGAAAAGATATCCACCCTTTGCCTACTAAATAATTGAAGATAAAAAGAGCTAACGTGAACCGAGATGCACTAGATCAATTCCCATGAGAAACGCAATTCATGGTTGAGAGTAAGATTAGAAGTGATGAAGCGTCCAGATCTCTTCTTACGTTTCTCACGTTAACTCTTTTTCCCACACGATTTTTCATGCATGTATATGTATATGGGAGATTCAAACGATAACAATATCACTATAAGAAAAACAACAAAATGACTAAATCACGTGTGATTTTTCATGGGATTACGAAACACGATCAACATAAGAGCGAGCAAGTGATTTGCCTCATGACCTCAGTTCATAGATGAAGTGCCTAATTTTAGTGTAAAATCACATGTGATTCGGATGTTGTCGCGTTCTCTTATTTGATTACTATTCTAACTAATATAGACCTGACTCGTGTATATATATAGGAATTATTGTATGATAACAAGAGTTAAGGTGATAATGATGAGACATTGATTACTTTTAATCTCAAAGTCATCCTATGAATTGCTTTTGATAAGGAAGTGACCTGGTGCATCTCATGGCAATATGTATCCTAGGGTGGATTCTCTTCTACTTCTTACACTTCTTCTGATAACTCCACTTCTCAGCGAAAATCAATTAGAGAAAACACTCAAAAAATAAAATACACATGTATACATAGGAATGCGATCACGTGAGAAGTGTCATTTTTGTGAGAAATACCTTTAAACCATTGATCACTTTCAATCAAATATTCTTTTATAAATTGTAACTTAAAAAAGAATTAATTCGATACATCATATATTAATAAATCTGATCCTAATATTTGTTCATTTTTTATGCAACAACTAATAACCATTGTTCATCCTTGTATATTTAAGGGTTTAGTTTGCGAAAGTGTATTCAACTTCTCACGAAAAGTTATTGTATGTACTATACTTCCATTTCTACCATTTGGCATATTAGAGTTTAAGAAATAGTCATTGTATGTATTAAACTTTATCAAAACCTGTCAATTAATGTATCCAACTTGTCACGAAAGTGTATCCAACTTATCACGAAATACATTAAATGGTAGGTTTTGATAGTTTTGATACATCAAATGGTAAAAATGAAAATACAATACATACAATAACTTTTCGTGACAAGTTGGATACACTTTCGTGAACTAAATCCTATATTTAATGTATATATACGACCCATATATATGTATATACGTAGGTGTGTGTTTTGTTGACCACAATTGATGGAAGTCGACTTGTATTATAATAATAGTATGAGTCCACAAGGGTAGGCATGTACACCGTGAGGGTGACAATACCCAAATCCAATAGAAATCGCCAAACCTTGCTACCCACGTGATTCAATTGTTGTGAAGCTAATGATTCCCATTACTTTCAATATTAAAATAATATCTGAAATGTTTTTTTTATTTAAATATTGCTAGGGCCAACATATACTCTCCAACTTCGAGTAATAATGTATAAATCTCATGTGCTAAGGCCATGCGTACTTGCGTAGCAAGGTTAGGGGCGGATTTAATGGCCACCTCAGCAGCAGGTAAGGAAGGCTTGCAAACCTACGAACCCAATCCTTTTTCTATTTTTCTCTCTTACAAATATATTAAAATAATAATAAAAGATTCAAAGGATATAAAAGATTATATACTTCACTTTTAAGTTTAAAGGATAGAAAAAAGAAAAGCAGATATAGCGTTGAAAAGACATAAGGATACGAGGATATGAAATGTTATAGTACTCATAATGACCTAAATGGTGTACAAGCTTGTTTTTAATATTTATAGGCAAGAGGATGTAACTTAGACTTATGATAGATACAAAATGATCTTGTTTTTTTATCAGAAATAATATTGAATTCAAGAAAATATTAATAATACATATATAATCGTTTTTTACATATCAATTAGGGGTGAACACAGTTCGGTTATGTTCGGTTTTTCGTCAAAACCGAACCGAAAACCGAGCAGTTCGGTTTTAGGACATCCAAACCGTTCGGTTTTCGGTTTTTTTTGCGGTTCGGTTCGTTTTTATAACCGAATGGTTGATATGGTTCGATCTTCGGTTTTCCATCTCTTTAAGTTGTCAATTTCTTTAATTTGTCAAAAACTATGTTAAAATTCTTAAAAATCAAATCACTGAATATAAAATATATAATAAAAAAATTAAATGTCTATACTATCAATTCACAACTTATCAATGTAAGGATTACAAAACTTTTACTAATAACAAAATACAAATCCAAATAATCAAGATTAAATAAGTTTACCAATCATCAAAATACAAATATGAGGATGAAATTTAGAATATATATATATATATATATATATAATATTATATGTTAAAAAATGAATTAATCGAATACGTATGTGCGGTTCGGTTTCAGTTCAGTTTTTCGGTTAACCGTTAGTTCTGTTTGGTTAGATTATTTTCGGTTATTTTGAGACCGAAACCAAACCTCATTTGGTTTTTTGGTTTCGGTATTTGGTTTCGATTTCTCGGTTTTTTTTGGTTTTTCGATTTTCGGTTCGGTTTTTGCTAACCTCTGATGTCAATAAATGTGAAGTTAATCAATAACTTCTTGGAAAAAGGTTCATCTAATCTTCACCCAGATTACATCATTGACAATTTGGAAATTAAACTACAGCCGTTTAAGACTAAGCATGGTCACACGATGTTAGCGTCTGGACTTAAACCCGAGGTAGATGGGATATTCCACCACATCCCCTAGGCCTTTTGCCAGTACGCTACCCTTCTATTTAGATTAATCAATCGTTATTTTTAAATTAATCCAATCTATTATATCATTTTTACATAATATCGTCAATTTGTTCCACCGTCAAAAACATCATAAGATCTACTTTTAGTATATATAAATTGACATCATTTACGTCAAAATGTGTTGACTATGCAATAACTTTTTACGTAAATTAGCATGAATTAGTCTAGTTTCTATCTCATCTTATGTTAATGTTTTTCATCACCATTTTGGACTTCGGTTAAAACAATTTTTTTAGAATCATCCATCTTATAATAAAAAACACAAGTTGGTAATAACTCGAGATCTTATTCTTGTTCTAGAGATAAGAGGACACTTAAGATAAGTGGTGATGGCGGAGGTGATGTGGGTAGTGTTGCTGCTGCTGGCAGAGGCGGTGCTGGCGGAGGCGACGTTGGCTGCGGCGCAGTGGTGGTGGTGGCGGTGGCAACGGAGGTGGAGGTGGTGGCCGAGGTGGGGGAAGTGGGTGATGTATTTGAAATATAAAAATGGATGGCTAAGAATCATTCTTGTATTTTTTTTTAAAATATTTCATTCTCGCGTGATCCTTTTTTAGTATATATATATTTATATATATAGTATATATATATATATATATATATATTAATTAAATATTAATTAAAGATAAATGTGTAAAATAAAAAATATAAAACAAATTAATTTGAATGTATTTTTAATATTTAATAATATAATCAAATCCAAAAATATTCAAAATTAATCTTATTTAAAGGTATTGTCAAAACGATTATAATGATATAATTTATTTACTTTTTTGAAAGTTTTAATACATTTTAATTCGTATACATTATTTTAATACAAAAACTGAAATAGTTTAATTAATTAATTATAAATAATAAAGTTTAATCTTGAAATATTCTTTCCTATTATATTTTAACAATATTCTATTATAATACTATATTTATAAAAATATGTATATTTTATTATATAGTTTGTTAAAGTAATATATTTTTAAAAGTTTAAACATACAAATATTATTAAAATGTTATGTTCTTGAAACTTGAATGTTGAAAAATTACGAACAAATCTATATAATAGGTAAGTAAGTGGGCTGTCATGTGTTGATATCTTGTGAGTTGGTTTCAGGATTTCCTATATATCTAAACATGTATCTGGACATATTTTACACTTTTAGTTTATTTGGCTTATCAGATAGACACATGTCATTTTATTTATAATAAAAAAAACATAATCCCCTGTTAGGACAAAATTGTCCTAATTAGTGAAAGTTTTATAAAAAATGATTTGGACTTAATTGTAATATCTTGTTTATAGCTATATAAAGGGTCTTAGAGTTAGGGTTTGAGTGTGTGCAGCCATTTCAGATGAGAGTCGATTAGTGTGTGGAGTGTGTGTGTCTTCTTGTAACTTGAGAGCTCTCCAATAAATCCAAGAACACATATTTTGCTACTGATTCTTGTTGAAATATTTTTCTCATCTTTGAATCTTGCTGAACTGGGCCAACATCCTCCTAATTTAGTTTTCTTAAAAAAACAAGATAATTATTGAGTTATAAAATTATTACTATTAATCAAATTATAGTTTCAATTGTTCAAGTTAATATTTGCATAATAAATTTAACAAAATTATTTGACTAATTTTTTATTTTATTTTAACATTGTTCAAGTTAATATTTGCATTGCATATAAACTCATAAACTCATAAAATTGGGATCGAATGATATATAATAAAATCGATACAAAACAAGATTATTTATTGAAATGCTCAATAACTTAAGATATTTTGTGTCATATCGTATATGTACATATCTAGTTTCATTTATATAATAGAATAAATAGATAGATAGATGAATTATAAACTTTGAATTTATTTAATAATATATTAAGAGTGAATTACATTTTTGATTCTCATTTATGACAACCTTTTAGTTTTTGTCTTCAAAAGTCTTGGTTCATTTTCATTTTGTATTTCACAACCGAATATACTTCCTTCTTAAGGTTATGCATACGCAAACCTTTCAATCCTCCCAACCTTACTGTCACATCAGTTTCCACATCAGTTTTTTTTTCAACTCCACAATTAACTATCCGGAACTCTCTCTAATTAGTACTCAACCCTCTCACACACCACACACATAAGACACTCTATTTATCAGCGGCTTCTCACAAAACAAACGGCTTCAGGAGACCGCTCCCTTCCCCAGCCTGCCCAACCCACTGTTGGCGTATCAATACCCGCCCAGCCCTCCGAGGCCGGCGGCTTCCAACTTGCCGAATCCCACACGCCGTTACGCACGGCCTAAGAGCTTGTTTTTAGCTACTTAATGTGTTGTTTGGTAGTCGCTTAATAATATAGAAAGTGGCTTATTCAATAAGCTTTTAAGAGAGCATTTTATATAGAAAGACAAGTTTTGTCCAAACCTATCTCTCCTAATTAAGAAAACATGTTCACTTTATCTATGAAAAAATCTTTCCAAACAAATTTTTTTTTCATTTTATACAGATAGATTAATTTATACAAACAACTTTATTCATACATAATTTTAATGAAAAACCAACTAAATAAATCGGTGAAAAAGATAAAATTAAAAAATATCTGTCACATAAGGGGCATATGATGCATTTAACAAAGCCTCTTCTATTAATAAATTGGTTTAAGAAATTAATATAAAAAAAAACATACAACAACCAAGGTACTTTTTGAATTTTGAGGACAAAATAAAAAAACAACCATAAATAGAAACCAAAAACGTAACTCACTGAATTTTTGACGCGTGGATGGACATGAAGCAAATCTTAAGCTGTATCTGATTAATGGTTCCTGAAGGGCCACCAAGTCACCAACTAAAGTTCCTGCATGCCACATTTTTTGGCCGTCCAAGGTAAAATTTTTAATTCATTTTATAAACTCTAGCTATAAATGATATGTTAATTTTTTGTATTGTTTTTTAATAATATACGTAACATATATATAGGATTAAATTAACGTGAAACCAAACTTTTTTCGTGAGACCAACATATTTTACATGAAACTTCACAGAAAATATTCGTGAATGTAAAAAAAATTGAACATTCATCGTAAAAACATAGTAAAAAACACTATCAAAGAAAAAAAATCAAAAAAAGGTTAAAAATCGAAACCTTTACAACATTTTCCGTGTGAAGGTTCACATTATATATATGTAACCTTCACAGCATTTGAGTTGTGAAGGTTTCGTTTTTTACCTTGTTTTGGATATTTTTTGCATCGAAAGTGAATTTTAGGTCTGCGTATTCGAGTTTTATGTACATTCACGGTGTTTTTTTTTTGTGAAGTTTCATACGTTACGCGGTCTCACGAAAACAGCTTGGTCTCACCCTGATCCTAAGTCTATATATATATATATATATATATAGGGGTGGGTTCAAATGTGAACCACTTTTTGGTTGTGAACGTAAGGACAACCGAGACCGCGACACATGGCGGATGACTAGGTGCCACGTCAGGTCCACGACGGATGACTAGGCACGATTCATGGGAGGGTATTGAATTAAAGGGGGGGACCACACTCAAAGTTGCCTTTATTGACTAGTCTCCGCCACGTGACGCGCTCTCGGCTGTCCTCACGTTCACAACCAAAAATTGCTTCACATTTGAATCTCTCTCTCTCTCTCTCTCTCTTATATATATATATATATATATATATGAAACTTGCATTATGCATACGTCATATGTAATACACAAGTGAATACAATCCAGATAAAAGGCTACAAAAATGTTACTTAACTCTTTTAAGTTTCCCTTCAACCTCATCTCTCTCTCTCGTTTTCTCTCTCTACACACACACACATACATGAAAACCAAATTCCATTTGCCAACACGAGGACAAAGGAAAGCGCCTCCACATGTTGATCTTGTATTATTCTACAAATAATATACAATTCATGATAAATAATACATGGATCATTGCGAACGTAAGAACAACCTAAAACGTGCTACGTGGCATATTCAGTCTGAATAATACATGATTATTAAAACTGAATATTTTGCATTATTAAAGGTGAACAATACAGTATTCAGTGTATATATGTATAGACGGGTTCATACGAGAATGCTAACTATTTACGAGAACACGATAAGGTTTTTTGATGTACGAAACACATATGATTCATGTACACGAATCATATATATGATTTACGCACAAAATCACATATGATTCGGGTACACAAATCACATATGATTCACGCACAAAATCATATATGATTAATGCGACTTTACCCGCGACTTTAAGTCGTGTCCAAAGTAGTTCACGTCCCATTTTTTCCGTTAGCGTAAAGCTCCTCGCGATCTCCTAAATAGTTAACCTTCTTGTTTGAACATGTATGTATATATAAAGAGAGAGAGAGAGAGAGAGAGAGAGAGAGAGAGAGAGAGAGAGAGAGAGTCAGGTTCATTTAAAAACCAAAACATTAGTAAAAATCGTAAAAACTCATGGTTTCATAGATTAAATCAACGAAAACTCTTCGTAAAGTTGTGTTAATATGATGCAAATGTTTCATATAATTCATTTTTTGGTATTCTTTTTTTGTAAAAATGACAAGGTTTCATAGGATTAAAAAAAATACTTGAAACAGTTTCATATATATATATATATAGAGAGAGAGAGAGAGTCAGGTTCATTTAAAAACCAAAACATTAGTAAAAACCGTAAACACTCATGGTTTCATAGCTTTAATCAACGAAAACTCTTCGTAGAGTTGTGTTAATATGATGCAAATGTTTCATATAATCTTTTTTTGGTATTTTTTTTTTGCAAAAATGACAAGGTTTCATAGGATTAAAATAAAATACTTGAAACAGTTTCATAAAAATAAAAGTGTATGAAACATTTTCATTTTATATAAATAAACACCGAAATATGACACAATTTCATCAAAAAATGAATTATATGAAACATTTGCATTATATTAAACAATTTCACGAAATTTTTTTGTTGATTTAAGCAAAAAAACCATGAGTTTTTACGATTTTTACTAATGTTTTGGTTTTTAAATGAATTTCTACCCCCCTCTCTCTCTATATATGTATATAGAGAAAGAGAGAATATATATATATATATATAGAGAGAGAGAGAGGGAGGGGGGAAGTTCAAATGTGAACTCAATTTTGGTTGTGAACATGAGGACGAATCTCAATCACTCATCCGGTCAATAAAGGCGGATTTGACGGGGTCCCCTCATTTAATAATCTCCATCCTTCTATGAATCGCGTCAATCCTCCGTGATCGCGTCCACCGTAACCGAAGATGTGTGGCTGAGATTCGTTCTCACGTTTACAACCAAATTTGAGTTCACATTTGAACCTGACTCTATATATATATATATATATATATATATAGTAACCTTCATTTGTGAATATATATTTATATTTGATGCTTTTCAGTTAATTGGGAGTGTTAGGATAATAACTCAAATAAAAAGTGTAATTAAGTTATTGTTTATGTTATAAGAAATGGGAGTTAGCACACGATTTTGTTAGTACCATCCAACCGAATCCAATTTAATTGTTTACTTATTCAATTTCAATGAGTGAATTTTCAAGTTCAACGACCCCATTTTCAAAATATCAAGTAGATGAATAAGAATTTTGAGAAAATCTTTCATTTGTCTATCATTATAGACAATCCCATCTATATTATCTATGGAAGTCGAGCCTGAACTCTTTTTATGCTCAGTATTTCTATATCATCGGGTCTTCTTATTTCTATTGATTTACGTCTAGCCTGTTGTTCTTTTTGTTTTATACCTTTTCATAGAAAAATTCCACATATTTTCACATCTAGGATTTACATATACAACATATATCACTGTCAAGAGGTAATTTCTTAGTATTTGGGTTATTTTTAGGTATTTCTATAAAAAAAAAATAAGAATTAAGAATTGGGTTGCGCCATATATATGAAAGAGTATACAATAATGGTGTATTTGCCGAATCAAATACCATGTCTAATAATCAAGCATTCTGATTAGTTGATAATTTTACTATTAGTTGGGAATTTTGTGAAAGGTTCCTGTAAAAAGTTTCATTAATGCCTAATTCATGTCGAGTAGACCTTGTTGTTGTGAGAATTCTTAATTCATGAGTTGTAGGGAGGGATTTATGTCGTTCGAATTATAAAAAATAAGAGAGTGTTTGGGATTGTTTTATTAAAAACAACTTATGTTTTTATGTAAAAGTGTTTATTAACTTATATAAGGTCAAATTGAAGTTTTTACAAAAAAATGTTTATATTAACTTATGATAATACGAAAAGATAATAAGTTGTTTTTTAGTATTTAACAAATAATTAAATAAAAGAAAAAAGAATAACTTATGTCAACGACATATTAAAATATGTTAATAAGTTAAAATGAGATAACTTCATAAAAACTAATATTATTTTGGCTGTGGTATAAACATTTTTTCCTCATTTAAATACTAAAAACTTTTTATTATAAATATTACACATGGGGGAGGTATACAATTCATGCGATCGTAGTAATTATAATTCTCTTTTGTCCTATTTTCATATTTTCATTTTTTGTTTATTTAAAAATAGATCTCAAATTTTCAAGTAAATGTTTTAGCAAATATATTTTAATATAATTTGGCCTCGTGTATAAACCCTGAAACCACCACGTGTATGAAACAGTGGAAGCCCACATCATACTAGTTGCATTTAACTAACTTCTTACCTCTTTATTTTTTCTAACACCGGATAAATTCACACGTAAATTTCTATAGTATTTGAGATCCATTTGAACATCTAATTAATTCGCGTCGGTCTCAAGTCGGTCTCAAATCGGTCCGAAAGCTAGCTCAAAGCCTAGATAACTCTATTTGTTATCGTAGAGTTCCAAACCCTAATAATCACAATATACTATCCACTAACCCCAAGATATTACCTATATTACTAGGCTAGACAACCTTTGTTTCTTACCTCTTTACCTATTTTATTTAATTTTGTTAGTTATCGGATAAAATAAACTATTTGATGAATCAATTTATAAGTTAGTTTATTTTATATCTGTATTTGGGTAAACATAAATTAGTTTATCAACAAGATAATTGGGATAGTGTATATAAAGGTTTTTTTTTTATGATTTTTTCAATTAAAATCTTAATTAATATTAATTATTATTACTAGTTAAAAATTAATATTTCTTATTTATTAATAAACTAGATATGTATGTACAATACGGTGCAAAACATCTTAAGTTATTAGGAACTTTAATAAATAACTTTATTTTATGTCAACTTTATTTTCTATCACTCAATTCCAATTTTATGGTTTTATGAATTTTTAAGTCATATATCGGGTGATTAAATTCAAGGTCATTTGGTTAAAAATGAAAACTATTGGCCTGATGTCAGAGTTTTCATACCCACAACAAATTAAATCAAAAAATATTCAATATTAACTCATTTTCTAGGTGTTGATAAGATGATTATAATGATATAATTTATAAAAAAAAACATATTTTTAATATATATTTATTTATGATAAATAAGGGTATACACCATCCTCTGGACGCCCCACCGCACCAGTATCATGGTCATCATGGGGGAGGTAAATCATTGCATGCATCCCATCGGCAAAGGTGTGGTGCACATGACTTGTATCGCGAACCTCACACATATAGATTACACTCACACATTTACCACTATATAGGACAGATCAGAAGGGACTATATAATACCATGTGTCATCCTCTGATGAGCCGGTTTCAATATTTTTCCTGCATAAACATGTATCTAGATGTAATTTACATTATCAGTTCAATTAACAAACATTAATGTTTTCAAAACAATTGCGTTATTAAATATTTTTTAACTTAATAATATTATAAAGTATCATAAGCACGTAACACAAAGGTGTAGCAGAATACAAAAGTAAGTTACCTTTCGAGTTTGAGCTCACCATACTAAGATCAAGTCACAAACTCCAAAGGCTAGTACTACAATGTGAGGGAGGGCACCCGATGATGCTAGTCATGCTCATTCATAAGAATTACATTTAAGGTTGATGCTAGCATTCGGTGCCACAAACGGGAATTAACCCAACAATAAGCTGACTCTAAACCTACGGATCCAATTATAATAGTCTAAGGCTAGTGACTTTCACATTGTGACGAAACTATAATTGCACATGTAGTTTTCAACATCATTTCCAAAAAATGATTCTCAAGTACAAATAGAGTTCATGCATTTAATCCGTAAAATGGCCAAAAGGCGAAGAAATCCATTTTCAATATGCAATAAGCCCAACTGAAGCTTTTTCCAGTTCCAACATGGTCAAAACCGAGCCAAAAGCTCAAAAACTTATAGTAACAACATTTAAACCACGTTTATGGATACACATGCGTCGTAAACATGATTACCTCCAAAATTGAACTTTGATTGGGACAAAACATTTTCCAAATGAAATCTTACTATCCACATTTAGAAAGTATCCCACAACAACATCATGCATTTTCTCCAAATCAATTGGAGAACCAAATATACTAAAATGCATTAACATCAAATAATATTCAGTTGTATAATAAGTTACCAAATGCACACATTCGAATTTTATTCACCAAAATATTCAAATTCCCCAAATGTAACCATTTACAAGTTTTATTAACCCAATACACCGTTTTGTCAAATACTCAACACATTTGGTAAATATCAAGTAAAACATGTTAATAATTCAAAATACTTATTTTTAGCATGTACAACGTTTTCACAAAGCAAATTGAATTCACCTTGCTATATTTAAGCTAAATCTAGGTTTTACCCAAAGTCTTGAGCTTTCTTTGAAGAAAATATTTAGATCTACAAGAAATGATCCAAATCCTAGCTCCAACACTTCCTAAAACATATCCTCCACCTCAAGGAACACAAAACCAAGACATAAGAGGAAAAAAGAAGTGGAGATGAAGAACACACCAAACCCTAGCTTATAACTTGAGAGAGATCAAGAAATTACCATACCAAGAGTTCTTGATCCACCAAATACTTCAAGTGGTTTTTTCTAGTATTGAAGAGCTCTGAAAATCAAGAACATAGCAAAAATAATTGCTGAAAATGGAGTAAAAATGAAGAAGTTAGGGTGAAATGAAGAAAACCTCGATTTTTAACCTGTTTATGCAGATCCAAACATCCGGGCAACTTTTGGTATGATTTATGTCGCATGTTAATGCCAGTTTTGGCATTGTTTTATGACCACATTCGAAGTGAATTGTTTCGTCCCAATGTAAAATCAACGTGTTTTAAAAATTTCATGCAAGTATTTTTTAGAAAAGTAGTTACGAGTCGATAACAGATAGGGAGGCAAAAGAAATGAATTTTTGAAGAAAAAAGTGAACATCAGTAGACACGGTGGTTACCACGCGGTTAAAGAAACAACCGTGGGTTTTGTGACACGTGGGCGGGTTGTACCCACGTAAGAGCCTGTAATGCGTATTTTAATGATCTTTTGGGAGCAGCTTTGGAGATCTATCCTTTACACAGCTATGGTTTGGAGGAGGCAGAAAAAGGGGTGATTTTTAGCAGAAGATTTGAAGGCACAAGTTGAGGTAAATCACCATCTTAGGAATAATTCTTGTTATCGTTTGATGTTATCCTTTACACAATGCGTATTTTAATGTTCTTTTATGGATTCATGTTTTGTGTGTTTAGATCGAGAGATAAATCACCATCTTAGGAATAATTCTTGTTATCGTTTGAGAGAAGATAGTGAGAACTTTATGATTGTGTGTTCATTAAGTTCTGGTTTGTTAATTATCCGTAATTGTATTATCATATTCTATGAAAGTCCTTAAGTCCTAACTCCTAACTGTTTCCCATTGATAAAGTTTCGATTTTTAATTCTCAATAATTAGTTTTGTTTACTTGGTTACTTCTAATTTAATCAACTCACCTATCTAAATCTGATTATGTCCAACTGGTAACATCTGTAGTCATTGTGTTAACTCAATACCTAGCTTCTTGGTTCGATATTCGTACTTACCGTACATATTGCTTGAATCGACTCGTACACTTGCGGAGAGAATTAAGGGGTGTAAACCTGCCTATCATCACGCGGGAAGTTAACGACACTCAAAATCATCAAACAGAGGCTCGTGCAACTTGAGAGGCGACCCATGCCGCACGACATGTGACGGGACGCCATTTTTGGCTTTTTGTCACCGATTTTCATGTTTTTTTCTCCCGATTCGAATATCGATCATTCCAATAAGATTGTTAAGTATAATACCCCATAGAATATTGTCTTAAAAACTTTCTGGCGGTGGTTTAGTCCAAAACCAAAAGTTCAAGATTTGCGGGTGTTACAAACCTATTTTCGAACACTATATGGCTTACAATTATGAAATTTCCATTTGTCACCTTCACCAAAACTAACATTCCCCTTGATTAAAAGACTCGAAAAAGAAAACTATAATTCTATTCTTTAATTTAAGACACAATGCTTGTAACTCTTGAGCATTTGAATTTAAGTATTACTTTTGGCACTTACTTTCACATCTTCCCCCATTCCAAGGAACTCATCACTTGAACCACTTTCAAATTCACTCACATTTCTACACAAAACATAGACCAATAAGCTTCAAAAATTCCAAATTTATGTTGTTAATATTGACAATATTGTGATGATATATCAGATATCGACCATTCACGAAATATTGATGGTAAAATATCGGTCAAAATATTGATTCCGCTAATAGCGGTGCAATTTGCCGATATTGCAACGATTTTTTACACAAATATCGATCCGCAATATCAATTTTTTAGATGATTTTTTGGCATACAAAGTTGTTGTTTGGGCTTTTTTTTATAAGTTATTTACTTAGGAATTTTTTTAATGATAGTTTTGATTTGAAACTTGTTTAAGTTGATATTTTGATGTTGAAACTATATTTTTAGTTAATGCGTATGATATGCTTATGGATGGATACATATATATTATATAGAGAGAGAGGGAGGTTCAAGGGAAACCTTAAAAACCCGGAAAATCACCGCCATTTTTAGACTGACATACCATCGCTATTTTTGACCGATATACCATCGTATAACTTTTTTTTGAGCGGCAAACAATTTTATTAAGACCAACACCAACAAAATACACAAACAAGCTTTTCAAGGTCGCAAGACGCAACCTCGAACAGCAAAGAACAACACCGTTACACTACACCGAACCCACAACCAATGAAACTAACGAACAACTCCTAAAACCTTACCAAAAAATGAACAAACCCACTCTACCTAAATGACCCACTGAACAAAACGAACCACCTAACCAGCAAGCCACCAAAAGCAACGAGCCACCTAACGAACAAGACACCGAGCCACGAACCAAATAACAAGACGAACTAACGGACCAACAACAACGAACCACGTACCAAAACTTGAAGCCAACTTTGTAACACCCGTGTTTTTGGATAAGACGATTTCGGGTTTGGGTAGAAAGTAACCTTTTAAGAAAATGTGAGAAATAGCATTGTAGATCAAATCCTAGATTTTATACTATACTTGGATGGGGAATTGAATTACGAATCCAATGGTTCTTTCGGAATCGAAATCGGAGCTATAACGAAAAAGTTATGGCCGAAACAAGAATGCACCAAAATCGCACAGCTCGCTAGCGACCGCTAGCTCTCACCCTAGCGATCGCTAGGCATGCAAAATTTTGGTTCTGTTGGAGCTCACTATCAGCTAGCGACCGCTAGGCTTGTGTCTAGACAGCTAGTGATCGCTAGGGCTTCCACCTAGCGACCGCTAGGTGCTGACAGATCCGAAATCGGGTTAAATACCCTCTTCTTCATTTGAGCATAACTCTCTCATTTCAACTTCGATTCTCTCGATTCAAAGTGCTATCTTCTCGATTTTTCGATCTCTTCAAGACTACATCAATGGATTTCAAGTATTTGGCGGTTCAAAAACGTTGCTGTAAGTAAATCTCTTCATCTCCTTCGAGTTTTAAGCTTAGATTTGGGGTTATTCATCTCCAAACCTTTTCTTCCATACTTGTCTCAGATCTAGTGTTGTTTTAGGTGGATTTCATGTTTTGGGAAGTATTGGAGGCTAGATCTACTAGTTTAGAGGGTGGAGACTTCCGTGGCTTCATCTTCTTCACCATCTCTCCACCATTGTTGAAGGTTTCTCCATCTTAGGGTTTTCACCCAAGATCTTGAAGAGGTGAGTTCTATATATTGTTCTAAGTATAGATCTAGTGTCTTGTGTTGTAGATAGGGAACTAATCCAAGGTATTAGCTCCTTAACAGTTTAGGTGTTCACTCAAGCTTTAAACTAGGGTTCTATGTGAAATTGGGGCTTTTGGCTTTACGGGCCTTAAGGTGAGTTTCTAAAACCTTTGTTAAAACTGGATACACATCACCTTGTTTGGTTTGACATGCTATGCTTGATTTGTGTAAATAAGTGTCATTATGGATGGAGTACCTAAATTGTTAGGTTTAAGATTAATCATGCTTGTATGAATTTATGATGCTTATATGGATGTATTGAGTAGAATGACGTATGCTCATGATGTGTGAACTAATCTATGTATTTATATGATGAATGCTATATGAGGAAAATGAAAGTCATGAGACCTTCTATAATATGTAACTTGGACATCGTATGGTATAGTATGGTCTCTTAGACCGGGTGGAAATACATAAATGTATGTATAATTAAGCAAATTCAACACCATGTTTCCACACCAAACAGTCTTGGGAGGTACTGAAATAGGTACACACATATGTCGCCGACTTTCGGTTACTCCGAGGTGTACGAGCCTCAGTTGATGGTGCCATGGTGATGGCATCGAGGTGTTTGGAAGGAGAGAGTGATGGGACTGGTGGTGGATATGCGGCTATATAAATAATGATAGACGATCCAACACAATATGTCCACACCAAACAGTCTTAGGAGGTACTGAAATAGGTACGCACCTATGTCGCTGGCATCTCGAGTGGCTCCGAGGTGTGCGGGCCCCAGTGGATGATGCCATGCTAAATTCGGCATCGGGGTGTTTGGAAGTAACGAGTGTCGGGATATTGGTTGGTGGAAGTGGGTCGCTCCCACTGTTTCCGAAGATAAAAGACAAAATGTATAAGTATACTTATTTATGTTCATTTATATACGCGTATACATATCGTAAGTCTCAACATGATTATATGTATTGTAATTGCTTGGTACAACTCACTAGGCTCTTTTGGCCTAACAGTTGTTTGGTGTCGATGTGTATTCCAGGTTCTGGTAGCAAGCAGGAATAAGTGTGCGAGGCGAGCATCAGGGGATGCTCATGGGGACCGGACCTTTGGACTCTTAACCGACCTTAAGATGACAATTCTTCATAGGATCCCTCCCTTAGTTAGGAGATGGTTTAGCTAATTGCTATTCCTCTCCCGTTGAATTATGTTCATGTATTTTTAATAGTTTCTATTGTTTTAGTTATTGAGTTAAGCTCACGCATTGGCGTTTTAATTGTACCAACCTTTAATTCGAAGGTTTTTGTTGACTCCAATTTTTGGGGTGTTACAAGTTGGTATCAGAGCTTTAGTTTAAGCGAACTAGGTATTGACCGTAGTGTACCTAGACTTAAACTTACCAATTTAATGGTTGAGACACCTGCCTTGGGTAAGGTCTTAGGTGGGGAGAGCGTTAGGAATACGGAAGTACATGAAATGAGAGGTATGTTAATAGCGACAAGAATGCTTGTGTATGGCCCATTCATAAATCACTTAGCTACTGAGTTATGAATGTATCGTCACTTGAGTATTCAGGTTACTATTGATGTATTAATCGATAAACGTTATGGTACGTATGGTAGACTATCCTTACTCCTTACTTGATTTTCTTATGATAGAATAGTTGTTCGGTCATAAATGACCCCTAATTATGATAAGTCTTTATTTAAAGGTCATGTTTTGATGATTGGTTTGAAAGTGATTTGAGTACCTTGACTCGAGTGTGAATTAGTGGTAAGATTTATTATTTGGGCTTGGAAGGCATGTTTCGGAAAGTGTATACCTCGGGATATCGCGTGGATATTGGAAGTGTGGAAAATAGATACAACTTACTTGTCAAAGCGATAATGAGAAATTATGTAGTATGTCATGCAAGTAGGTTATGAAGATCAAGATCTAAGATCGACTTAAATGTGAAGAAGGTTATTATTAGGAATAGGAATATTCCTTCATGTTGTAGGACGTGTTTGATTTGTTGAGTCGAATAGTCGATTTATACATGAGTCCTACTTCTAGAAATCCCTCGCTCTTAGAGCCGTCGTATTAATCATCTAGATTTAAAAGAGGAGGATCGTAAGAGGAATTGAATAGCTTTAATTTAAGATCGAATATTGGGATAAAATAGGTTGGCTCGTAATTGACCAGAGGTCGAGCGGATGGTAGAGTAAGGCCAATATCTTGAAATAGTATGGGGTAAGAACATGTGGAGATACCTTAGGAAATATCGAGGGTAGAAGTCTAAGATCCAGTCTAAGATGGGAGTATATCACTGTAAGACTTGGAATATGTTATCTAGTACGATGTAAAGGACTTGCACCTTAGATAAGATCGCTTAGTTGAAGGTGAAACATCGATGGTAATGTATTAGGAATGTAAATGGATGATTTTGGCAGAATAGGTAGCCTACGAATTATTTAGTGTTTTATACAATGTGGTCCTTTTATCACGTGGAAATTTCCAAATTGAATTGCAAATGGCGTACATGCCAAAACAATATTCTTGCAAAACGTTGTGTGTTCCGTAAAGTTATTTCTAAACAAACGATTGTCGAGTTTGTTACCGGGTGCGTATATTGAATGGATTTTAATAATATTATCGTATATGAGATTTTCGAGATGACTTGAATCACAAGGACTATAAATGCGTTTTTCACATGATTTATTGCTTAAACGAGATTTATAAAAGTGTGGACCCACCCGGGTAACTGTTTCATTAAACTGCATCGAGTATTGGGTTAAAATGACTTCGTGGGTTACGTCCACCCTAATAGGGTAAACAAAATAAAATCATTTGAAGACCGTCGATTTTGAGTATATTGAGTTTAGAGCTTATGCTCGGTTTTGACTTTAAGAACTTTGGGAACGAGTCCCGATTACTAAAATAGCTCGGTTGTGAGCTTTGATTTTAAATAGCTCGGTTACGAGCTTTGAATTATAAAATGGATAGGTGGTAAGCTTGGAGTATTAAATCGCACGGTGATGAACTTCAAGACTTTGTTGCATTAGATGCTTGTACACTTACGTCAGTCATGGTTGTCAGGACTACTAGGTGTCGGAAGATTTAGTCGGGAGCCCATGTCGCATGACCGTTATCTTACTAATGGACACTAAGAGGGCTAAATTTGAGAGGACTATCATGGGTGACGGTTATATTATAGGCCGCTTGTTCTAAGGATTAAATTTTCGGGTTGGATTTTTGTCAAGTAGCCGCGAATTTTGTTGAGCGCAAAGAATACGACTCATGGGAGTTCGACACAAGATCACTTGTCCCTTGGTAGAGCTAGTTGAGTGTCGTGGCAAGCGCTTAGACTTTTGTGGGTTGAAGTCTCGTACGGTTAGTAGGGTGTAAGCTAGGTACTCTAGGTGCCCTCCACTCTCGATGAATGCGGGTAACTTCCATTGTCATCAAGTCTTTTGTGTAAAATACATGTATACCTTTTAACTGATTATGTGTTTTCAATGAATATTTGCCATGCTTAATTTTGAAAGTTTTGAATTACCTTGATGTATGATAACACCAAAATTATACATGTTTTGGTTGAACTTAATTGCATGACTTTACCCCATTTCTCACCCATTTCTGATCATTTCACTCACTAAATGAGCTTATTATTGTTTATGAAGGATTTGGAGGCCGTGGAACGGAAAAGTACGAAAAAAAGGCGAGAAAACGTGAAAAATGCACAAGTCCAACACAGGAGGCACTTGGCGATCGCGAAATCCTCAACCTGGCGTCGCCAAGTTCGATAAAGATGAAGACCGGAGCTTAACCTAAGTGTCTGGCGTCGCCAAACCGGCAGTCTGGCGATCGCCAGATGGCCCCTGGACGTTTTCTTTTAAATACCAGCCTTCCCCTTCAGTTCAAAGCATGATTTTTTGGTACGAGATACGAGGAGGAACGAGAGTGAGAGTACGAAAGGTGCCGATATGCTGCAGGAGTCGATCTTCGATCATCCGTCGTTGTACTGTCGGTATCATGTCGATGTCTACTTTTGTTTATGTTTTCATTATGATTAGTGAGTAGTTTTTAGTAGTAGTGCTTGTCATGGTCGATGAACCTTTGTGGATGATACTTTTGTGATTAATGTTTATTGGTTTATTTTGATTAATTGAATGTATGTTATGGTTCTTTTCTGATTGATAGTGTTTTGGCAATTTGAATTCAATTGGTTGGGTGTATTTGTTGGACCAAAGCAGATAGACTCCGAAAGGATAATCAACCTACCTTAGCCTGACCTTGGACCAAGAGGTTGTGTTAAGGGGTTACTTGGACCAAGAGTGATCAGATAGTAGAAGAGCCATTGCAATATTAATAAGGACTGGTATACCGATTCTAGATTGTGGACTAAACGATTTAGGATTGGGATTAGGAGGATCGTGTCTTAGTTATTGACCATAATTTTCACATGTTAGGGTGTCCCAGACTTAAATTCCTACAATAGTCAAAACAACCAAACCTTTGACCTATTCATATCATCCATTTTGGGGATTCACTTTACCATGATAAGTACTGCTGTTTTTCCTTAATATAATCATAAATCAGTCTTTTAATTGCTTTCTTAGTTTTTACTTAGTTAATTGTCTTTTTAGTATTCAAACCTTTTTCATAAAGAAAAACCCCCCCTTTAGGTTAATTAAACCGATTTAGACTTTAGTCTACGATAACTTGACCGTTCCCAGTGGTAGATACGATACCTGGACTTTCCTACACTATATTATTCACGATCAGGTACGCTTGCCTGTATATGTGGTAAGACAGTGGCTAGGCATTAGAGGTTAAAACTTGTTACGCTTTTTATATACGTTAATTACCGCATCAAGTTTTTTGCGCCGTTGCTGGGGAACGGTAGTTGTTAGATTTTGGTCTTAATTAGTTTTGTTAATCGATCCTTGTGAGGGATTCTGTCCCTTGCAAGTTTTTCGCTTTCTAGTTTAGTTAGTTAGTTTTATCTTTATTTTTATTTTATTTCTTTGTTTCCCGCAAGTTGCCCGTAATCGTTTGTTGAGTTATCAGGATGGCAGACGATCAACCCATGTGGGATAAGCGATCTGAAGTACATTTCACTCCGAGATCCGCAATCAAGAAGATAGATGGTAAAATGGTGGAAATCAATAAAGGACTCATCAAAATGATCAACACCATTTCATTTGACGGAGAACCAAGTGGAAATCCTTACCAACACCTTGAAGCGTTCGAGGACATCTGTGATTTAGTCAACACCAAGGAGGATGAGGTAAAACTTCGAGTATTTCCTTTTACTTTGACAAATAAGGCAAAAGACTAGTTTAAAAAACTGCTCCCGGGGTCCATCACAACCTGGGACGATTTGAAATCTGCCTTTTTGTCAAGGTACTTTCCCATTTCCAGGGCTAACAAAATAAGAGATGAAATTCGAAACTTTAAACAAGGAAAAGATAGCATTGTGAAAGATTGGGGAAGGTATAAGGATTTATTCTTAATATTTCCAAACCATGGTATTGATGATAGAGAAATGATAGATGTTTTTTTATGCTGGATTGACTAACGACTCTCGATTAAGGTTGGATTCATCTTGTGGAGGTATTTTTCCGTATAAGACAGTGAAAGAAGCGCGTAAACTCTTGGACGACATGGAAGCACACTATCTGGATTGGTCTACCGACGAGGAACAAGAGGAGACCCAACCAGCACATCTAAATGTAGTGTCATCATCCGAAGAGCACATCCATGCAACTGAGGACTCCACCGAGACGCCAAACCCTCTTTCAAAGCCATATGGCGGGGTAATCGAACAATTGTCCATCAATTCTCCCAAGAACAAGGAAAGATGGGTGCGGATGCCGAACAGAAAATGCAGGGGTTTGTAAATTTTATTGCAGGATTGCATCACGGCACACATCAATTCCTCCGAGACGTCAAGGAAACATTTCCTCATATGGAGGCGGAAGCACAGGCCGAAGTGTTCACCACCACAAGAGGAGGTAAGGTAGTTGTAGGACCACCTATGCCTCAAACTAACCAAATTCCTAATATGCAGGTTGTTGAACCAGAGGTCGAATTACCATCACGCCCAACAAAAGAAGTTAGGGAAGAAGCAGTCAGACCAAGGGAGTCTGCAACACCACATGTGCCTACACGAGTGCCATACCCTGCACGACTGCGGAAAGAAAAGAAAGAGGCCCAGTATCGTAAGTTTATTGACTTGATTAAACGAGTAGATATTAATGTGCCTCTTGTGGATTTAATTGCAGGTGTGCCGAGTTATGCAAGATTTCTCAAGGAGTTGGTGGCTAATAATGCAAGGATGGGAACAGAAGAAATAGCCTTTCTAAATGCCGAATACTCGGCTACACTTTCAGACACCCTCAAAAAGGGTGATCCAGGGAGTTTCATTATCCCTTGCTACTTTGGTAAAAGTGTTTCATGTAGAGCCCTAGCAGACCTAGGAGCCAGTATAAACCTAATGCCATTATCCTGTTATCAAAAACTGGGATTAAATGATCTAAAAAGCACAAGAATGACCATCCAACTAGCTGATAGATCCATAAAATACCCTGTAGGAATAGCTGAGGATGTCATAGTTCAGGTAGTAAGATTTGATTTCCCCGCCGACTTTGTGATCTTGGACATAAAGGACGAGGTTAAAGTGCCTCTAATCCTTGGTCGTCCATTCCTCAACACGGCCAGTGTCGTTATTCATGTAGCCGAAAGAGAACTTAGTCTAGGAATTGGTGAAGATCGAATCACACTTTCCATTGATGGGATTCCAGATTATAATGAGTCTATAAATACTCTAGACGGTTTAGATGACTTCACCGAACCATTTGAATCAGAGCCTAATGATTATCTTTTTGAATCAGGTGAATTGGAAGAAAGCCTCTCTATTGAGAAAAGATGGGACAAAACCGTGGAGGAAGAAAAAGAGGAATTCGAGGAGCTAAAGCATGAAGACAAAGTTAGAGTGAAGACCTCTTTGGAGGAACCACCAGATTTGGAGTTAAAGGACCTTCCCGAGCACCTTGAGTACCAATTTCTTGAAGGTAACAATTCTCTCCCGGTAATTATCTCTTCCCTGCTAACAGCCAATGAAAAAAATAGACTTATTGAGGTTTTAAAAAGACACAAAAAGGCTTTAGCTTGGAAAATTTCGGACATTCCCGGAATAAGCCCTTCATTTTGTACACACAAAATTTTAATGGAAGACAATTTTAAGCCATGTGTGCAAAAACAAAGGAGGCTTAATCCGAAAATGTAGGAAGTTGTGAAAAAGGAGGTTATCAAACTGCTTGATACTGGGATCATTTACCCCGTTTCTGATAGCCCATGGGTAAGTCCTGTTCAAGTAGTCCCCAAAAAGGGAGGACTCACAGTTGTCACAAATGATAACAATGAGTTAGTTCCCACCCGTACTGTTACCGGGTGGAGAGTTTGCATAGACTATAGGAAGCTTAACGATGCCACTAGAAAAGATCTATTCCCCTTACCTTTCATTGACCAAATGCTTGAACGATTGGCGAGGAATGAGTACTATTCCTTCCTGGATGGATTTTCGGGATACTTCCAAATCCCCATTGATCCCGAGGACCAAGAAAAAACGACCTTTACTTGTCCCTTTGGAACATTTGCCTATAGGCGTATGCCTTTTGGGTTGTGCAACGCACCCGCTACTTTTCAGCGATGTATGACGGCCATTTTCCAAGACATGATAGAGAATTGTATAGAGGTCTTTATGGATGATTTCTCTGTTTTCGGTAACTCTTTTGATAATTGTCTAAGCAGCTTAGACAAGGTTTTAGCTCGATGCGAGGAATCTCATCTGGTTCTCAACTGGGAAAAGTGCCACTTTATGGTAAGGGAAGGTATAGTTCTTGGACACAAAATCTCAAAAGATGGTTTGGAAGTGGATAAAGCTAAGATAGACACCATATCGAAGCTTCCTCCACCTACAAACATAAAAGGGGTCAGAAGTTTCTTAGGTCATGCCGGGTTTTATAGGAGGTTTATACAAGATTTTTCGAAAATATCTCGACCTCTAACCAAACTTCTTGAAAAAGATGCACCTTTCATTTTATGAGAAGTGCATCTCTGCGTTTGAAACTTTGAAACGGCATTTGACCAATGCCCCTATTATGGTTCTACCTGATTGGGATCAACCTTTTGAGATTATGTGTGATGCAAGCGATTATGCCGTCGGTGCAGTTCTTGGGCAACGTAAAAACAATCATTTTCAACCGATTTGCTATGCAAGTCGAACTCTTAACGACGCCCAAGAAAACTACACCACGACTGAAAAAGAGCTTCTAGCGGTAGTTTTTGCCATTGAAAAGTTTAGGTCTTATCTTGTGTTGTCCAAAATCATAGTATACACGGATCACTCTGCCCTTAAATATCTCTTTGCTAAGCCCAACGCTAAGCCCAGACTCATACGATGGATACTTCTGTTGCAAGAGTTTGATATAGAGATAAGAGATAAGAGAGGCGCTGAGAACTTAGCTACCGATCATTTATCTCGCCTGGAAAATCCATACATGGATTCCGGGGGCATTGAAGTCATCAGGGATAAATTCCCCGATGAGAGCCTCAATATGATTAAGACCATAGGAGAGGACCCTATACCTTGGTATGCAGATTTTGCAAACTATCTGGCCGCTGGTGTTCTTGTCAAAGGTATGACTTATCAACAAAAAGGTAAGTTTTTCTCGGACTTAAAGTATTATTTTGGTCTAAACCTTATCTGTTCAGAATAGGACCTGATAGGATTCACCGTCGATGTGTCTCCGGCCCTGCTGCTTGGGACATTCTCACTAACTGTCACAAAGGCCCCACGGGAGGCCATTTTGGAGCCAATTTGACCGCTAGAAAAGTCCTCGAGTCCGGATTTTATTGGCCTACAATTTTTAAGGATGCTCACACTTTAATAAAATCTTGTGACGCTTGTCAAAGGGCAGGCAACATCACAAAGAAAGATGAGATGCCCCAACAGAGCATCTCCGTTAGTGAAGTGTTTGATGTTTGGGGAATCAATTTCATGGGACTTTTTCCCGACTCCAGAGGCAACAAATACATCCTTGTGGCGGTTGATTATGTTTCCAAATGGGCTGAAGCTAAGGCTTCACCTACAAATGATGCTAAGGTAGTTGTTGACTTCGTGAAATCTCTTGTACGTAGGTACGGATGTCCGAAGGCGATCATCAGCGATAGAGGGACTCATTTTGCAAACTATCTATTGGAGAAGACCTTAAAAAGGTATGGAGTGCATCATCGATTCTCGACCGCCTACCATCCGCAAGCCAATGGACAAGCGGAAAACACCAACAGGGCGTTGAAACGAATCTTGGAAAAGACGGTCGATAATAACCCGAAGATATGGTCGCAAAAGCTTGAAGATGCACTATGGGCATATCGTACAGCCTACAAAACACCAATTGGAAGCACTCCATATCGAATGCTTTATGGGAAAGCATGTCACATTCCATTCGAGTTCGAGTACAAAGCACTGTGGGCACTAAAGAAAGTTCACTTGGATGACATCGCAAGTGGAAGAGAAAGATTGATAAGCTTGCACGAATTGGAAGAGTTTAGATCTCTCGCTTATGAGAACTCTAAGATTTACAAGGAGCAGCGAAAGAAATGGCATGATGCGCATCTAAAGGAAGTGAAGGTGTTCAAAGAGGGGGACAAGGTATTAATGTATCAAACTCGCTTTAAATTTTCCCCAGGTAAGTTAAAATCACGTTGGATAGGTCCGTATGTCATCCTAAAAGCTTATCCCTCGGGATATGTGGACCTAATGACCGAAAGAGGATCATTTAAGGTAAATGGCCATAGACTGAAGCTTTACAATGAGAACGACCCTGTTAGAAATGGCGAGGTCTGTTTTCTTTCTGAAGAGCCAATTACTTAGTTGGTCCCCCGAGTTAGGCTCGCGACTCGTTACAAAAACAAGCGCTTCTC
Source organism: Centaurea solstitialis (assembly GCA_030169165.1). NCBI lineage: Eukaryota > Viridiplantae > Streptophyta > Magnoliopsida > Asterales > Asteraceae > Centaurea > Centaurea solstitialis. The sequence continues at coordinate 39,641,714 of CM058040.1, forward strand.
GGGAGGCAACCAGTGTTTTTCTTAGTTAATTTTTGTTTTTGTTTATGGTCTAATCAATTTTGCAGCGTTAGCTAAAGGAAACTGCAACCCGATCAAATTTCAAAGCAGCCAAACAGTAGCCATTTGGCGATCGCGAAATTTCAAATTTCGCGCCGCGAAGTGAGTGAGCCAGGTAAGTTCGAGAGGAGAATTTTGAAAATAGTGAGCATGTTACGACTTCGCGATGCGAAAACTTTTACTTCCGACGCGAAGTTCGAAACGAGAGGGTTTAAACTGTTTTCTATAACCCTATTTTCAATATTCCTCCTCTTCCCTTTTGTTTTTCTCTGCAATTCTCTTCCCATCCTGCAAATCCATGGCATCAAAGGTATGTATTTCCCCTCTATTTGCTTTAATTTGAAAGATCCCTACAAGCCCTAGTTGTTTAAACTTGTGAATGATCCTTAAAAAGGGGTTTTCTTAGGTAGGAATGTCTTTAATGTCAAGAGGGGGGATGTTTATTGCTTTGATCTGCTTAGATTTACACACTTGAGTTTAGTTCTATAAATGTTGTGATATGTTTCAACTCAAGTGTGGGGAAGAGAGGTTATGATTTTTGTGGTGATTAATGTATATGTTTTGTTTGTAGAGAGCTTCATCTTCTCGCAATGTACAAGACCACCCATGCTTGTCTTTTGATTTCGATAACATCTTGCGTAGCGAAAAGATGTCATTGATGATTGAGCTTGATCGCTTGAAAAAGCGGGAGGTTGAAATTGGTTCGATTGTTGATTTGCACTTTGTCGAGGAGATTGGATTGGAGATAGGCTTTCAAGCCTCTTGAGGAGAGAGTACCGCGATCACTTTGGTGTTCTTCGCTTTGTGAGCAACGATTCGGAGAAAGCACTAAAAACCCACGAGTCGATCTACTATGAGCTTGTGTTGGAGTTTTTGGCTACATTCAGCTTTGATATGGAGGCGTATGAGGAAGATAGATTTGATGGCCCTTGTATTCGATTCCGTTTGCTTGGAGAATGGTATGGGATCACACTACCACGCTTTGGAGTGTTGCTCGGATTTTTCACGACGGCTCAGTCAAGATCCGAGTACTTTTCTCACTACTTCTTAACCGGTGCTTGTGAGCCTAGTGCCGAGTTTGTGGGTGCGGATTTTTGGGCTACCATTGGATCGGGACCGTATCTACAGTCCAACACCAAGGAAAGTTCTATCACTCTACCCGAGCATCGCCTTCTTCATCGGATGCTTGTTCACTCTTTTGCTTACCGGAAAGCTATCAAGGAAAAGGTTCCGAAAGGGGATCTTTGGCTTCTTTCACGATTGGTTAATCGGAATGCAATAACCAATCTTTCTTATGTGATGGCTAAGATGTTCCAAAACGCCGGAAAGGTACATGATAAGGCCGGAACGGGCCTTTGTGGGGGACATTTCATTACGGTTATAGCGGAGAAGTTGGGAACTCTTACACCGGACGTTTGTGAAACTCTCACCAAGTTGTCTCCTATGGGATTTCTCGATAAGGTCCTCTTTCATTCTATGAAATTACTTGTACCGGGACCTCGGAGGGGTACTTTTGTGTGGATTGGGGATGCTACCCCCAATGAAGGGCCGATTGGCATGGCCACTTCACCGCCTCAACCAACCTTCCCGGGGCAATCGAGCAACCCTCCACCGGCAAATCAACAAGGATCGAGATCTATTCATGAAGCTATTCAAGGACTATCGGAACAGATGGGAGCAGAGCATCACGAGATGATGGAAAGATTGGATCGGATTTCATATGACATGTATGGTGTTCGGCGGGAATTGTCTTGGGTCACCGCATCGATGAGCGAGTACTTTGAGAGCGTGGGACATGCTCCCTCGGCTCCTCTTGAACCTCATCCCGTGTGGCGTGACAGTGATGATGGTCCTGCTGGTTATTCCACTTATGATGAATGGGCTTTTGAAAACCGTAACTAAGCGGTTTTATTTGATTACTTTACTTTGAACTTTAAATTGCGTGGTTGTGTGGTTTGGTTGGTTTGAACAATTTTATTTGTTTGGTTTGTTTAGGATTTTTAGTAGTTATTAATAGTTTGGTTTGGTTTATTTTTGCTAGTTCGTTTTTACTTTTTCTTTTTCTTTTTTTGTTGGTAGATACAGCAACCTATGATCTATGATCGAGCACGATTTTTTGGACCACTCTCAGATCAGAACAGATTTCGTCACATAACCCGGGAAGTTTCTCTTTTTCCCAATTACTCCTTAATTGTGTTAATTGTTGCATTGAGGACACTGCAAATTTTAAGTGTGGGGAGGGGGTTATGTAGACTTATCTGTTTAAATGGGTTCACTTTTTGCTTTATGGTGTGTCGTTTTTCAAATTTTTGAAAGCTTTGAGATTTGACCCCAATTTTTTCGAAATCTGAGATTGTTTTTGAGACTGAGTTGCTTGCATAGGAGAACACTGAATAGGATTAGTTGAGTAAAAGGATGCCTTGGAATACTGATTACCATGAGTGCCTCACCCAATTCCATTGAGAGATTGAGCTTTAATTGTTATTTATTTTGTGAGGAATACCGACTTTGACCCAAGGTAGAACTTGTCATTAGAATACCTGTCGAGACCACATAAGAGGAGTATTTATCACCATTGCACTGATAGAGGCCTTCGTTTCTAACCCTTTTAGCCTTCGTCAGATAATCTCATCATAAGATTGTCTGATTTGCCTAGCCTTTGATTGAAAAGTACTCATCATTAGTACTTTATCCCTTGAAACCATTTTGAGCCTTAGCCTTTTCATTTATTTACCCACTATACACTTTATCCTTGAGCCTAATTGTTTTATCTATATTTTGGCCGTGACTTAAATTTGAATCTTGAGATGTTTTGATCCAGTTTTTCATATCTGACAGTTTTATGGGATTGAGAGTAAAAAGAGCCCAAAAGCAACATAGTTGCTGCTCTGAAAAAAAAAAAGAGAAAGAAAAGAAAATGTTTGAGACTCAGAAAAGAAAAGAAATATCAAAAGAGTCAAGAATACAAAAAGAAAAGAGAGCTGAATAGATTGAAAAAGAATTTGTGCCCCAAATAAGCCATAGGCTTAGGCCGATTCTAAAAAGAAAAGAAAGAGAATGCTCATCCCAAGAGTTCATTGTTTGAAAGTCAGACTGTTTCACTGTTTGGATCATTACTGATTGAGTTTTCAAGTTTTTGTTGCAAAACCCTTAGTCACTTATATTATCCTTTATCCTACCCTTAACCCTTAGCCTAACATTACAACCCTAAAGTCATCTTGACAGTTGACAACTTCTCAGTGTTGGAGATTAGATTTGATGACAAGCTTATGCATGAGGGAATTAGTCGAGTATTGGTGTGATCACTTACTTATACACTTTTACCCCCGAGAGATACACTTTATATTGTTATTCATATTATGTGAGGGTAAAAGGTTGGCCTTGGTATCTGATTGCTTGATGAGTCTTGTTTGAGTGTTCGATTATGTGAGTATGCTTTGTTCTCTTAGATGATCTTGGGTGGAGATAATTTTGGAGTTATCTTTCTTATCTTTCAGTCTTTTGATTGAGGACAATCAAAGCTTAAGTGTGGGGATTTTGATAACACCAAAATTATACATGTTTTGGTTGAACTTAATTGCATGACTTTACCCCATTTCTCACCCATTTTTGATCATTTCACTCACTAAATGAGCTTATTATTGTTTATGAAGGATTTGGAGGTCGTGGAACGGAAAAGTACGAAAAAAGGCGAGAAAACGTGAAAAATGCACAAGTCCAACACAGGAGGCACTTGGCGATCGCGAAATCCTTAACCTGGCGTCGCCAAGTTCGATAAAGATGAAGACCGGAGCTTAACCTAAGTGTCTGGCGTCGCCAAACCTGCAGTCTGGCGATCGCCAGATGGCCCCTGGACGTTTTCTTTTAAATACCAGCCTTCCCCTTCAGTTCAAAGGATGATTTTTTGGTACGAGATACGAGGAGGAACGAGAGTGAGAGTACGAAAGGTGCCGATAAGCTGTGGGAGTCGATCTTCGATCATCCGTCGTTGTACTGTCGGTATCATGTCGATGTCTACTTTTGTTTATGTTTTCATTATGATAAGTGAGTAGTTTTTAGTAGTAGTGCTTGTCATGGTCAATGAACCTTTGTGGATGATACTTTTGTGATTAATGTTTATTGGTTTATTTTGATTAATTGAATGTATGTTATTGACCATAATTTTCACATGTTAGGGTGTCCCAGACTTAAATTCCTACAATAGTCAAAACAACCAAACCTTTGACCTATTCATATCATCCATTTTGGGGATTCACTTTACCATGATAAGTACTGCTGTTTTTCCTTAATATAATCTTAAATCAGTCTTTTAATTGCTTTCTTAGTTTTTACTTAGTTAATTGTCTTTTTAGTATTCAAACTGTTTCCAGTGGTAGATACGATACCTGGACTTTCCTACACTATATTATTCACGATCAGGTACGCTTGCCTGTATATGTGGTAAGACAGTGGCTAGGCATTAGAGGTTAAAACTTGTTACGCTTTTTATATACGTTAATTACCGCATCAATGTACCAACTAGTTGAGGGTTAATACCCATTTGCGGACTAATTTTATATTATTCTATTAATATGATAGATAAATTGATTGATTGTCAGTTTTTATAAGCATGCTATTATATAGTAGAGCAACACTTAGAAAGTGTGGTCGGAGTTATGTTTGTGCTCGTTGTGAATCGAAACTAGATTACGTAGGGATTAAGTTTCATATCTCCCTTATGAGGGTATTGTTGAGGAGCACCGTGTTGCCATTGATTGCGGGAAGAGAAGTGGTCCGTTAGGAGACCCTTATCTAGAGAGAATCTTATAGGTTACTGGAGCGCGTTTCTAAGAGATTTGAGCGAACCGTCTAGAACAAGGCTTGTTCGGTCGGATTAAGTGACCACGTTTTGGAGGTTCCATTAGGTTCAAAAGACGGATTCGTGAGGCGACACCTACCTTGGTATGAGTGGTTTAGGAGAAACAAAAATGGTTGTGTGTACTAAGTGAACTTCCAAATCTTGATTTTAGAGAACGTGGTCGTTTGGTGATTGCATAGATGAAATAATAGCTGTTATATGTGGCTAGGAATCAAGGAAACTCTATCATTAGCACAACAGTTAGTGATATTGTGACTATGCTTTAGGCATTGCATGCCGTGGGAGAAGTGCAAGATACCAATGTGTTAAACCGCCGTAGAGGAAGAAACCTTTTAAGGGTATAAAGGGATCTCGAAGATGTTACCTATATTTGAATTGTGAGAAGTAGGAGTCTTATGTTTGAGATGGTGACACTTCATGCCAAACTAAGCGGAAAATTCAACGTAAGACGACAAGTGTCTATGTGGCCAAGTAATGGCTCGTGTTGACTAAATTAAGACAAGTTTATACAGAAGTTATCGCTCGGAATGTTTTACCTAAATCATCTAGGGCAAAAAGTACGAGTTCTTTCCAGATGATAGGATGTTGGGAAGGTTGTGGTAGTACGTGTTCGAGAATGTAAGAATCTAGTGGTAATGAACGGTTTGCTAAGTGAAGAAGTTACCTTCCTTATGGTATCCATAGGTGAGTAGACGAGATTTTCGAGTTTCTTGGGGATTTAATGACGACGGGTAGACACCGTTAGTGAGAGTGTTGAGACATTTCTTGGTAGCAAAGGGACTCTTAGCCGAGTGATCGATTTTAACTAGGAGACGAATGATGAATAGTATCCGGAACCGTAGACTTTAATCGATTTGGTTTTGCTAATTTCTACAAGGAGCTAAGGTTTGCCCATTCTAGTAACCTTATATTTATAAAACACGTCTTGTTTCGAAAGATAGGCATAGTGAAGTGACTTGTGATATTTTGATGAACTACCCTCAAGTTAGAATATTATCAGTGCTTACATTGAGTACTTAATTAAGTCTAATGTTAGTCTAACCGACTGGTTTGGAAAGAGCATGGTCGTCCAGATTTGGAGATCAATTAAATGAGGTTATCAGTTGTGGTTCGGGCGAGATTGGTAATTTCGAGGACGAAATTTTAATTAGGTGGGGAGGATTGTAATACCCGTGTTTTTGGATAAGACGATTTCGGGTTTGGGTAGAAAGTAACCTTTTAAGAAAATGTGAGAAATAGCATTTTAGATCAAATCCTAGATTTTATAGTATAGTTGGATGGAGAATTGAATTACGAATCCAACGGTTCTTTCGGAATCGAAATCGGAGCTATAACGAAGAAGTTATGGCTGAAACAAGAATGCACCAAAATCGCACAGCTCGCTAGTGACCGCTAGCTCTCACCCTAGCGATCGCTAGGCATGCAAAATTTTGGTTCTGTTGGATCTCACTATCAGCTAGCGATCGCTAGGGCTTCCACCTAGCGACCGCTAGGTGCTGACAGATCCGAAATCGGGTTAAATACCCCTCTCCTTCATTTGAGCATAACTCTCTCATTTCAACTCCGATTTTCTCGATTTAAAGTGCTATCTTCTCGATTTTTCGAGATCTTCAAGACTACATCAATGGATTTCACGTATTTGTTGGTTCAAAAACGTTGGTGTAAGTAAATCTCTTCATCTCCTTCGAGTTTTAAGCTTAGATTTGGGGTTATTCATCTCCAAACCTTTTCTTCCATACTTGTCTCAGATCTAGTGTTGTTTTAGGTGGATTTCATGTTTTGGGAAGTGTTGGAGGATAGATCTACTAGTTTAGAGGGTGGAGACTTCCGTGGCTTCATCTTCTTCACCATCTCTCCACCATTGTTGAAGATTTCTCCATCTTAGGGTTTTCACCCAAGATCTTGAAGAGGTGAGTTCTATATATAGTTCTAAGTATAGATCTAGTGTTTTATGTTGTAGATACGGAACTAATCCAAGGTATTAACTCCTTATCAGTTTAGGTGTTCACTTAAGCTTTAAGTTAGGGTACTATGTGAAATTGGGGCTTTTGGCTTTACGAGCCTCGAGGTGAGTTTCTAAAACCTTTATTAAAACTGGATACACATCACCTTGCTTGGTTTGACATGTTATGCTTGATTTGTGTAAATAAGTGTCATTATGGATGGAATACCTAAATTGTTAGGTTTAAGATTAATCATGCTTGTATGAATTTATGATTCTTATATGGATGTATTGAGTAGAATGACGCATGCTCATGATGTGTGAACTAAATCTACGTATTTATATGATTATATGAGGAAAATGGAAGTCATGAGACCTTCTATAATAAGTAACTTGGACATCGTATGGTATAGTATGGTCTCTTAGACCGGGTGGAAATACATAAATGTATGTATAATTAAGCAAATCCAACACCATGTTTCCACACCAAACAGTCTTGGGAGGTACTGAAATAGGTACGCACCTATGTCGCCGACTCTCGGGTACTCCGACGTGTACGGGCCTCAGTTGATGGTACCATGTTGATGGCATCGAGGTGTTTGGAAGTAAAGAGTGATGGGACTGGTGGCGGATACGCGGCTATATAAATAATGATGGACGATCCAACGCAATATGTCCACACCAAACAGTCTTGGGAGGTACTGAAATAGGTACGCACCTATCTCGCCGGCATCTCGAGTGGCTCCGAGGTGTGTGGGCCCCAGTGGATGATGACATGCTAAATTCGGCATCGGGGTGTTTGGAAGTAACGAGTGTCGGGATATTGGTTGGTGGAAGTGGGTCGCTCCCACTGTTTCCGAAGATAAAAGACAAAATGTATAAGTATACTTATTTATGTTCATTTATATACTCGTATATATATCGTAAGTCTCAACATGATGTTATATGTGTTGTAATTGCTTGGTGCAACTCACTAGGCTCTTTTGGCCTAACACTTGTTTGGTGTCAATGTGTATTCTAGGTTCTGGTAGCAAGCAGGAATAAGTGTGCGAGGCGAGCATCAAGGGATGCTCATGGGGACCGGACCTTTGGACTCTTAACCGACCTTAAGATGACAATTCTTCATAGGATCCCTCCCTTAGTTAGGAGATGGTTTAGCTAATTGCTATTCCTCTCCCGTTGAATTATGTTCATGTATTTTTAACAGTTTCTATTGTAACGCCCCAATATCCCAAACAATATAATAAGCATAACAAGCAATATTAAAGCATAACATTAAATTCCCAGTGATCTATTTCGCAAAATACTAAGAATTCTCAACTCAAAAGCAAAAGGGTTTAATGGTGCGTGCGGAACATCCCTCCACAGCTGAGATTCTAAATAAAGACAAAAGTACTATCTTCGACCGGTAGAACTACTCTAGATGCCTACCTTCTCCTTGCCTCTCACAACTCGATCTTTCCCTGAAAAGATTTTAGGTTTTGAAAACGAGGATTAGACTGAAAGGTCTAGTGAATTCCCTCAAACAGTTTAAACAACAGTTCCGGCCCGCTGGCCAAATCACAATTTAATAATAACAGCAATGCAAATGTGTTACGGACAAAGAAATAAATACAGTCCAGGCCCAGTCCAGGTCACCTGACAATAACTCCCAAGGGACGGTGTCCCGAGGTACCGCCAAATGGCGGACCAGACCAAGTGGTAAACACTCCCAAGAAACATACAGTTCCAAGGTACCCAACGTCCATACTGTTAGGATTATGTGCGAGACAGTAACGGGGTTATCGTGTCCAATGTTATAAGACACTAGTAGGTCACACTGCTACACACCAAAATGAGAATGTTTGGATTATGGGAAATAATTAATTGGTTAATTAATTATTTAGAGAGAAAAAGAAATAAATAAATAATTAGTTTAATTATTTATAATTAATTAATCAGTTAGATTAATTAAAAGGGATAATTATGGAAGTTATTTCAGAGATAATTACTAAGAATTATATATGGAATCAAACACTGCCAGGTTTGTCCATATAAATAAAGGGTTAAGGGTTCATAATTATTAAGTTAATTCCTTTATTCCCAAGAAAGCTTCTCTCTCTCTCTCTCTCCTACCCAAAAACCGGCGCCAGCATCTAGACGGAAGTCAGGAGTCGTTTTTGGAGTGATCCACGGTGGTCTAGCAACCCTCTCAACCGGTGCCAGTAGCGGTGTACCCCCTGCTTGCGTTTCGGAGTTATTATTCGCAAAGGTAATTCACCAAAACACCCTTTATTGTGTCTGTATGGTTTGGATTGGATCCTCGATTGGGAATCGGGTTTTATTCCGCTGTGCATGTTCTTGTATCCCTCGATTCCCAACAGTGGTATCAGAGCCACTTCCTAAAACCTACAGATCAGGTTTATCAGATTGATAGGTTTAAAGAAATTTAATTTTATTGTTCATACATTGTTAAAATTAGATTTTTGTATAAACCTAAACTGAAGTGGAATGGCGGCAGTTAGCCGACCAAACCACCAAAGACCACCGTACACCACCACCGGCGACACCACAGTTGGTGGTAGCCGGCGGCTGCCCTCTTGTCGCACCACCACGCCGCACCACAGGTTGTGGACACGGCTGTGGTCGGTCTCACACACCACACCACCGTATGTGGTGATGGTGGCGATTGATGATGATGGCGATGAACGAGGATAAGGGCCGCCGATCGGCGATGGTGGCGATGGCCACTGTCGTCGACAGTGGCGATGGCGGTTTCCGGTTGTAGCCACCACACCACCGTTTGTGGTGGTGGTGGCAATCGACGGCATCAACAAAAATTGAATCCGCCGCACCACCGATTGTGGTGGCGGAGGTGATCGGTCCCGGATGGTAATCGCAACCGAAATCAAAGAAAAACGACGGTGGCGGTGGTGGTTTCGAACCACTGCCGTTGCCGGATCGAAACAACCGCCACACCACCGTTTGTGGTGGTGGCGGCGATGATTGCTGCTGCTGTTGATCGGAATCGATGGCGGTGGTGACCGTTTGTTGCCATCGCCGATCGATGGCCGTTTCTCGAATGCAACCGCGGGAGGCGGCGGTGGTGGTGGCAGCGTCCGCCGCTGCCGTCGTCGTCGTCTGAGTACAACCGCCGCACCACCGAACCATGGTGGTGGCGTGACTTGATTGTGATTCCGGCCAAATAACGGTGTTGAGGCGGTGGTGGTGGTTTTTCAAACCGCTGCTGCCGCCGGTGTTCGATGGTGGTACGGGCGGCGGCGGTGATGCTCGTGTCATCGTCGTCGCCGATTGAGAAAACCCCGATCATCGACCACGTCTTGGCGGATCGGTGGTAATTTCGAGGTCGTAGACCGTTTTGATTGTTTATCGTTAACGAGTCTCAGTTGGGATTTGTTTTCAGATAAACTTCGAGAAAAGAATCGTTTTAATCAGATTAGGTTAAAACGATTCAGGATTAAATTGATTTATTTGTTTTAAATTAATTTTTGGTTTTATAATTATCCGGTTAAAATTCAGTTGTATGAGTCATAGCTGAACCCTTTTTTAGACCCGTGGTTGTGTTTATTCTATTTATCCGTTTTAGAATAGTTGGGAGGCCTGCGAGCCATTTACAACCCCTTTTGTATTTTTAAAATTTTATTAAGACTAGTTGGGAGGCCTGCGTGCCATTTGAACCCATTTGTAATAATTATTTTAATTACATCGAGACGGAGACAAGGAAGACGACCATGGATCTCGGAGCCAGTGGGAGTGCCAGAAGCTGAAGACTTTTGTCACTTAGGGATTGAGACTGTTGTTTTGTGTTGGCTCACAAAACAACATTAGTTTAAAGGGTTTAAGCTATGACTGTGCTGTTTATATTTAAATTGCGTGGTTGTTTAAATTACGTAATTGTTATTAAATATAAAATTGCCCTTTTTTTTGAACGAATTGTTTAAAAATTAAAAGGATACAAATACAGTTAGTGTTTGGATCCAGTTTTTCAAAGTTTTTGGAAAAGGAAACTGGCAATTTAGACCCTTGTTAAAATCATAGATTAGTAAGTGCAACCCACTTTAGGGGCACTTCCGGTGTAAGGTACATAGGGCGTTGTAAGTGCACACACTATGAACGCCCGTGTTCAAACCGAAACTGGAAGGCGATAAAACTCTGCGAATTATCTCCGGGTGGTACCGGCCAGAGTTTGTCCAGGTCCCGGGTGGTGCAATCTATTTTGGTAATTATTTATTCACTGGGTGGTACCAGGCCAAAATGCACTAGAGGGACTAAATATGCACGGATTATTAATATCCGATGTCCCGACGATCTAGAAGTCGTATTTTCAGACAGGAATACGATTGGTATAGTATTACCTACCATAGATCGCATGAGTCGGTTTGACATGATCACATGCTTCCCGACACATGTGAAATATGGATTCTAGTCTAATAAATTTATTCTAAGGGTAATAATTTATTAGAATTATACATAATTATAAACTAAATTGGAATTTATATTCTTATGTAGATGTCTCCAATTAGCATTCCGTTTTATTCACCTGAGGAATCACTTCGCCTCATTACGGGCAAGTGGAAGCTTACGGGCCAGAACTTTCCAGTTTGGAAGTTGCACTTACAGAATGTTTTGAGTGCCCAGGGTAAGCTTTATGTGATCAATAAGCCCATGTCACGACCCAAAAGCAATGCCCCAGATGAGGAATTTGCTGAATATTTCAGATTCATGGCAGATGAGTCGGATGTAATGTCCATTCTAGTTTTCTGTCACGAGGTCGTAAGGAATGTAGAAAACCAGTTAGGTTTCTACAAGCACACGGGCAAGCTTTTGATCATGCAAGAGATTCTCTCCCTGAAGCTACAGAAGGGTCAGTCAGTTAAAAACCATCTTATTGATATGAGAAGGCTTTTTAAGTGTTTATCACGTCTGGGGTACAAGATGACTCAGGAGGAGTTAGTGTATCTCATGTGGTTCTCCCTCACAAAGGAAGTTCAGGACACAGCTAGTGCCTACATGAAGGAACCAAAGAACGACGTGGATAAAGTTCATGAAGATATCCTGGCCAGTCTAGAGCCAGTACCCGAACCTGCGAATCTCATGGACACTGATATAATTGATGAGCTGGGAGATCTGAGTTGCCCAGAATGCGGCAGCGAGGATATTTGCGAGCACTCGATGAACATCGACCAGATGGATATCGGTTTACCCGATACTCCAGGTATCTTTATGATAGATTGCTTAATCACTTCTTATGAATCATGGGTAATTGATACAGGCAGTGGTAACCACATTTGTAATCATTTACAGGGATTCACTAGAAGAAAGACTCTGAGGAAGGACCGTTCGAACCTACGAGTTGGCGAAGGCACTCTGTTGATTGCTGAAGCCGTGGGATCTTATAGTCTTAGTTTACCCTCGGGTCTAGTTTTGGAACTAGATAATTGTTATTATATTCCAAATATGATTAAGAATGTATTGTCTTTTGATTTGTTGGTAGACCAAGGCTTTTATTATAAATATTCTTATAAAATGATTTCAGTCTTTAAAGATAATATTTTCTATTTTAAAGCTACACCCGTAGATGGTCTATACACTGTAAATCTTAAAGACAACAATAGTGAAATCTATCATATAAGTAAGAGATCCAAGGATATCGAGGATCAGACTTACCTCTGGCATTGTCGTTTAGGCCATATAAACAAGAAACGCGTTGAACTACTCCTAAAAGGAGGTTTTCTTGGCAATTTCGATTACAAACCTTTTGATAATTGCGAATCTTGTTTATCTGGCAAAATGACAAAGCAACCTTTCAACAGTGAGAATGAAAGGGCTACTGACTTGCTTGAAATAATCCACACAGATGTATGTGGACCTTTCAGTCATGTAGCAAGAGGAGGATACCGGTACTTCATTACCTTCACTGACGACTTCAGTAGGTATGGTTATGTCTACTTGATGAGACATAAATCTGAAACCTTTGAGAAATTCAAGGAATATCAGAATGAAGTACAGAATCTACTTGACAAGAAGATCAAGTTCTTACGGTCAGATCGTGGTGGCGAATATCTCAGTGATGAGTTTGACAATCATCTAATGGAGTGTGGGATTGTATCCCAACTTACACCTCCGTATACACCTCAGATGAACGGTGTATCAGAAAGGAGAAATCGTACTTTGCTTGACATGGTACGAACGATGATGTGTCATTCTACGCTGCCAATATCATTCTGGGGACATGCGCTCGAAACAGCAGCACACATACTGAACAGAGCGCCAACAAAGTCGGTTGAAAAGACTCCATATGAGCTATGGAAGGGTAAGAAACCCAACATATCTTTTCTAAAAATTTGGGGTTGTGAGGTTTACGTCAAACGACCTACCTCAGAAAAACTCAAACCCAAATCCGACAAGTGTTTCTTCGTTGGATATCCCAAGACCACCGTGGGATATTATTTCTACAACCCTGAAGAGAACAAAGTGTTTGTTGCTCGAAATGGAAAATTTCTGGAAGAAAAGTTTCTCAGTTTAGAGAACACCAGAAAGGATGTAGATCTACAGATAGTAGACGAAGAAAGCACTACACCAGTTGTTGAGCCAGAAATTCAACATAGCAATGTTGAACCTCAATCAGAGCCGATTGAGGAAGTGCAAACACAGGACCTTCGCAGATCCAGCAGGGTAAGACAAGAACCAGATAGGTATCTTGGGTTCCTAGTCTCTCAAGATAGTGGAGACTTAAATGAACCAACATCTTATGGAGAAGCTGTGTCAGGCAGTGAGTCTGAACAATGGCAGGAAGCCATGAAGGCCGAGATGCAATCCATGTACGACAACCAAGTTTGGGAGTTGACTGATTTGCCACAACACTGTAAGGCTGTTGGACGCAAATGGGTTTTCAAGAAGAAAACCGACATGGATGGGAACGTACACACCTTCAAAGCCAGACTGGTTGCAAAAGGATTCACGCAAACTCATGGCATTGACTATGATGAAACTTTTTCACCAGTGGCAATGTTGAAGTCAATTAGGATTCTTATGGCCATCTCAGCGTACTTTAATTACGAGATTTGGCAAATGGACGTCAAGACAGCCTTTCTAAATGGAAAGTTAACAGAAGACGTCTATGTGGAACAACCAGAGGGGTTTAAAGATCCTAAGAATCCTAATAAGGTGTGTAAGCTGCTAAAATCTATTTATGGATTGAAGCAAGCATCTCGAAGCTGGAACTTACACTTTGATGAGCGAATCAAAGAGTTTGGTTTCGCTAAAAGTGAGTTCGAGCCATGTGTTTACACTAAGTTCAGTGGGAGCATAGTAACCTTCCTGGTCTTGTATGTAGATGACATACTACTCATAAGAAACAATGTACCAACTTTACAGAGTGTTAAGGAATGGTTAAGTAAATGTTTCCAGATGAAAGACCTTGGAGAAGCCGCTTATATACTAGGTATAAGATCTACAGAAACAGATCTAAGCGGCTTATCGGACTTAGTCAGAGTACATACATTGACAAAGTTCTGAAGAGATTCAGGATGGATGAATCCAAGAAAGGATTCATTCCAATGCAACATGGCATAGTGTTAAGTAAAACACAGTGTCCTGTTTCTAGTGAAGATCAGGACAAGATGAAATCGGTCCCATATGCTTCTGCAATTGGATCGATTATGTATGCCATGCTATGTACTAGGCCCGATGTTGCTTACTCAGTAAGTGTTACGAGCAGATACCAACAGAATCCGGGTGAGCCCCATTGGGTGGCTGTCAAGAACATTCTTAAATATCTGAGAAGAACGAAAGAAATGTTCTTGGTCTTTGGAGGTTCTGAGGATGAAATTAGTGTCACAGGATACTCTGACGCTAGTTTCCAGACCGACAGAGATGACTTCAGGTCACAGTCGGGGTATGTCTTTACCCTAAACGGAGGTGCGATCTCATGGAAGAGCTCGAAGCAAGACACGATTGCAGACTCAACTACAGAAGCAGAGTACATTGCAGCATGTGATGCGGCAAAGGAAGCTGTCTGGCTAAGGAATTTTCTATCGGATCTCAGAGTGGTTGCCAGTATCTCGAGACCGATAGATATATTCTGTGATAACTCAGGAGCCGTGGCGCAAGCAAAGGAACCTAGAGAGCATCACAAGTCGAGACACGTGCTCAGAAAGTATCACCTCATCCGAGAGATCATTGGAAGAGGAGATGTAAGAATATGCAAGATTCCAACAGAAGACAATGTCGCAGATCCGCTGACAAAGCCACTAGCAAGGGCAAAGCATGAGGCACATGCGAATTCCATTGGGATGCAGTACCTGGAAGCCAGTAGCTAGTACTTAGTTTATTAATTATTACTATAGTCTAATTTAGAAACAATGTAATCATGTAAAGTTTTTATTTCACAGTGTGTTGGAAATAAATGGAGGTTTTTGTTCATGATTGTTCTAAATTAACTATTTTTTGCATATTTAACGTATCCATGATTCTACAAAGTCTTGTATGAAATCTAAATTTCCATAGCCACTTATTGAAATGGGAATTTCAATAGGGAGTTTGACGCTATTATAAATACTTGATGATTTATTCAAAGTAAAGAATAAAAGCACAAGTGATGTGACCAAGTATTTGTAGATACTCATCAGAGTGATTGGGTATTGGAAGTGACCAGTAATCAAGTCTGCTTCATGGAGCCTTAGTCATAGGCACTGACTTGATAGGTTGTCCTTAGACCTGAGATACTTGGTTTGGGAACACGAGGACCACTGTACTCTTAGCGCGTACTAACGCTGCACCGTAACTGGGTGGCCATACGGGACGTGACTAGATGCAGCGGAAGCCGTGGATCCAAATGCAAGTAGTCAAGAAGGGATTTGCACCTCTTTCAAAAGAGAGATATTTCCGGGCCCCTTGACGATTAAGATTGGCAGAAAACGCGTGGCCACGCTCGGATAGAATAACAGGGGTTATTTAGTAATATCCGTTACTGCAGGCAATCGAAATCAGAGTCAAGAAATACTTGATTTTAAGAAATGAATCCTCCACTCCATGTCTTAAATCACTTTAGAAATATCGTGTGCAAAAGGAATGAACCTGTGTACAAATTCAAGTGTGAATTGTATCTCTGGATATAAGAGATCTTATAACCTGGTTAACCTAAGCGTCTGGCTAGGGACCTCCTTAGGCGAATGATAACAGTTCAGTTACATGTCTAGCACAAGTGGGAGTCTGTTAGGATTATGTGCGAGACAGTAACGGGGTTATCGTGTCCAATGTTATAAGACACTAGTAGGTCACACTGCTACACACCAAAATGAGAATGTTTGGATTATGGGAAATAATTAATTGGTTAATTAATTATTTAGAGAGAAAAAGAAATAAATAAATAATTAGTTTAATTATTTATAATTAATTAATCAGTTAGATTAATTAAAAGGGATAATTATGGAAGTTATTTCAGAGATAATTACTAAGAATTATATATGGAATCAAACACTGCCAGGTTTGTCCATATAAATAAAGGGTTAACGGTTCATAATTATTAAGTTAATTCCTTTATTCCCAAGAAAGCTTCTCTCTCTCTCTCCCTACCCAAAAACCGGCGCCAGCATCTAGACGGAAGTCAGGAGTCGTTTTTGGAGTGATCCACGGTGGTCTAGCAACCCTCTCAACCGGTGCCAGTAGCGGTGTACCCCCTGCTTGCGTTTCGGAGTTATTATTCGCAAAGGTAATTCACCAAAACACCCTTTATTGTGTCTGTATGGTTTGGATTGGATCCTCGATTGGGAATCGGGTTTTATTCCGCTGTGCATGTTCTTGTATCCCTCGATTCCCAACACATACTTGCAACACATTTCATTCCAAAACATTCCAACATTTACATTTAAGCATGCATTAAACGTAATCCAACAATTATCCATATTTTCACAAAAACAGTTCATCATCAATAGCAAACAGTTCGCAAATCGAATGGATATATATTTATGAAAGTAGTGAAAACTATCCATTTATTTTCAGGCAAGGGAACTCACCTGAGCCAATCCTACTGGTTTGCTGCGATCTCACCTAACGCCCCTGTATGATTTCTAAAGTATTAGTGAAACACGCTTACATGATCCCCTAACTATGACACCCCTAGAAAATTTTTGGTTCCTATAGGAATAAATCACTATGGAAAATCCTCTCCGAAAACTAACCCCTACAATTGGAACCCCTCAAAAACCGACTCAGATTAAGGCCCAAAACCCGACTCGGGAAATGCCATTTTCCGATTCGGAAAAAGGCATTTTCCGATTCGGACTACATACTCAAACAGGCTCGGAAAAACAACTTTTCCGACTCGGGGAAAGCTATTTTCCGATTCGGAAAATCTTGAGGTCAACATGACGGCTTAGCTAGCCCATTTCCCGATTCGGAAAACGTAGTTTTCAATTCGGGAAAGGCATTTGAGATACTCAAACAAGGTTCATAAAAACCGATTCGGAAAACATGAGTTCCGATACGGGGAACATGAATTCCGATTCGGAGAACATGTTTCCCGATTCGGAAAACTCAAAATCCGATTCGGAAAACCGAACAGATCCGCAAAAATCTCCAAAATCTCGATAAAAAACCGATCCAAATGCATCCAAAGCAATTCTAGAAGGTTACTAAACTATTCCCGCATTAATCTAGATAAATCGTACGCAAAATAACATCGAGATCTTACCTCGGCGATGATTTCCCGACCTTGAAGATGATAATACGGCTCTAGCTTGATTTTCCAACACACACACTAAACACACACTTAATTGCTTTCACCAAAAATGGCAAAAACCCTAGGTTTAGCCTATAAATAGTGTGGGCTAAAAGGCTAAGCCCATGCCATTTATGGTATGAGCCCAACCTCCAAACTTTACTCAAAAGTGTCACAATCCACCCCTAAATCTCAAATTCTCTTAAAAAAATAGTCTTACTTAACAAGTGACTAACCTTATGGCTAACTTCTAACTCCGGTTATTACATCTATTGTTTTAGTTATTGAGTTAAGCTCACGCCTTGGCGTTTTAATTGTACCAATCTTTAATTCGAAGGTTTTTGTTGACTCCAATTTTTAGGGTGTTACAAACTTAAACCATGAACTCGAACCACCGAACCAAACGATCCGCCAAGCCAAGGAACCTGCGAACCATCGAACCGTACCAAAGAAGCAAGACAAAATCTCCGAGCCACCGAGCCTCACGAGCCAACGAGCCGCGAACCACGAAAGCGACTCTACCTTTTATCATATCCAAATACCATACCAACGAAACAAGACTAAACAGTCAAGCCACCGAGCCTCCAAACCTCACGAGCCGACAGGTCTCGAGCCACGAACCACGAACCTCGAAAATGACTTTACCTTTTACCATTTACCTTTTACGATACCCACGTCTGAACGGCAACAACAAAGAACTCGATATACGACCTAAAACCACGAACGGTTTGGAGGACTCCAATGACCTGACAACTCTATCTACGACCTTTAACCATATTTGAACGGCGGAATCAAAAACTCGATCAACAACGGTAGCAAGGAGCCCGATCTTTGACCTCGATCCACAGCTGATAACTCGATGGGCCCTAGCAACTTTGAACCGCACCCGATCCTCTCGTCTTTTGGCAAACCTCGACCCACAACCTAAGAACTTAGAAAAATCGAAGCCAGAAACCATGGACCGAGCCCCCAAAGCTTCAATGGCGGTACCTTGAGACCTTTGAAAACTCGATCGAAAAGACTCGAAACATACTAAAACCTCGAACGAACACGACCGACTTTGAACCACAACCCCAAAACTCAAACGAAACATCAAGAGGAAAAGGAAAGGAAAAAAAATAGCAAGGAAGAGATGAAGAGGGAAGGAGCTCCTGACCGTCGGCGAAAGTGGTGGCGGCGGTGTTTAAGGCTAGGGTTTTTTAGAGGAACAAGAAGTATACCACCGCATAACTATTACTTCAAATATCGGTTATGACCGATCACTTGTATTTTTAACCATCGTAACGACATAGTTCAAAATAATAATCCTGACCATGATTAGAGATTAAATGGAAAAACAAATAAAAGTACATGGAAAGGCTAATCTAAACACTCACAATGAGGACTTCCACCCTTTCATTTGATTTTATAGAAAAAACTTGGCACTTCTTGATAAGTTGATTACTTGATAGAGTAATGTAACAGACTTAGTGATATGCCCCCTAGAACATATTAACTTGAATGGCTTGAATGGCTTGAAAGTAGAGTTGAGAGTTGAGAGACTATCCTTTAATGTAGGTGGTTGTCTATTATTTTTGAAGCCTTTCTACAACAATCGCCTAGTGGAAATTGTGATTTTAACTCATTTAAGTTTTCTTTGCTTCTTTCTATATTTTGTCCAACAACTTAGCTATTAGTTATCCAAAACAATTTCTTCAAACTCATCATCTGAAATTACTTTTTCACCTTGAGATCTTGCAATGTAAGATACGTAGCTCTATGGAGTATGGCATAACCATTTTATTACTTAAAAACGATAGTATTGATACATATATACTTTCATGGCGTACCACTTAGTGATGTAAAGAGATAATATCTATTACATTAAATCAAGAGGGAAGCTATTTGTTCCTTTTTTGGCAAGAAGAAAACTAAACTAGCGGTTCTATCACACCTACCGCCTAATAAGAGTAGACAGAATGGATTTATTTTGAAGGGTCATCTCTCACCGACATATTTACAGGGACTAGTTTTGACAACGTTGTATTTTATAATGTTTACAATTATCTGTTATTATTAGATAGATCTTTTCCTATTTTAGTGGTAGGGTTTACATAGGTTTCTTCCCCTACTTAAGAAGCTGTTGTTTATTGTATTGATTCATTCAGAAAATAATATACCACAGAAACTTTTATGGTATCAGAGCTACGGTTCTGACAATTTTTTTCTTACCATCCAATTTTTTTTTTCGATTTTCTTTTCATCCCAGCCCTTCGGTTATGATCTAACACCATGACAAAGTCAGATGACAAACCTGAAAGTAGTTCTTCTGTCAAATCTCTCCACCCCACCTATTTGGTTTCAAACATTCAGACCAAGATCCGCACGCTAGACGGGTCTAAAGTTACATACTCCTCTTGGGTGAAACTCTTTAGGTTTCACGCCATTGCCTACAAAGTCTTGGATCATCTCAATGATACACTTGCCCCAGCCGACACAAATCCTTCCTATGAATCTTGGAAGGAGTTAGATGCCCTTGTTTGTCAATGGATCTATAGTACAATTTCTGACGATTTCGAGTTCTTGACACCGAAGCCTCTGCGCGAACCAACTGGCTCAAGCTTGAAAAGATTTTCTTGAGCAACAAGCAAGCCAAAGCCGCAGCCCTGGAAACCCGCTTTGTCGATCTCACGTTTGTTGCCTGTAATTCGATGGAAGATTATTGTCAACAGCTCAAAATTTTGGCCAACCAGCTAGTTAATGTTGGCCACCCGGTTACCAAGAAGCATCTTGTATTATAGCTTGTTTGAGGTTTATCCCCCGAATTTGATACAACAACATCGTTGATCAACTCCAGGATGTCGATTGGGATCTGGCCCGTACCATGCTTACCAAACGAGGTGATATGTCTTGAAGCTCGGAAACAACAATCCTCATCAGTTCTTGTCACTCCCGCAGCTCCTGCCCCTACTCTGATCTAACAACAGTCCGCTTCTTCTGATCCGGACAACAGCGATACCTTGCAATAGCCATAGTCTCAATACCGTGGCAGAGGCAGCCGTGGCGGGAAGCAATACCGAGGCCGAGGACGTGGACGTAGAAACCGAAACTCTCAATATAATTAGGCGTTTCAAAATAACTCTTACCCCCAACGGGCTTGGTGGAACACTCCACCTTGCCCTTACCCCTACACAAACCACATGGAGACCCAATCAACCGCTACAATACCCGTTCACGACCCCATCGGCTAACTATGCACGTTTCCCTCGTCCGGATCACTTTGGCAGCACCCAACACCCAACTTTCACCGGGTTTAACGCATTGAATCCTTCTAATTTAGGTGTTGCCTTTAATACCATGCAGTTGAACTACATGGATCCCAACTACTACTTCGACACCGGCGCTAAGCAACATGTCACTGACAATCGAGGTATGATCCAACGTCCAAATTCTTTTCCTGTTCACACGAAAATTCTTGTTGGTGATGGCAATGTTTTACCTATTGCACGGTCTGGTACTGGTTTTCTTCCCATATACAACCGTAACTATATTTTACCAAATATACTTTACAGTCCACAATAATGTTTCTATTGAATTCGATCCTTTTGGTTTTTCCTTGAAAGACCTCAAAACGGGACGTCTCCTGTCACGCCACAATAGCACGGGAAATCTTTATCCAGTTACACCACCAACACTTCCGCCTCACGCTTGCTCACTCACATCTACCTCCTTACCTTGGCATGATCGACTTGGACACCCTGGTGCTCAAGTCTTAGATCTTTTTAGTCGTTGTTTTAATTTTTCATGTAATAAAATCATGCCTTTATTTTTTGCAATTCCTGTCAATTGTCCAAAAGAAAACGTTTACCATTTTATGAATCTAATTCTTTTACTTTTACCTCGTTTGATATCATTCATTGTGATTTGTGTACTTCACCCATTGCTAGTAAAACGGGATATAAATATTACATGGTCTTCATTAACAACTTTTCACACTTTATATGGGTATACCCGCTTAAATATAAATCAGAAACCTTCCCAACCTTTCCCAAATTTCATAGAATGATTCTCACCCAATTTAACCGTCATATTATAACATTCCAATGTGACTTGGGTGGTGAATTTGACAACCATGCTTTTAAGGACTTTGCCCAACAGCACGGCCTCTTGTTTGGTTTTGTTGCCCGCAAACATCTTCCCAGAACGGCCGGGCTGAACGAATGATTCGACGCCTCAATGATATCATTCGTGTTTTACTTATTCATGCCCATCTTCCGCCTACCTTTTGGGTGGAAGCCTTGCACACAGCCGCCCATCTTCATAATATTCTACCAACAAAACGCCTTAATTTTTTTACTCCTGCCTTTGCCCTATACCTCCGCCATCCAACCTATGATCACCTACGTGTTTTTGGGGGTGCGCATGCTACCCAAATTCATCCGTCACTCAACCCCATAAGTTACATACCCGCTCCGTCTGTTGCATCTTTCTAGGATATCCTCCCGATTTTAGAGGATATCGATGCTTTGATCCTACGACTGGCAAAGTCACTATTTCTCGTCACATTGCATTTGACGAGCACACTTTTCCATACACCATACCCACACCTAATCACAACTACAATTTCCTTGATGATCTACCACATGGCTTCGCTTTCACCAGGCCCATTCCTCGACCCACACCCAAACCGACCCAGCCTGCACCACATTCGACCTCTATTTTTCAATTCACCTATACCTGTCGTCCCCGACTTGTAACATCCCAAGTTTGTGAATTAAAAGTTGTTTCTTTAAAAAAAATAATAATAATATAAGAGAGAAGATAGGAAAGCAAGTTAGGTGGGAATAAGGAATAGAGTAGGTTAAATTGACTTTTCCTAGAGGCTATCTCTTATCACCATCTTGTCAGTTGAGAAAAGAAAGAGAGAAGAGAAAAGAGAGAGAGAAGAGATCGCCGGAAAAGGGGATCGCTGGAGGGAAATCGCCGGAAAAGGGAGAAGGATCGTTGGAAGGCGGTGTTCTAGGTCTCGTTCGCTGGTAAGGTAAGGGTTTTTTAACCTCTTCTTCGTAGATTCGTATTCTAGAGTTGAAACGCCGTCTTCCGGCGACGTTGCTGCACCAACGATGGTCTGACACTACGGCAGATCGTCGAGACTGCTGCTGGTGATGGTCGGGAGCGCGGCGTTAGGCCGTCGTGTTGTGTTGCACGACGTTAGACCGCCGGCTATGGCCGGCGAGGGTTTAGAGGAAACCGCACCGGCGACGGCCGGCTAGCAGTGGTCTGGGTGTTGTGTCGAAACCGCACCGACAAAGCTGGTGCCGGCGCTGGTTGGTTCCCGACGGCCACGGCCTGAAGGGTTGTAGTGTTGGTCCGACAAGAGGAGCCGACAGTGGCGGTCGTCTCTTGCGTCCCACGCCGGCGATGGCCGGTTGTGGTGGTTGTTTCCGGCCAGAACCCGGTCAGATTCCGACGGTTGCTGCCGTGTGGGTCAACGGTGGCGGCAGCGACCTAGCTGTTGCTACCATCGTGACCACCGGCTTGGTGGTGGTGGCTGTACGGCGGCAGTCGGTGCGCCGGCTTTGGCCGGCGACGCAACCGATGGTCGCCGCTGTGGTTGTTCCGCGGTGGCTGTTTGCACCAGCGGCGACGGCACTAAGCCGGGCCTGGTTAGTGGAGGGTAGCTGGTGCGGCTAACCGGCGGTTGGCTGCTATTTCTTTCTCCGGGTGACGTGAGTGGGGTCGAGAGCGTTAGGTAGATTCTTTCAACACCGAAACCCCTGGGTTCCTTGGGTAATTAGGTGTTAGTCGGGTAGTTTTAGGAGAGTTTGGGTAATTTAGAGTTCGCTGTTAATTGTGGGGGAAACTGATAAGCAATATATGTTTAAAATACTTACAGATTGCGGGTTGTCAGTTCGTGACTTATTGTGATATAGTACTGTGCATTTTAAGGTGAGTTTCACCTTACGTGTTTTATTTTACCGCGTATGTATATATGCATGATTGTGTGTATAAAGGGAACCAGATGCCCTTGATGAGTTGTGGGGGTGGACTCGCGTCCTAAGCTGGCGAGATAAAGGGAACCACATGCCCTTGATGAGTTGTGGGGGCAGATCTGTGTCCAAAGCTGGCGGAATATTTTATATCTCATGAGATTGTCGTTATGATTATTTGTGTTATTTAATATATGATGCAATATCTGATTTGTGGATGTGAATGTGATGGCACCTGTTGTGATATGTGCGTGCTTGGTAACGTAAGGTACGTTTGGTGCTTTCTCACTAAGCTTATAGCTTACCCTTTCGTTGTTTCCCCTTTTTCAGGTTCGGGATCAGGCATAGATAAGGGCAAGGCCCCGGTTTGATGCTAGCGGCGAGATTGGTTCCGACGATTTTTGGACATTTAGTGTTATTATTTTATTTAAACTTTATTTATTTGGGATGACTGTAATAATTTTATTGCATTCATTAATCTTTACACTTAAATCCTTTTAAAATTGTAATAATTTAGACATTTTCTTTTAAATTTAATAGTTAATTGTGTTTTAAAAATATTGGTGTTACAACTTGGTATCAGAGCCTAGGTTTAAGAGAATCAGCACACACGCTTGCGAGTGTGTGTGTGTGGTTGGACTTAAACTAGGAGTTTTTTTTTAAAAGGAAAAAAAAAATTTAACAAGAGTCGGAACCATCGGCTAGAGTTTCAAAACGGGGGTGAGCAATACTTACGTTACCTTTTTATATTGTTGATAAATGGCTGTGGCGCTAAAATTGAGCGTTGAATTTCATACTAATAATTGTATGGCATGTTATGTGTAAGATGAGAATAGCTGTGAAATTTATTATTGTTGCATGTGGTCCTTGGATTGGGATTTTGAGGAATACCAAGACCCAGTCTATACAATGATAATCTGGTAAGGGATTTCTAGGCATGTTCTTGTCTGATTGTTGTCTAGCGACCCCGAACCAATTGTCATTACCGGTTGGATATAGTAGTACGGGCCCAAATAATAATACTACTATAAACGCCTGTATGGACTAGGATTTGGTTAAATCTTGGTAATCTCAATAGAAGGACTAGATATGCGTTTTGGGTAGCTATGTGATGGCTAGGAGGACTATGAGGTCAGTTGTGTATGTAAACTGGAAGCAAAGGCATTTGTTAGTCGTAGGGTTGCATGCGCACTAACGACTAGTAGTAAGCTGTGTGTAAGCGTTATATGTGTGTTAGGGAGTGTGGTAAGACACTCTAACTAGGGTAACTGCGTGACCCAGGGTATAAACTGTCCCTAAAACTTTTGCGTAAACGTTCAGCATGGTGGTTACTAGAAGGAATTCGGGTAGCGAGGAGCCTGAGACTCCAGACTTGCGGGATATCATCGCCTCGTAGATTACTGAGACGATGCAGCAGATTCTGCCAGGATTGTTTTCCCAAATGAAGGACGAGGTCCTTCAGGCTGTGGATCAGAGGTTCGACACAGCTTTTGCTTCTCGTGGGTCGGCGTCAGGGAGCAGCAATCAGGCTCAAAGTCGGGCCAGCACATTCAAGGATTTCATGGTGTGCCAACCGCCACACTATGAGGGTCGGAAGGACCCTATCGCATGCTCTCGTTGGAATGCCGTGGTCGAGGGTGCATTCCGCACTTGCAGTTGTCCAGAGGGGATGAAGGTGTTCTTCGCTGCGAATCTGCTACGCGACGCTGGTAAAGATTGGTGGGGGCTGATAGTAAAGAGCCACACGGAGGAGCAGATATCGGCGATGACTTGGGAGGCTTTTAAGGAGCTGTTTGAGGAGCAGTTTGCACCGCGGATCGAGAGAGAGAGGATCATGGCGGAGTTCCTGAAGCTGGCACAGACTACGGAGACGGTGAACGAAATCACCGATTAGTTCTTGGAGAAATCCTTGTTTTGTCCTGATTACGTGGGTAACGAGACGATGAAGATGTACCGTTACCAGGGGGTGTTGAATCCCGAGATTAGAGAGTTCGTGAGCACGACGACGTGCAAAAGCTTTAAGGAGATGGTCGAGAAGGCGCGATCGCGGGAGCTGTTCCTCGAGGAGCAGCAGCATGGGAAGCGGAAGGCGGAGCAGTCGATTGTACCGGTGAAGAAGTTTAAGGGGCCGAGGACTGATGGCAGGAGAGTTTTCAGCGGATGCACCAAATGCGGGAGGAACCATCAGGGCGAGTGCCGACTACCTGAGTCGGTGTGTTTTAAGTGTGGCAAGCTGGGCCACAAGAGTAGAGATTGCAGGGTCGCCCCGAAGACCTGATTTCATTGTTTCCAGCCTGGGCACATCAAGCCCAACTGTCCGAAGTTGGCACCGGCCTAGCCACAGGTTCAGGCACCAGCTCCTGCCACGCTTCGCATCACCGACGCTCCACCGGGAAGAAGGGTGGATCCTCGACCAGCCGCGTTAGAGCTTTCCAGATGTCGGCCGAGGAGGCTCAGTCAGCACCAGATGTGGTTACAGGTACACCTTACATTATGTTCATTGAACTGTTTTGATGTCGTGATCTGCTTATTGTTTGCTTTTAAGATGCGTGTTGGTGTGTATTTGTGATTTTCTTTAAACGTTTATTGTTAAACTTAGGCGTCTTTCCCGTGAACGAAAAACTTGCTTTGGTTCTCTTTGATTCGGGAGCTACCTGGTCGTTCGTGTCCAGTGCGTTCTGCAAGGACTTTCGGCTAGAGCGGGCAAGCTAGCCAGTCCTTTAGCGATCTATATAGCAGCTGAGGAGGTGAGAGTCTGTGAGGATGTCTACCGAGGCTGCACTATAGTGATCCATGGGGTGCCTTTTAGTATCGACTTGATACCCACCCCCATGAATGGAGTTGACGTGATAGTTGGAGTGGATTGGATGTTTCGGAACCACGGCACGGTTGTGTGTGCGGAACAGCTAGTCCGCATCCAGAACCCAAGTGGGGGAGAGCTCGTGGTATACGGCAAGGGGCGGAGGAATCGATTAGCGTTCTGTTCTGTCGCGAAGGCGCGTAGGTGGCTTCAGCGTGGGTGCGTGGGTTACCTGGCATATGCAGTGACCAACCAGGCAGAGGACCGGAAGTTGTCGGTTGCTGACGTCCCAGTAGTGCGCGAGTTCCCCGATGTGTTCTGATAACACCAAAATTATACATGTTTTGGTTGAACTTAATTGCATGACTTTACCCCATTTCTTACCCATTTCTGATCATTTCACTCACTAAATGAGCTTATTATTGTTTATGAAGGATTTGGAGGTCGTGGAACGGAAAAGTACGAAAAAAGGCGAGAAAACGTGAAAAATGCACAAGTCCAACACAGGAGGCACTTGGCGATCGTGAAATCCTCAACCTGGCGTCGCCAAGTTCGATAAAGATGAAGACCGAAGCTTAACCTAAGTGTCTGGCGTCGCCAAACCTGCAGTCTGGCGATCGCCAGATGTCCCCTGGACGTTTTCTTTTAAATACCAGCCTTCCCCTTCAGTTCAAAGCATGATTTGTTTGGTACGAGATACGAGGAGGAACGAGAGTGAGAGTACGAAAGGTGCCGATACGCTGCGGGAGTCGATCTTCGATCATCCGTCATTGTACTGTCGGTATCATGTCGATGTCTACTTTTGTTTATGTTTTCATTATGATTAGTGAGTAGTTTTTAGTAGTAGTGCTTGTCATGGTCGATGAACCTTTGTGGATGATACTTTTGTGATTAATGTTTATTGGTTTGTTTTGATTAATTGAATGTATGTTATGGTTCTTTTCTGATTATAGTGTTTTGGCAATTTGAATTCAATTGGTTGGGTGTATTTGTTGGACCAAAGCAGATAGACTCCGAAAGGATAATCAACCTACCTTAGCCTGACCTTGGACCAAGAGGTTGTGTTAAAGGGTTACTTGGACCAAGAGTGACCAGATAGTAGAAGAGCCATTGCAATATTAATCAGGACTGGTATACCGATTCTAGATTGTGGACCAAACGATTTAGGATTGGGATTAGGAGGATCGTGTCCTAGTTATTGACCATAATTTTCACATGTTAGGGTGTCCCAGACTTAAATTCCTACAATAGTCAAAACTGTTGGGAATCGCAGGCTACGAAACATGCACAGCGGAATAAAAAAAAAACCCAGATTCCCAATTGAGGATCCAATCCCAAACACAAACAGACACAATCGAGGGTGTTCCGAAATCTTACCTTTAGTTGTGAAAAACTCCGGATCGCAAGCAGGGGGTACACCGCTACTGACACCTACACGAGATTAGCTGCTAGACCACCTCTGGGATCACCTTCTGAAATTGATGGAGTGAGAGAGATTGAGAGGGTTTCAGGTTTTCTCTGGGGGTTTTTCTATATGGCTTAATGAATGGAATGAATGATTATTTTCTAGGTTTACCATATTTATAATTATAAATATGGTAATACCCATTAAAGAAAAAGCCCGATCAATTATAAAGCCCGTTTAAGCTTTTAATTGATTTAAACCCTTTTATTTAATTAATTAACTAATAATTAAATAACTTAACCCTTTAATTAATTAACTATTAATTAATCTGATAAAA
This sequence comes from Centaurea solstitialis, assembly GCA_030169165.1. Classification (NCBI taxonomy): domain Eukaryota; kingdom Viridiplantae; phylum Streptophyta; class Magnoliopsida; order Asterales; family Asteraceae; genus Centaurea; species Centaurea solstitialis. Next base: position 39,669,802 of record CM058040.1, read on the forward strand.
TATACCAACTGATATTTTATTTAACTAAATAATAAATAACTATTTATTATTTATTTCTCACTTAAATAATTAATTTACACTTAATTAATTATTCCATCAAACTGGTAAATCCACTTGATCTCTAATTGGTGTGCAGTGGTGTGACCTACTAGTGTCTTATAACATTGGACACGGTAAACCCTGTTACTATCTTGCACATAATCCTAACAGACTCCCACTTGTGCCAGACTAGTAATTGTACTGTTACCATTAGCCTAAGGAGGTCCCTAGCCAGACACTTAGGTTAACCAGGTTATAAGATCTCTTACATCCAGAGATACAATTCACGCTTGAATTTGTACACAGGTTCATTCCTTTTGCACACGATATTTCTAAAGTGATTTAAGACATGGAGTGGAGGATTCATTTCTTAAAATCAAGTATTTCTTGACTCTGATTTCGATTGCCTGCAGTAACGGATATTACTAAATAACCCCTGTTATCCGAGCGTGGCCACGCGTTTTCTGCCAATCTTAAATCGTCAAGGGGCCCGGAAATATCTCTCTTTTGAAAGAGGTGCAAATCCCTTCTTGACTACTTGCATTTGGATCCACGGCTTCCGCTGCATCTAGCCACGTCCCGTATGGCCACCCAGTTACGGTGTAGCGTTAGTACGTGCTAAGAGTACAGTAGTCCTCGCGTTCCCAAACCGAGTATCTCAGGTCTAAGGACAACCTATCAAGTCAGTGCTTATGACTGAGGCTCCATGAAGCAGACTTGATTACTGGTCACTTCCAATACCCAAACTCTCTGATGAGTATCTATAAATACTTGGTCACATTACTTGTGCTTTTATTCTCTACTTTGAATAAATCATCAAGTATTCATAATAGCGTTAAACTCCTTATTGAAATTCCCATTTCAATAAGTGGCTACGGAAATTTTAGATTTCATACAAAACTTTGTAAAATCATGGATACGTTAAATATGCAAAAAAATAGTTAATTTAGAACAATCATGAAAATAAAACCTCCATTTATTTCCAACACACTGTGAAATAAAAACTTTACATGATTACATTGTTTCTAAATTAGACTATAGTAATAATTAATAAACTAAGAACTAGCTACTGGCTTCCAGGTACTGCATCCCAATGGAATTCGCATGTGCCTCATGCTTTACCCTTGCTAGTGGCTTTGTCAGCGGATCTGCGACATTGTCTTCCGTTGGAATCTTGCATATTCTCACATCTCCTCTTCCAATGATATCTCGGATGAGGTGATATTTTCTGAGCACGTGTCTTGACTTGTGATGCTCTCTAGGTTCCTTTGCTTGCGCCACGGCTCCCGAGTTATCACAGAATATATCAATCGGTCTCGAGATACTGGCAACCACTCTGAGATCCGATAGAAAATTCCTTAGCCAGACAGCTTCCTTTGCCGCATCACATGCTGCAATGTACTCTGCTTCTGTAGTTGAATCTGCAATGGTGTCCTGCTTCGAGCTCTTCCATGAGATCGCACCTCCGTTTAGGGTAAAGACGTACCCTGACTGTGACCTGAAGTCATCTCTGTCGGTCTGGAAACTAGCGTCAGAGTATCCGGTGACACTAATTTCATCCTCAGTACCTCCAAAGACCAAGAACATTTCTTTCGTTCTTCTCAGATATTTAAGAATGTTCTTGACAGCCACCCAATGGGGTTCACCCGGATTCTGTTGGTATCTGCTCGTAACACTTACTGAGTAAGCAACATCGGGCCTAGTACATAGCATGGCATACATAATCGATCCAATTGCAGAAGCATATGGGACCGATTTCATCTTGTCCTGATCTTGACTAGAAACAGGACACTGTGTTTTACTTAACACTATGCCATGTTGCATCGGGATAAATCCTTTCTTGGATTCATCCATCCTGAATTTCTTCAGGATTTTATCGATATACGTACTTTGGCTAAGCCCGATAAGCCGCTTGGATCTATTTCTATAGATCTTTATACCTAGTATATAAGCGGCTTCTCCAAGGTCTTTCATCTGGAAACATTTGCTTAACCAACTCTTAACACTCTGTAAAGTTGGTACATCGTTTCCTATGAGTAAAATGTCGTCTACGTATAAGACCAAGAAGGTTACTATGCTCTCACTGAACTTAGTGTAGACACACGGCTCGAACTCACTTTTGGTAAAACCAAACTCTTTGATTCGATCATCAAAGTGTAAGTTCCAGCTTCGAGATGCTTGCTTCAATCCATAAATGGATTTTAGCAGCTTACACACCGTATTAGGATTCTTAGGATCTTCAAACCCCTCTGGTTGGTCCATATAGACGTCTTCTGTTAACTTTCCATTCAGAAAGGCCGTCTTGACGTCCATTTGCCAAATCTCGTAGTTAAAATACGCTGAAATGGCCATAAGAATCCTAATTGACTTTAACATGGCCACTGGTGAAAAGGTTTCATCATAGTCAATGCCATGAGTTTGCGTGAATCCTTTTGCAACCAGTCTGGCTTTGAAGGTGTGTACGTTCCCATCCATGTCGGTTTTCTTCTTGAAAACCCATTTGCGTCCAACAGCCTTACAGTGTTGTGGCAAATCAGTCAACTCCCAAACTTGGTTGTCGTACATAGATTGCATCTCGGCCCTCATGGCTTCCTGCCATTGCTCAGACTCACTGCCTGACACAGCTTCACCATAGGATGTTGGTTCATTTAAGTCTCCGCTATCTTGAGAGACTAGGAACCCAAGATACCTATCTGGTTCTTGTCTTACCCTGCTGGATCTGCGAAGGTCATGTGTTTGCACTTCCTCAATCGGCTCTGATTGAGGTTCAACATTGTTATGTTGAATTTCTGGCTCAACAACTGGTGTAGTGTTTTCTTCGTCTACTACCTGTAGATCTACATCCTTTCTGGTGTTCTCTTGGCTGAGAAACTTTTCTTCCAGAAATTTTCCATTTCGAGCAACAAAAACTTTGTTCTCTTCAGGGTTGTAGAAGTAATATCCCACGGTGGTCTTGGGATATCCAACGAAGAAACACTTGTCGGATTTGGGCTTGAGTTTTTCTGAGGTAGGTCGTTTGACGTAAACCTCACAACCCCAAATTTTCAGAAAAGATATGTTGGGTTTCTTACCCTTCCACAACTCATATGGAGTCTTTTCTACCGACTTTGTTGGCGCTCTGTTCAGTATGTGTGCTGCTGTTTCGAGCGCATGTCCCCAGAATGATATTGGCAGCGAAGAATGACACATCATCGTTCGTACCATGTCAAGCAAAGTACGATTTCTCCTTTCTGATACACCGTTCATCTGAGGTGTATACGGAGGTGTAAGTTGGGATACAATCCCACACTCCATTAGATGATTGTCAAACTCATCACTTAGATATTCGCCACCACGATCTGACCGTAAAAACTTGATTCTCTTGTCAAGTAGATTCTGTACTTCATTCTGATACTCCTTGAATTTCTCAAAGGTTTCAGATTTATGTCTCATCAAGTAGACATAACCATACCTACTGAAGTCGTCAGTGAAGGTAATGAAGTACCGGTATCCTCCTCTTGCTACATGACTGAAAGGTCCACATACATCTGTGTGGATTATTTCAAGCAAGTCAGTAGCCCTTTCATTCTCATTGTTGAAAGGTTGCTTTGTCATTTTGCCAGATAAACAAGACTCGCAATTATCAAAAGGTTTATAATCGAAATTGCCAAGAAAACCTCCTTTTAGGAGTAGTTCAATGCGTTTCTTGTTTATGTGGCCCAAACGACAATGCCAGAGGTAAGTCTGATCCTCAATATCCTTGGATCGTTTACTTATATGATAGATTTCACTACTGTTGTCTTGTAGATTTACTGTATATAGACCATTTACGGGTGTAGCTTTAAAATAGAAAATATTATCTTTAAAGACTGAAATCATTTTATAATCATATTTATAATAAAAACCTTGGTCTACTAATAAATCAAAAGACAAAACATTCTTAATCATATTTGGAATATAATAACAATTATCCAGTTCCAAAACTAGACCCGAGGGTAAACTAAGACTATAAGATCCCATGGCTTCAGCAATCAACGGAGTGCCTTCGCCAACTCGTAGGTTCGAACGGTCCTTCCTCAGAGTCTTTCTTCTAGTGAATCCCTGTAAATGATTACAAATGTGGTTACCACTGCCTGTATCAATTACCCATGATTCATAAGAAGTGATTAAGCAATCTATCATAAAGATACCTGGAGCATCGGGCAAACCGATCTCTATCTGGTCGATATTCATCGAGTGCTCGCAAATATCCTCGCTGCCACATTCTGGGCAACTCAGATCTCCCAGCTCATCAATTATATCAGTGTCCATGAGATTCGCAGGTTCGGGTGCTGGCTCTAGACTGGCCAGGATATCTTCATGAACTTTATCCACGTCGTTCTTTGGTTCTTTCATGTAGGCACTAGCTGTGTCCTGAACTTCCTTTGTAAGGGAGAACCACATGAGATACACTAACTCTTCCTGAGTCATCTTGTACCCCAGACGTGATAAACATTTAAAAAGCCTTCTCATTTCAATAAGATGGTTTTTAACTGACTGACCCTTTTGCAGCTTCAGGGAGAGAATCTCTTGCATGATCAAAAGCTTGCCCGTATGCTTGTAGAAACCTAACTGGTTCTCTACATTTCTCACAACCTCGTGACAGAATTTCACTCTTAAGTCTCCCGTGAACTCGGGTGACATAGAGAAAACTAGAATGGACATTACATCCGATTCATCTGCCATGAATCTGAAATATTCAGCAAATTCCTCTTCAGGGGCATTGCTTTTAGGTCGTGACATGGGCTTATTGATCACATAAAGCTTACCCTGGGCACTCAAAACATTCTGTAAGTGTAACTTCCAAACTGGAAAGTTCTGGCCCGTAAGCTTCCACTTGCCCGTAATAAGGCGAAGTGATTCCTCAGGTGAATAAAACGGAATGCTAATTGGAGACATCTACAGAAGAATATAAATTCCAATTTAGTTTATAATTATAGAATTCTAATAAATTATTACCCTTAAAATAAATTTATTAGACTAGAATCCATATTTCACATGTGTCGGGAAGCATGTGATCATGTCAAACCGACTCATGCGATCTATGGTAGGTAAAACTATACCAATCGTATTCTAACTCGAAAATACGACTTCTAGATCGTCGGGACATCGGATATATAATCCGTGCATATTTAGTCCCTCTAGTGCATTTTGGCCTGGTACCACCCAGTGAATAAATAATTACCAAAATAGACTGCACCACCCGGGACCTGGACAAACCCTGGCCGGTACCACCCGGAGATAATTCGCAGAGTTTTATCACCTTCCAGTTTCGGTTTGAACACGGGCGTTCATAGTGTGTGCACTTACAACGCCCTATGTACCTTACACCGGAAGTGCCCTAAAGTGGGTTGCACTTACTAATCTATGATTTTAACAAGGGTCGAAATTGCCAGTTTCCTTTTTCAAAACTTTGAAAAAACTGGATCCAAATACTAACTGTATTTGTATCCTTTTATCCTTTAAAACAATCATTCAAAAAGGCAATTTATATTTAATAACAATTACGTAAAACAACCACGCAATTTAAATATAAAGAGCACAGTCATAGCTTAAACCCTTAAACTAATGTTGCTTTGTGAGCCAACACAAAACAACGGTCTCAACCCTAAGTGACAAAAGTCTTCGTCTTCTGGCACTCCCACTGGCTCCGAGATCCATGGTTGTCATCTTGTCTCCGTCTCGATGTAATTAAAAATAATTATTACAAATGGGTTGTAAATGGCACGCAGGCCTCCCAACTAGTCTAAAAATAATTAAAATTACAAAAGGGTTGTAAACGGCACGCATGCCTCCCTTATAAAATAGATAAAAATAAAAAACACAACCACGGGTCTAAAAGTGTTCAGCTATGACTTAATCATAATTAAATAATTAAACTCAATTAGATAATTATAAAAAAAACAATTAATTTTGGAAACTTAAAATTAATTCAATTTTGAACTGTCTTAACCTATCTGGTAAAAACGTTTTTCTACCTTGAAGTCTATCCGGAAACAAATCCCAACTGAGACTCGTTAACGATAAACAATCGAAACGAACTACGACCTCGAATTACCACCGATCCGCCAAAACGTGGCCGTCGATCGGCGGTTTATCCATCGTCGGCGACGATGATGACCCGACCGCCACCACCGTCGCCCGTACCACCATCGAACGCCGGCGATAGCAGCGGCTGGAAAGCCACCACCACCGCCGCTATCACCATCATCCACCGGCATCTTAGTTGATCGACGACAGCAGCGGCTGAGGGCCACCACTGCCGCCGTGATTGCTCGGCGGATCGAAAACACAATCGCCGCCACCACCGCGACTGGTGGTGTGGCGGACTAAGGACTCGACGGTAGCAGCGATCACCACTGCCACCGCCGCCCATCGTCATGTGGATGTCGGATCACGCAAACAATCATCGCCACCGTCTCAATCTACCGGCGACGACAGTAGCTCCGGGCTACCGCCGCCGCCGTGATCGCAAACAACAAAAACCATTGTCGCCACCATCACCACATACGGTGGTGTGGTGGTCGACCCTTCGATTAAACCGGCGCCACCGTTCGGTGGCTATGAATTTCAATCGACACCACCGCCACCACAATCGGTGGTGCGGTGGTGGTTTCCATCTACGGTCAACGCCGCCACCACATTCGGTGGTGCGGCTGGCGATTTATGTCGCGGCGACAGCCGGTGGTCACCACAAACGGTGGTGTCGCCGGCTGGTGGTTTGGTTCTCCGGCGATCGGCCTGGAGGTCCGGCCGGCTAACTGCCGCCGTGCCACCGCCGATCGTTGTTTCGCTTAGGTTTACTAAAAATCAGATTTTTAAACACAAAAACAACGATTTTTACAAAACCTAAATATCCAACAAACAGTTTAAACCTGATCTGTTAGGTTTAGGAAGTGGCTCTGATACCACTGTTGGGAATCGCAGGCTACGAAACATGCACAGCGGAATAAAAAAAACCTAGATTCCCAATTGAGGATCCAATCCCAAACACAAACAGACACAATCGAGGGTGTTCCGAAATCTTACCTTTAGTTGTGAAAAACTCCGGATCGCAAGCAGGGGGTACACCGCTACTGACACCTACACGAGATTAGCTGCTAGACCACCTCTGGGATCACCTTCTGAAATCGATGGAGTGAGAGAGATTGAGAGGGTTTCAGGTTTTCTCTGGGGTTTTTCTATATGGCTTAATGAATGGAATGAATGATTATTTTCTAGGTTTACCATATTTATAATTATAAATATGGTAATACCCATTAAAGAAAAAGTCCGATCAATTATAAAGCCCGTTTAAGCTTTTAATTGATTTAAACCCTTTTATTTAATTAATTAACTATAAATTAAATAACTTAACCCTTTAATTAATTAACTATTAATTAATCTGATAAAATATACCAACTGATATTTTATTTAACTAAATAATAAATAACTATTTATTATTTATGTTAGGACCAAATTGTCCTAATTAGAAAGTTTTATTAAGGAAGCTTTGAGAGTGATTAATTAGTTTTTAATTAGCTAGTTAATTAGTATTGGGCTTGGGCTTGGGCTTTAGTGTAATGGACCTATATATATGGTCTAGGGTTTGGAAAGGAAGGGTGTGAAATCATTTCCTATGAGAGTCGACTAGGTGTTTTAGTGTGTGTTCTTGGTGTTTTGAAAGCTTTCATTAATAAATTCAAGAACTTTGCATCTTCATCTCTTTGATTTCTCTTCTTTTCATCTCGTTGTTTGATTGTTTGGACCTATCAAATGGTATCAGAGCCAAACAAATCATTAGATTTGTTTGTTCCTATTGAATCAAACAACTAGAGATGATTTTATTGGGTTTTGAAACTTTATTTTTTTTTGAAAAGTTTCATTTCTGAGTTTTTGGGGTTTTTGGGGTTTAGATCTTGTTGAAGATGATAAAAATGGGTGTTTGGGTTGTGTTTTGAAACATCTTTGAGCTTGAAATGATCTATTTTTCAAGTTGCTTCAGTTTTTGGATCTGGATTGAAGATTTGGACTGAAAATTCATGTTTTTCGAGTTGGAAAACTTGAATATTCAAGTTTTCCGAGTTGGAAAACTCATATTTTCCAAATCCAAAAAAAAAAAAAAAAAAATTTAAGTGCCTTTTTGTTCTCATTTTCCGACTCGGGAAACATGAAATACCCTTTCGGGTTTTCTAGGCTTCCCGACTCGCTCTTGAGACGAGGGTATGCTCAAATTTTGTTTAAGTCTTGAACTACCTTGCTGTCCTTATTTTCCGACTCGGGAAACATGAAATACCCTTTCGGGTTTTCGGGTTTCTCGACTCGCTTTTGAGTCAAGGTTATGTTCAATTTTTGTTAAAACTTCCCAACTCCATTTCCGACTCGGGAAACTGCATCTCCCGACTCGAGTATCATCTCTTCATATAAGCCTTCAAGATCATATTCCGCTGCGATCTAGACCCACCCAAATTCGAATACTTTTGTGTTTCAAAACCCCTGCGCTTAAATAGCCACCTTTCTTTCCCAATTGGTTCGTAAAGATCACATCAGCCCCGTTTATAGCCCATATTCAGTTTTCAACCTTGAAAATTGAATTTCTCTCATTTTCCCCACTGCTCCAGATTCTTTGAAGACATGTCAGATTTGTAACGATTTCAGAACGATGGTGATCGGATTCTGCATTTGGTTAGATTACTCAGAAGCCTGACTCTCTGCAACCATTATTCTAGAGTTTTTCCTCGATGGAATTATTCCTCTTGTTCGGTGGAGTTGAGTTTTTCCTTGGATGCCAGCTTCGGTGAATGGTACTATTGTTATGTGCTCAATTCCTAACCATTTTACCGTTGTGGAGGTTCAGTTGCGATCTAGAATTTTGAGTGACGGTCGTCATCCATCTGACTAAGAAGACTCGATCTGGATCTGATTACTTGACACTTTGGAAGATTTCAGGAAATCGACTACCTTCTGAGCAGTAGAGAGATCAAAGCAGAGCATCTCGTTCAGTATCTACTCCCAGTCTCTCATTCCATACGGTGTTTCGGTGATCCAAGCTTCAGTGTTTCCCAGTTGTGAGCTTATCAGATTTAGAGCTCTTTTGCTGAATTCCTATTCAACACGGGGTTAAAGACAGAACCTTTATCTTTCTTGTTGATCTGCACGGTAACTCACACATGCATCTATCCCTTTGTTTTTCTGGGCGGGAGATCAACATAGTTGGATGAATCAACATGCTCTGGTTCAAGCTGTTGTATTCTGCGGTTATCAGACGTGTCGAGTTATTTACAGGTTGAGCTGTAGTGTGTGCAATCAGTCGCGGTTATTGCAAATTGGATCTGGTCTTTCAGTTGAAACCGAAGATGAAGAGCTACAATCGAGGGGGAGCTTGGATATCAAAATGTAGCCGAACGCCACTAAGGTTTTCTCACGAAAGCTAGGGGGAGAAGATCAGAGATGCTTCCTTTATAAAACTTTAGGGGGAGATTGTTAGGACCAAATTGTCCTAATTAGAAAGTTTTATTAAGGAAGCTTTGAGAGTGATTAATTAGTTTTTAATTAGCTAGTTAATTAGTATTGGGCTTGGGCTTGGGCTTTAGTGTAATGGACCTATATATATGGTCTAGGGTTTGGAAAGGAAGGGTGTGAAATCATTTCCTATGAGAGTCGACTAGGTGTTTTAGTGTGTGTTCTTGGTGTTTTGAAAGCTTTCATTAATAAATTCAAGAACTTTGCATCTTCATCTCTTTGATTTCTCTTCTTTTCATCTCGTTGTTTGATTGTTTGGACCTATCAAAAATTTATTTCTCACTTAAATAATTAATTTACACTTAATTAATTATTCCATCAAACTGGTAAATCCACTTGATCTCTAATTGGTGTGCAGCGGTGTGACCTACTAGTGTCTTATAACATTGGGCACGGTAAACCCTGTTACTATCTTGCACATAATCCTAACAAAAACAACCAAACCTTTGACCTATTCATATCATCCATTTTGGGGATTCACTTTACCATGATAAGTACTGCTGTTTTTCCTTAATATAATCTTAAATCAGTCTTTTAATTGCTTTCTTAGTTTTTACTTAGTTAATTGTCTTTTTAGTATTCAAACCTGTTTCATAAGAAACCCCCCTTTAGGTTAATTAAACCGATTTAGACTTTAGTCTACGATAACTTGACCGTTCCAGTGGTAGATACGATACCTGGACTTTCCTACACTATATTATTCACGATCAGGTACGCTTGCCTGTATATGCGGTAAGACAGTGGCTAGGCATTAGAGGTTAAAACTTGTTACGCTTTTTATATACGTTAATTACCGCATCATGTTCCCGGAGGATCTACCGGGGTTTCCGCCTGATAGGCAGGTTGAGTTCGGGATCGACCTGATACCCGGAGCAGCCCCAGTTGCGAGGGCTCCGTATCGTTTGGCGCCACCCGAGCTACAGGAGTTGGCCAGTCAGTTGCAGGAACTCTCGGAGAAAGGGTTCATTCGTCCGAGTAGCTCGCCGTGGGGTGCGCCGATCTTGTTCGTGAAGAAGAAAGACGGGAGTCACCGGATGTGCATAGACTACAGGGAGCTCAACAAGGTTACCATCAAGAATAGGTATCCCTTACCTAGGATTGATGACTTGTTCGATCAGCTCCAGGGGGTGACCTGGTTCTCTAAGATCGATCTACGATCAGGCTATCACCAGCTCAAGGTGAAAGAGGCGGATGTTCACAAGACCGCCTTCAGGACTCGTTATGGTCACTACGAGTTCCTGGTGATGCCTTTCGGTCTCACCAATGCCCCAGATGCTTTTATGGACCTGATGAATCGGGTTTGTCGACCGATGCTGGATAGGTCAGTGATTGTTTTTATCGATGACATCTTGATCTACTCGATGACGAAGGAAGAGCATGTGACGCATCTGCGGGAGGTACTTGAGGTGCTGCGGAGAGAACGACTTTACGCTAAGTTCTCGAAGTGCGCTTTCTGGTTACAAGAAGTCCAGTTCTTGGGGCATCTTGTTAATCGAGAAGGCATTAAGGTGGACCCGGCAAAGATCGAAGCGGTGATGAGTTGGGAGGTCCCGAAGACTCCTTCAGAGATCCAGAGTTTCCTGGGGCTGGCTGGGTACTATCGTCGGTTTATCCAGAATTTCTCGCGGATCGCAGTTCCGTTGACGAGACTGACGAAGAAGAGTGAGCCATATGTATGGGGTCCGGATCAGCAGGCGGCGTTCGAGACGTTGAGACAGAGATTGTGCGAGGCACCGGTTCTGACGCTTCCTGAAGGAGTTGAGGACATGACGGTGTATTGTGACGCTTCACACCTTGGTTTGGGGTGTGTTCTGATGCAGAGGGGGCGGGTCATAGCTTACGCATCGAGACAGTTGAAGCCTCACGAGGCTAACTACCCCACGCATGACCTTGAGCTAGCGGCGGTGGTTTTCGCGCTGAAAATTTGGAGACACTACCTGTACGGGGTGAAGTGCACCATCTATACCGACCACCGTAGCTTGAGGTACTTCTTGGATCAGCCGAACCTGAATATGAGGCAACGGCGATGGCTAGATGTAGTCAAGGATTACGACTGCGAGATACTTTACCATCCGGGTAAAGCGAAGGTGGTGGCAGACGCACTGAGCAGAAAGACGGCTCATACCTCTCTTCGGATATCACATCTGAAGATGGCCGTGACCACTTCGTTCTTAGATCTGGTTCGACGAGCTCAGGAGGAGGCCAGTCAAAACGCGAACCAGAACAAAGAACGAGTGAGGGGTCAGCTACCACTGATGGTTCAGGATAGTAGAGGACTGTTGACTAGGCACGCTCGAGTGTGGGTTCCTCATGTGGGTGGTGCTCGACAGACACTGCTTGAGGAAGCACACAAGTTCAGATTCTTTATACATCCCGGAGCTACAAAGATGTACAGAGACCTGAGGACTGATTACTGGTGGCCGGGGATGAAACGGGAGGTGGCCCGTTATGTAGAGTCTTGTCTGACCTGTCTGAAGGTCAAGGCTGAGCACCAGAGACCTCATGGGAAGATGCAGCCGCTAGAGATCCCAGAGTGGAAGGGGGAGAACCTTACTATGGATTTGATCACCAAACTACCGAAGACACTGCGGAAGTTTGATGCGATCTGGGTGATAGTTGACCGTTTGACTAAGAGTGCTCATTTCTTAGCCATTCGGGAGAGCTCCACGTCTGAGCAGCTGGAAGATCTGTACGTGAAGGAAGTGGTGAGGAGGCACGGGGTACCGGTATCGATCATCTCAGACCGGGACACCCGTTTTACTTCTAGGTTTTGGGAGCGGTTTCATGCAGACATGGGAACTAGGTTGCATTTTAGTACAGCTTACCATCCGCAAACGGACGGATACAGTGAGCGTAGGATCCAGACCTTGGAGGATATGCTCCGAGCTTGTGTTCTGGATTTCGGAGGCAGTTGGGATACGTACCTTCCCTTGGCAGAGTTTTCGTATAACAACAGTTATCATTCGAGCATTGGGATGCCTCCTTATGAGATGCTGTATGGGAGGAGATGTCGAACCCCAATTTGTTGGGGTGAGGTCGGTCAGCGTGCTCTCGGGAGCACAGAAGTGATTCAGCGGACTACCGAGCAGATTCAGCGGATCAGAGAGCGGTTACGGACCGCACAGAGTAGACAGAAGAGCTACGCTGATAAGCGGAGGTCAGACTTGGAGTTCCAGGTAGGTGATCGCGTCTTGCTGAAGGTTTCACCCTGGAAGGGGGTGATTCGGTTCCGCAAGAGGGGCAAGCTTGGGCCCCGTTATATTGGGCCATTCACGGTCCTTGCCCGTGTTGGGAAGGTGGCCTACCGGTTGGAGTTGCCGGAAGTGCTTGGCCAAATCCACAACACATTTCACGTATCTCAATTGCGTAAGTGTCTCGCTGATGAGACGGCGCACATACCTTTGGACGACATTCAGGTGGATGAGAGCCTGAATTACGTCGAAAGGCCAGTTGCAATGTTGGAGCGGAAGGTGAAGAAACTGCGCAATAAGGAGATAGGGATAGTGAAGGTGCAGTGGCAGCATCGGAAGGGTTCCGAGTGGACTTGGGAACCGGAGATCGAGATGCGGGAGCGGTACCCGGAGCTCTTCTCAGGCTGATTTCGGGGACGAAATCCTGGTAAGTGGGGAAGAGTTGTAACATCCCAAGTTTGTGAATTAAAAGTTGTTTCTTTAAAAAAAATAATAATAATAATATAAGAGAGAAGATAGGAAAGCAAGTTAGGTGGGGATAAGGAATAGAGTAGGTTAAATTGACTTTTCCTAGAGGCTATCTCTTATCACCATCTTGTCAGTTGAGAAAAGAAAGAGAGAAGAGAAAAGAGAGAGAAGAGATCGCCGGAAAAGGGGATCGCCGGAGGGAAATCACCGGAAAAGGGAGAAGGATTGTTGGAAGGCGGTGTTCTAGGTCTCGTTCGCTGGTAAGGTAAGGTTTTTTTTAACCTCTTCTTCGTAGATTCGTATTCTAGAGTTGAAACGCCGTCTTCCGGCGACGTTGTTGCACCGACGGTGGTCTGACACTACGGCAGATCGTCGAGACTGCTGCTGGTGATGGTCGGGAGCGGCGGCGTTAGGCCGCCGTGTTGTGTTGCACGACGTTAGACCGTCGGCTACGACCGGCGAGGGTTTGGAGGAAACCGCACCGGCGACGGCCGGCGAGCGGTGGTGTGGGTGTTGTGTAGAAACCGCGCCGACAAAGCTGGTGGCGGCGCTGGTTGGTTCCCGACGGCCACGGCCTGAAGGGTTGTAGTGTTGGTCCGGCAAGAGGAGCCGACGGTGGCGGTCGTCTCTTGCGTCCCACGCCGGCGACGGCCGGTTGTGGTGGTTGTTTCCGGCCAGAACCCGGTCAGATTCCGACGGTTGCTGCTGTTGTGGGTCAACGGTGGCGGCAGCGGCCTAGCTGTTGCTACCATCGTGACCACCGGCTTGGTGGTGGTGGCTGTACGGCGCCAGTCGGTGCGCCGGCTTTGGCCGGCGACGCAATCGATGGTCGCCGCTGTAGTTGTTCCGCGGTGGCTGTTTGCACCAGCGGCGACGGCACTAAGCCGGGCCTGGTTCGTGGAGGGTAGCTGGTGCGGCTAACCGGCGGTTGGCTGCTATTTCTTTCTCCGGGTGACGTGAGTGGGGTCGAGAGCATTGGGTAGATTCTTTCAACACCGAAACCCCTGGGTTCCTTGGGTAATTAGGTGTTAGTCGGGTAGTTTTAGGAGAGTTTGGGTATTTTAGAGTTCGCTGTTAATTGTGGGGGAAACTGATAAGCAATATATGTTTAAAATACTTACAGATTGCGGGTTGTCAGTTCGTGACTTATTGTGATATAGTACTGTGCATTTTAAGGTGAGTTTCACCTTACGTGTTTTATTTTACCGCGTATGTATATATGCATGATTGTGTGTATAAAGGGAACCACATGCCCTTGATGAGTTGTGGGGGCGGACTCGCGTCCTAAGCTGGCGAGATAAAGGGAACCACATGCCCTTGATGAGTTGTGGGGGCAGATCCGTGTCCAAAGCTGGCGGAATATTTTATTATCTCATGAGATTGTCGTTATGATTATTTATGTTATTTAATATATGATGCAATATCTGATTTGCGGATGTGAATGTGATGGCACCTGTTGTGATATGTGCGTGCTTGGTAACGTAAGGTACGTTTGGTGCTTGCTCACTAAGCTTATAGCTTACCCTTTCGTTGTTTCCCCTTTTTCAGGTTCGGGATCAGGCATAGATAAGGGCAAGGCCCCGGTTTGATGCTAGCGGCGAGATTGGTTCCGTCGATTTTTGGACATTTAGTGTTATTATTTTATTTAAACTCTATTTATTTGGGATGATTGTAATAATTTTATTGCATTCATTAATCTTTACACTTAAATCCTTTTAAAATTGTAATAATTTAGACATTTTCTTTTAAATTTAATAGTTAATTGTGTTTTAAAAATATTGGTGTTACACGACTACCGACCCTGTTACCCACACCAAATCCACCAGCCTCTATCCCTATCGTCCCATCCCAAGCTGCCTCATCAGCCCCGACCGACAACAATACTCGTCTCATGACCACCCGCTCGAAAGCCAGACACACCCTTATTTCCACTACTATCTCTCATGTACCCAGAGGCGGACACATGCTTTGAATAAGGAGTTCAAGTGACCCCCATAAAATCCCATAAAAAATCAACTTTATATAATAAGTTTTGATGTATACAAAGCTATTTTGTTACTTTGACCCCCAAAGTTTTTACTTAGACCCCCTAATTTTAGTACAATTTCAACTAAAATTCATGTTTCATAAAAAAAAATGTTAAAAATCAATAACTAAATCATTTATCCTAGATACCAAATATCTTTCAACCTTTAACGCGATCCTTTATTTGATTTACATCTACTTATAAAGAGAAGGTTTTTATTAAATTGTTATTAGCATATATAAACTATTATCTTTATTTATTTATTTACAACATATTATATATTAGGGTTCTGCAGAGAAATTGAGTTAAAAGCGATCAACAATTCTGATTACTTCTGATATTTCTCATGTTAAATCAACTTCTCACACAATTGACATTCGTTCACCTATAAACTATTATATAAAGAAATGTAAGTTAATTAATAATTTGGTATTGGGTATTGTTTATTGTGTATAATCCTTTCAATTTCAAATTTACAAGTAATTATTGTATATACATAACTTTGACCCCCATCTCAAAAGTTTCTAGATCCGCCTCTACCTGTGCCCACCTCCTACTCCAAAGCCTTTACCGACCCTCATTGGTTGCATGCTATGCAAACAGAATTTCGTGCGATACTGGTTAATGATACATGGGAGTTGGTGCCACGTCCGGTTGATAAACCAGACATTCGTTGCATGTGGTTATTTCAGTACAAATTTAAATCGGATGGCTCTCTAGAGAGATATAAGGCTCGGTTAGTTGTAAACGGGAAGTCTCAAACCGTAGGTACTGATTGTGATGAGACTTTTAGTCCGGTTGTTAAACCGACTACTATACGCACTGTGCTATCAGTTGTTGTTGTTTCCCGTTCGTGGCCCATTCATCAGCTTGATGTTAAAAACGCGTTTCTTCAAAACTAATATTGGGAGCAACTAGTTGATTTTGACATATCTTTTGGCTATGGTTCGATATAGTAACTCCAAGATCAATCACTTTTGGTGGAAATAAATGATATGTTCAATGATAATGTAAAATTACTTAATAGGATAACATGGGCGACCCTGGGGGTTTGCCGCTAGTGCCACCGCATGGGGCCTCCGATTTTGGAGGGCCTCCGAAAACTGAATACATTTATATATAGTATATATATATATATATTAACAGATGCATTTTATAAGACAAAAGTATCTCTTGTCTAATGGTAAAGTATGGTGCCTATATTTGGGAGACCCAAAATTTAAAAATTCCTTTATTTTTTAAAATTAAAATAAGATAATAAGTAATTTCTAATTTTATTTAATTTCTTTAAATTAGAAGAGCATATTAGGTTTTCAATGTTAATTTCATTCGGTTTGTTATCTTCATTATTATTTTACGGTCGTCTTCTCTATACTCTATAACAATTCAACAAGTTCAACGATTCAACAAATTTAATCTTCATTAAATTTTTATGTTCTTCTATTCGACTTTTAAGGTATCATATCAAAATCTTATAGTTTATATTTAATGTTTGTTAGTTTTTTTTTTGTCTATAAATTTATTATTTGATTATTTATATGTCTTTTTAAGGTTTTTAATTTTTAATCTAAGTGTTTTATTAGTAACAATAAATAAATAAATAAATTTGTTGATACGTGGTTTTATATATCTGAATAATGATCGACCGATTTAATATAATATAGAATGCCTCAAACCAGAACTAGTTATGTTCACTATAAGGTATTAAGCTATTTGTGTTATATATTATAATTGGTTTTATTATTTGATTATTTTTAATTCTGTTGTTAATTAACTTTTTAGTTTTATCCAACAAATTAATCCTTGGAAATTTTTGAGCATTAGTTTAATGATGTAAAGGTTAGTTTATTTTTATTTGGATATTGTTTATAAATAGTTTATACTTCCATAAGGATTTATTTTTTGACTTTAGTATTAAAAAACTTAATACACAATACAACAAAAAAAATTAGGGTCATATTTATGTTTTGGCACGGGGCCTCGAAAATGTTAGGGCCGACCTTGTAGGATAAATACACATATTATTTGGTAAGTGCACACCTATTTACAACTCCT
>CM058040.1:39687122-39722953 GCA_030169165.1 Centaurea solstitialis
CAAAGAGTTGTTAGACATGCTTTTATATTTAGAAATTTTGGTTATAGTTTCAAAATCAGTATACTTATACGTATTCAGTACATAAATTTCATCTCCCTTGGATGCGTACACTGCTACAAGTGAAATGTTCACGATCAGGTCACAACAATATCATTATTTATTAAGTTTGATGTAAAGAAAGCATCTTCAACAAATTTCTTAAATTTTTTTTAAAATGATGAACCAAAGATCAAAATTCAAAATACAAAAAGATTACATCATCTCCAAATCCTTAACAGATTCTTTGTTTTGAAGAATCTAATATTTATTAAAATATTAAAATATTTTAATAAGTTATTAAAATATTTTTATTTGAAAACTTATTTTCTTTTGGTGCTCGTATTTGTATTTATTTTTGGGGTATTATTCGTATTTAGGGAAAAAACTATTCACTTTCTTACTTTCTCTATGATGGAAATAATTTTAAAGAAGCTATTATGTTAAAAAAAATTAATTTAAAATCTTCAGACTTTTTATTTTGAAAAAGTGCTCGTAAATACTTCTATGTCTGGTTTAAATATGTAAATACCAAAATTCTAAGTGATAGAAATAGAAGGAAAAAAAAAAGTCAAAGTCGTCGGAAAAATGTCAAAACATCCAAGTGCAAGTGAAAAAGATATAAGTTTGTAGAAAAAAATATCTGATGGAAATCCCTTTGTCTTTTAGTTTATAGACAAATTTAAATTAAATGCAAGTGAAAATTAGGGTGAAATTAGCCTCTTCTTTATTTGGTTCACATATGAAAACAAAAATGATATGAAATAAAAATAGAAATCGTTTTTATTCCTGCAAGTTTAGTTAGGAATAAAGTTTTGAGTTTACTAAGGAATCAACCCATTATACTATGAAAAATTTAGTTATTAAGAGTTTGAGGGTTTGTATCAAGTTATAAAATGTGGTAGATTTTATCATAAGTAGTAAAATGGATTTATGTGAAACATAAGTTTGTACATATGTTGTCATACGAACGGTTAGTATGCAGTGGCGAATCTAGGATTCAAACATAGTGGGGTCCAACATGTGATAATATAAGTCAGTTGTAAAAGTAGACAACAGGCCAACAATTTTTTTTGTTATGGGTCGGATAATATGTTATAATGGTAGGAGGAAAAGTAGGAGACGAACACATGATGTCGATCACTATCAGCCTGAAAATCTGTTGATTTACGTTAATTACTAGATACATACCAGCGCGTGGTGCGGCGCGAATCATCTCGAATTTAAAACCGATAACTCGTAAGATTAATCTAAAGCCAATAATGTGTAAAATGTACAAAATTAAAAGAATATGGATACATCACTGTTGAAAATCACGATATATATATATTTATCATATTTTACAATATTATTAAGTTAAAGAGATATTGAATGTTATTTTTAAATTATCGACAAGATAATTATAAAAAGTACATTTTATAATGTATTACAGTTAATCTATGATTATGTATTTTAAATATGGGTTTAAAATGAAAAATGAGAATGTGAGAATATAAAACTAATTATTTCATATACATATTTGTGATAT
Source organism: Centaurea solstitialis (assembly GCA_030169165.1). Taxonomy (NCBI): domain Eukaryota; kingdom Viridiplantae; phylum Streptophyta; class Magnoliopsida; order Asterales; family Asteraceae; genus Centaurea; species Centaurea solstitialis. The sequence goes on from CM058040.1 coordinate 39,688,687, forward strand.
TTAACACTATGATTAAATCAAAAAATATTTAATATTGGACTCATTTCGAAGGTATTTACGAGACAGTTACAATGATATAATTTGTTAAAGAAGAAACGCATTTTTTAATCCATTTTACTTTGTATATGATTATTTTGTGTTAATATGATAAAGGTATAAAATGAAAAATGAAAAAGTAAAGGATTAAACTTAAATTAAATGATTAATTAAAAGGGTACTAAGTGTAATTTATAAATGAAAAAGAATATTTTGACCTGTTTTAAGAGAGATTTGTGGAAAGTGGGTTGTATATAGCTTAACAAGTTGTACATTAAGCTTTAGAATGTATACCTCTTAATTTTTCAAAAATAACCATAGTATATAGATTAACAAAAATTGAAAATTGTGAGGTATAAGTCTATTATTCTTGATTTCTTGTGGGGTCATTTTTGTAATTTTAAAGGGGTCCAAAATAAACTATAACTATAACAATAAAGAAAATAAAAAATTTTGTGGGGTCCACACACCCCACCCTTCCCAACCTAGGTTCGTCTCTGTTAGTATGACGTACTTCATGTATTGTGTTGGGTGTTTAACTATATGATGGTGTTTCACTATATGCTCACAATAAAAATGAAGTATAACCGATGTCTATTTTACGTCGCTATTATATTCAAGTAAAAAAGTATATAGTAGATTTAAAAGGGTATAATGATCATTTTCCCTCTTATTAAGGGATTAATGGATGACGGTTAATATGAGGGACTAAATCTATAACAAAATGCATACTTGGAGATTTATTTTGTAATAAGTATACTTTAAGAATGAACTCCCTAACATATGACAAATCTTAGGGACCACAAATTCGGGAAAAAATTGTCATGTAGTTGTCTATAGTTTAATAAAACTATTTGATTTTTTTTATTAAAGTTATAATAGTTTATAGTTAACCAATAAAAAATGGCTTGATAAAATAAATAAAGAAAGTAAAAAAGTAATAAAACTTGAATTATGTAATATGAGAAAAAAATATGAAGAATGGTCTAATATAAAGACTAAATATATAATTTAATCAAACATTTTTTGAATGAATTAACCAATAAATTTAATAAAGTTGGAAAAATAAAAACAATAAGAATGAAAACAAAAATAGTTTTTTAAGATTGGGGAAAAGAGTTATAAACATAAAACCAGAGGGACTAAAATCATAGTTTATTTTATTATTTTATTACTAGGGTTAATTTCATATATGCCCCTTATTAAAACTTAAAATATTATATTTATCCAACATAATATATAAATATCATATATGCCCTTTCTAACCTATTAAAATATCATATTTATCCAAATAACTTTTTTTTTTTAAAATTTTTTAATCATTTTTAAATCAAATTTAGTAATCAAAATAGTTAAATGACTATTATACCATTTTAGTTTCATGGCAGTCATTTAACTATGCGATCGTTTTAGGCTTCTAGATCTACTATTTTCTTTTTCCTTCGATGCATGTCGATTTGTTTTGTGGTTGATCACCATCGCTGGCTATCCGTCTTACCATTGTGGACACTTGGAACTGCTACTCTTTGATTTTCTATCTATTGCCTTCTCCATAGTGCCATAGTTTGTGGCTTCTGTTTCTTTATTTGGTTCATATTGTTGGGTTTTTTAAATTGGGCTTGTGGGCAAAGCTAATGTGGCAGCCCAGGATTGAGGGCTTGAGGGTTGCGCTACCGAATGCCTGAGATCTCACATTTGATAAACAATGAACTAACAAACTCTACCGAAAAAACTTGTGTTTTCATCACAGTTTCAAAATATATATGGTGACATACATTTATACGGTGACACCTTTAACCGACCTTGTAATTTTTTACACTACGACAGAGGAATGAAACGGTGACACGTAGCACCGTATACATGACACTAGATCCGCCCATGCATCTCATTAGTTTTGATTTTCAGTTTGGATCAATCCAAGGATGGAGATCACTTTTCACTCATCTCATTATAACTTTTTGTTGTTGAAACTCAACCCTAAATATTAACCACTAAAACTCGATTAACTTGTTTATAGAATTTTAATTTAACCATGTTCTTTTAGATACGTTTAACCCAACCAAAAAATATAATTAGTAGCGTTGGGTTGTGCATCAAAATAAAGTTATTTTGATCGAGTTAAGATTCTATAAATTGCAATACTTCTTCAGTCATTCAAATGTTAACACAATGGCTACAATTGCAAAGATAAACAAAACACGACCACCCGACTTGGGGCAATAACAAGGATTGAGATGAACAAAAAAGAATAGACCGAGAACCGCTAGATTGTATTAAAAGATCAGTTTGTAAGGGCCAAATCGATATCTAGACGACCCAAATCTTATTTGTGCTCTGCCGAAGCCCCTACCAACCAGCCCTTATTGATATTGATCCGTGTGATAAATGTAAAAATCTGGAGAACAAAATGGACGAACTTCATTTAATCATCAACAAAAAGAAGACTTGAAATTGTTTTTATCTCATGAACTATTTAAAACAATGCAAGTTGAGCGTCTAAATTGCATATGGCATTGAAAACGTTTTTCTTACTTTTTGAGTTTTATTCACCAATAATATTTTAACTAATATAATTATTATACATGCTTGATATATTTCATTATTAATATAGTAGACTATAGTTTAGGTTCGTTTATCTGAAATTAGGGTTTTGTTTGTTTTTGTACTCATTACTTAATTGGAACTTATTAGGGTATAACCACTTATTTAGTCAGTGGTTTTCCCAATAAGACTGCTTGTTTTCTAAGTGATAAGTGTCACTTATCACTTAATAACCACTTATCGAAAAAGTGATAGCCTTGCCACTTTTTGTTCACTTTTTCACTATTTCATTAAGCTTGGACTTGTTTGGATTGTGCATTAAGTTTGGAGTTGTTTGGATTGTTCTATAAAACTCGTTAAACTTGTTTGAATTGTTCTATAAAGCTCATTTTGCTCATTAAGCTTGTTTGGATTGCTCTATAAAGTTCATTAAGCTGCTGGATTGTTCTATAAATTCATTAATTAATATGGATTGTTCATTTCAATTGTTATGAATAATGCTATTAATAAAATAATATCTTAAAAATCAGATTCAAATGTTTGACAATTTTCAAAAAAACAATTTTATAAGATTAAGTTTCAGTCTTCAGCACCACCACTTAAAATTCAGAAGTGAAAACAGATTCAGTCTTCAACACCACGTAAAAAACAAACAACACCTAGGAGTGTTAATTTTGAATCAAAACACATCAGTCAATATGTTTATCAATTACATCAACTACATATGTACGCGTGTGATGCGGCATAAAATGTAACGTCCCAATTTTTATTTGGATTGTTATTATTATTTAAGTTATTGAATTAAGTTAATTAGAGGTTAATTGGAGTGATAATTAAATTAGGAAGTGTTGTGGGCTTACGATTAGGAGTGGGCTTAGCCTAAGAGAGAAGCCAGACCCGGGTTTATAAATACCCCCAATTCTCCTAATTAGTCCTTATAATCTCATTCTTTTGCTTGGAGAGAAAGAGAGAGAGAGAGAAAGAGAGTTAGAGAGAGAGAGAGAGAGAGAAACCGAGAGAGAGAAACCGAAAGAGAGAGAGACAAAAGGAGATCGATTTAGAAGAGGTTGATCGAGGGTTGGATTCGAGTTCCGATCGCATAAGGTAAGGTTTCTAATCCCGTTGTTAATCGATTTCGTAAGTTAGGGTTTTGATTTGTTGATGTTTCGAGATTGTTTATGGTTGGGTTTTCGATGTAAATCGAATCTAGGACTAAGTATTGTTGGGGTTTTGCTTTGAAATCGATTATAATGAGTTTGGGGTTAAATTTCGAAATTGCTATCAGGATTGCGCAGCCGTGGGAGATTGGCTCGTTCTCCCTCGTTAACTGTCGGATCGTCGTGAAATTTGGACAGCGGATTCACGACTCATTGTTCTTCAATCTGACCGGAGGGATCGAGCATCGGAGGCTCTAGTAAGGAGCAGCAACCAGCCGAAGTTGGCTGTTTTCCAGGAAAAGCGAATTCGGTAATTTGGATTATTAAGCGGTGTGTGCGATTCTCAAAGGCAAACGACGGAGAATCAAGTGTGGTTGTTAATCGATCGCAAGGTAAGAATCTTAAGCATGTTGTTGGTTTAATTGAAGTGATTATCGAGTAATCGATAGGCTAGGGTTTAATGTTGTTTTTGAACCGTTAATTCGTTGCTAGAAGTCGTTTAATGTTGGTTTTTGGTATTGGAATGGATAGGGATGTTATAGGATAGCAATGTGTGAATTTTAGGGGCAATTGGACTAGTCTAGCTACGTCTAAGACCCTTGTTTCGGTATCGAGTTTTCGTATTGATTTGATAGTAAGTAATGTGCTTTACGATTGAATTGTTTAGGTGAGTTAACTTGCTATCGTGAGGATACCGAGGAGTACCCTAAGCTGCTATAAGGTGAGTTACACTGTGCTTGTTTTATATTGTTTCGTGTGTATGTATGCATGATTGTGTGTGAAGGGAACCACATGCCCTTGATGAGTTGTGGGGCAGATCCGTGTCCTAAGCAAGCGGAAATTTATATTCTCATGAGAATGATTTATTATTTGGTTGAGTCACTTTTATATTTGTGAGTGGGTTTTACGTACGTTGTGTTATAACCTGTATATATATATATATATGTATGTCGATGTGCTTGATGGGCCGGGTCGTGGGACGATCCGAAGAGTGGATAACCACTGAGGCCGGGTCGTAGGACAATCCGAAGAGTGGGTAACCACTGAGGCCGGATTGTGGGATGATCCGAAGAGTGGGTAACCACTGAGGCCAGATTGCGGGATGATCCGAAGAGCGGGAAACCGTTAAGATGTGGATATGATGTGATTGGTATGTGTGATTGTGATGGCACCGGTTGTGGTATGTGCCCGCGTGGCAGTATGAAATAGGTATAGTGCTAGCTCACTAAGCGTTTTCGCTTACCCTTTCGTTGTTTACCTTTTTTCCAGGTTCTGGTTTGGAAGTGGATAAGGGCAAGGCCCCAGCTTGATTTTTCCCGTGGATGACAGTTCTAACGACACCTTGGCATTTAATTGTGGGTTTTTATTTTATAATTAATTGGATTTTTAGTTACTTATTTTTAGTTGACATTTATTGAGCCGATTGGCCGTGAAAACGTACTTACTTCGTAATAAATTTATTTATTAAATTCTTTTTATTTAAAATCTTTAAAAATCATGTTTTTGGAAATAGGATGTTACATAAAACATCTTAAGTCTATTAAGAACTAGTGGTGCTCACCGCACGTTGTGCGTGTGGCGATAATCATTTTTAAAGGAATATGATGCAAAACAATAATTTATTATCTAAAGTGGTTAATTTACATATATCGCTAATAGTTTTGGTTACGAAAGGATAAAGATGCACCGATAATGGTTATATTTATATTATTTTAAGTTTATAACCCGAACATCGTGTTCTACATCAATATCATTATTATTGAAAATAATATTTGTGTAACTTGGTTAATTAATATGCCAGATGGACTCTGACTCTACTCAAATATTTCAATCTTCTATCAATGTAAGATATCAAAAATTCAACCCACAATTCACCAATGGCTTAATACTCAATTCTCATGGTGTAACCCCATTTGGGTTTTCTTTTTATATATACAATTTTTTTGTAACTATTTGTTCTAAAAAAATGTGGGATTTTTAAAACTCGAGCACAATTCACTTTAATTTTATTTAAAATATGATTTACTTTGTTAAAGTAATATTGGATCATCCAAATAAGATAACTTCAACCCTCATGAGTTGAGACTATAACATCATCTCCTTGCTTCTAATACATATGACTCTACTTAATATTTCAATCTTCTACCAATGTAGGATATCCAAAAATCAACCACAATTCACCAATACCTTAATACTCAATTCTCATGGTGTAGCCATATTACTCTTGGGTTTATTTTATATATACAAATCTTTTAGTAACTATTTGTTCTAAAAAATGTGGGATTTTTAAAACTCAACCACAATTCATTTTTATTTTTAGTCAAAATAAAATTTGTTTTGTTAAAATAATATAGGATTATCTTAACACGATAACCTAAACCCTCATGAGTTGAGACAATAACATCCTCTCATTGCTTCTTATACATATGACTCTACTCAAATATTTCAATCTTCTACCAATGTGGGATATCCAAAATTCAACCACAATTCACCAATACCTCAATACTCAATTCTCATGGTGTCACCTCATGACACTTGGGTTTTCTTTTTATATATAATATAAAGATTTGAACAAATAATCTTGTGTCATGTCAGTTTTACTCTCTCGTTCTATTCTAAGTCTATGGTTTTGTAAGTTTTTAATTTACATACTAGATGTATAAAAATTAAGATCAATATGGTCAAATGATCAAAAAAATTGGAAAGGATTCACTCGATAATATCTTCTTCAAACCCATAACAAATTAATAAATAAAGTTCAATGTTAGTGAGAGGGACCAAAATCAAAAGGAAAGTGCATACTTCAAGGACGATATACGTCTTTCCTTAGTTTAGGGACGAAAAATGTTAAAACCCACATAGTTCAGAGAAGAAAATTGAACTTTACTCTATATAATATAAAGATTTCAACAAATAATCTTGTGTCATGTCAGTTTTACTCTCTCGTTCTATTCTAAGTCTATGGTTTTGTAAGTTTTTTATTTAGATACTAGATGTATAAAAATTAAGATCAATATGGTCAAATGATCAAAAAAATTGGAAAGGATTCACCCGATAATATCTTCTTCAAACCCATAACAAATTAATAAATAACTATAGTGTATAAGTGTAAGTTCTAAAAATAATTATTATGTATCTATGTTATTTAATATTATGATTAAATTCAAAAATATCCAATATAAACTTATTTTTTAGGTATTGATAAGCTGATTATAATAATATAACTTGTAAAAGAGTAAAACATAATTTTTTAATATATATATCAGTTAATATGCGTTTATGTATGTTAACATGATAAGGATGTGAAAGTTAAAAGTGAATGATAAAAAGTAAAAATTAAATAACTAATTATATGAATATAAAATGTAATTTAAAATAAAAATAATTTTATTTTTTATTACAGAAATTTATTATTTTAGACCTTTAAAAAAATCCTTATCCTAACCATTTTCTCCATAAAGTTACTAGATAACCATTGTCTATGCTATTTATAGCCCGCTATTATTGGAGTTCAAAATTCTAGCAACTTTTATTACCTAAATAGCGGAGTTCATGCATTTTTATGCAAATAACAGACTTTCTATAATTAATTTACAGAAATAGCGAACTTTTCATATCAATGTGTATATATATTTGGAATATTAGGAGACTTTCCATAGATTAATAGCGGACTTTCCATCCAATACCAATGTTTATACATAATTTTTGAAACCCACTTATAGCGGAATATATATAGCGGAGACAATGATTTTTTTGATAACTTTTTGGAGAAAATGGTTAGGAGATGTTAAGAATATTCTTAAATGGCTAAAATAATAAAATTTTCTTTTTATTATTGTAATACCCCAATTTTCAATTTTCAAAATGAATGTTACACTTTGACCCCTTAGACTCCCTCCTTAAACCAATTCTTGTCCTTTCACTTTGGTTTGAATTTCTGAAACCCTTCATCTATAATTCTCACAACTTTAATAATTATACCATTATTATATAATTATATCTCCTTAAAGTTTAGGGTGTTAGAAGCTTGCCGGGATTAGTCGGGGCAAAGCCTCGGATACCCTTCAAAAATGAAAAATTTAAGGTGTTACAATTACCCCCTCCTTCAAGGAAACTTCGTCCTTGAAGTTCTTGCTAATCTGGAAACAAAAGAGGGTACTTTATCCTCTTTTCTTGCTCAGGTTCCCAGGCCATCTCAGACCCTTAAGAATCTTCACTTTACTAGCGCTAGTGGTATATTCTGGTCTCCTAACTACTTAACTGTCCGTCCAAGACTTGGACAACTCTTTCACACAGATGAGCTTTGCATTGAGTTCAACCTCGGCTAAACTCACTTGGCCAAAGTCGTCTGCCAAACACTATCTCAAACTCGACACATGAAATGTGCCCTGTATACCACTGAGCTCTGCCGGTAGTTAAAGTCGATAAGCCACTGCTCCCACTCTTGCTACCACTACAAACTGTCCAACATATCTTGGATTCAGTTTACTCCTCTTTCCGAATCTTGTGATCCCTTTCAAGGTGATATCCTCAGCATTACCTTAATTCCCATCTGAAACTCGAGAGGCATACGCATCTTATCTACATAACTTTTCTGCCTTTCATAGGCCACTTTCAATCTTTCTCTTACCTGAACTATGTTATCTAAGGTCTGTTGGACTAACCCAGGTCCAATTAACTACCTCATTCCGATGTCAGTACAACACACTGATGTCCTACCCTTACGGCCTTACAGAGCCTCTAACAGGGCTTAACGATAGGTGGTTATCCCTACTACCTCCAAAATCTATTACGTAAGCCCTTAACTTACCTTCTAGAGGGGAAACCAAACTGGTCCCTAAATTTGTACACTGCATCTGGCCCATAGTCAATAACTTGACTTGCCCAACTATTCTTTCCTTCTTAACATTCTTCTTCCAACTGAGCCTCCTTCTGAGTCTCTCTTATTCGATCAACCAGATCCATTTGAACATTTACTCTCATTTTGCCGCCTTCAGCATCGAGATAATTCCTATCTCGTATTTCTTTCTATATCTTCGAACATAGTTAAACTTTCCAGTTGGAGTTTGAACCTTAACCATCTTCTTATTGCACACAATCTGAGCATCATTTTCAGACAAGCAGTCCATTCCTAGGACTACATCAAATCTGCCAAAACACATTGCAATCATCTTAGCTAGAAATTCCTTTCCACATACAATTATCGTGTAAACCTCGATGATCTCAACAATCTCTCTCTGACTTTCGTCAGTTATTTCAACTATAAAGCTTATTTCTAATTGCTCCATCTTTCTATTCAAGTAGTGAAGGAGAGTAGTGGAAACATACCTTATATGCACACTGGAATCAATTAAAACCAAGGCATAACAATTAATGGCACATACCAAATACAGCATCAGGGATATCCTTTGCCTCAACGGCCGTCATCACATAAGATCTGCCCTTTAGCCTTCGTGACTTTTTTTTGTTTCCACTTTTGTTTGCACCACTCTCTAAACTCATACTTCAAGCTGTATCTTTCTATAGCTTAGAACAATTTGATTTGATATGCCCTGAGATTCCACACTCAAAGCATCATGTGCTTCCTATCTAAAATTCGCCAAATGGCTCTTGTTATACTTACTGTATAACGGGTAGTTCACCCATTTTCTTTAGGTTTCAAACCAGATCCAAACTTATCAATCTTGGATCCCTTACTGTTATCTTCCCACTTTCTCTTAACACATCTTCCGACCTCATTCGGTCTGTCACTACTTTTCTCTACTATCTTGGCCGCTTCAAGGCCTGAAGAAAAGTTTTAGGTACTGTCACCTCGACATACCTCTTGATAATTACTCTAAGTCTTTCGACAAAATGATGAACTTTCCTTTGTTAGAACAAATTGAAATGAAAACATACTAGTATTGGAACACCAACTTCACCTAGAAATTATAGTGCCACAACATGAGTACTCCTTCCACGTATTAAGAGACTATCAGCCTTTACATGGCCCCTGCCTTATTCAACGAGGTACCTTATCTCCCATGTGTACATATATATACACACACCTATACACACATGCATATGAGCAAGATCTCATGTTAAAGAAACAATTTTTCATTCATAAACGGCCAGCTTCTGTACAGAGATAGCATGGCTAACATAGATAAATGAAAACCAAATAAAACTGGGTCTAATTGATCATACGTACATAGTTCTGAAACAAAATAAAATGTGTTCTAAAGCAAATCTAAATAACTGCTATCAAGTACTGATCTACTAAATTGAGTGCTAACTCGAACTCTGTACTCCAATCGATACTCATGACATGTCGCGTGGGTAGTAGGCTACTCTGATCTCCTCGTAGGTTCGTGTTGGACGATAACTCCAGAGGAACCCCAGGCTCAGCCCCTGCTGGAACTAATGCCGCTAACGGCCCACGTACCCGTGAGCCAAACTAAAATACTCCGATGCTGTAGCACCATAGTACCGGGTACGATCTCCAACTCGGGTCCTCCAGGATCTCTTAGCTATCCTTAACTCGCCCTTGAGCTCGTGATTCTCCTCCTTCAAGCAGCCATTGGTGCCACGTAGACACATATTCTGAAAGTCTAATGCACCCAGTGTAGCCTCCCGATCAGCATTCCAATTCTAAAAACAGCTTGTCGTCTCCCTAGCACTGGTCGTCTCCTCCTTAGACCTGGATAGCTCGTCTCTAAGCCTCTCGATCTCCCTGTATAACATGCACACCTCCTCCTCCTCCGGGTCCTCCATGATGGGATAATTTTCATTTGGGTCCTCCTCTACGGGATTCTCTTCTAGGGGCGTACTAGGGGTATACTCGGGAGTGACCTCCCGCTCTACTCTCTGCTCTACTACCTCCTCAATCTCCCTTGGTGTTGGGGCTCTCACGCGGCTCGTGCGATGCTGATCTCCGTAGGGGTTTCGCCTGCTAGGTCCACTCCTAGAAGGACTACTGCAACGATGATCCCTAGATCCTCCCTGCACAATAAGCCTCATCACTACTGGAATGCATCTCGCATGTCTTTTCTTAGCCTGAGCCGCTACTCTACCTCCCCTAGACATATCCCTACAAGCATACAGGACACTAGGTCAGGCATTATAGTGGAAAATCAAACTTAATGGAAATTAAGCTTAACAAAAGAATAATACCTATACACAAGGCAAGGTCGTAGGAAATCATCTTTCCTAACACTGTCTAACGACATCTTAACCCTTCCTCCTCCTTAGAACCTTACGAGTCTAAGCTTAGGCTAATATCTTAACCTAATCCGCTTAAACTACAACTTTGATACCAACTTGTAACACCCTAAATTTTAAGGAGATATAATTATATAATAAAGGTATAATTATTAAAGTTGTGAGAATTATAGTTAAAGGGTTTCAGAAATTCAAACCAAAGTGAAAAGACAAGAGTTGGCTTGAGGAGGGAGTCTAAGGGGTCAAAGTGTAACATTCATTTTGAAAATTGAAATGGATGTGTGTGTGCGCACATGGTAGGAACGAAGGGAGGGAGTGGTTAACTCCACTTCCATGACACCCTTCCATGACACCTGTTTGGGTGAAATTTTATCATCGAACGATCGAACGATTAAAATCGTAAGATATCTTTCAGGATGATATTCCTGTATTAAGATAAGGTCCTGAAGTAAGGATATAACTACCTTCCAACAAGGATAAGTGATCATCGAAGAAGATCGTACGATATCATCATATGATCGTACGATTAAACTAACGATATACATGTTCAAAGTTTGCTCTTATTGCAGGAAAGCTTATCCAAGATAACCTCGAAGCATAGCCATCATCCATTGAACTTAAACACGACCGTTTGAACCAGATACGTTCATCATTAAAGAGCTCAGACGTTACGATCTAGAATTCAGCTTCAGTTATGACCGTTGCATTTATAGCTCAATAATGGACGAGTAATTACGACATCAACAGCTATAAAAAGAGACCAAAGACAATACACTCGGGACAACTGATTTCGAGAAAGAAATAGCAATATCAATATTATTCTCTGTATTTACGTTCGATAGCATTCATTTCCTTATTGTAATCGTACGATACAACTGTAACATCGAGGATATCACCCCTTATTGGTGATCTATAGTGCAACGTCGACTATCCTATTTAGTCGACCGCAGGTTTTTTCCTCGATTCAGAGGTTTTTCCTGCGTCATCAATCATCTTGTCAATTTACTTTTATTTATCGCACGTTTTATCGAACGAGAATTCTTTCTTTTGACGATTTTGCCTCACGACATCTTACGATAACGATTTAAGTAAATTTTTACACAAACAGTTTGGCGCCCACCGTGGGGCCCGTTTTGAGAAAATCTTGTTCGATAAGGCGTCAGCTTACTAACCTATTTCTTCGAGCTTCTTTGTGAATTGAGTACAGGAACATGGCAAGCAGTTCTCAAACAACCTTGCAGCAACAATTGGCAGCAGCACAAGAACAAATCCAATGGTTGAACGAGCAGAATTTACAAATGAATGGCGAACTGTCTAGGTTGAGAGCATCGAATCCACAAACTTCTCACATCCCAGTTTCCATTCATCAACAAAGGCCATTTTTTCCTCAAAATCCACCCCCTGTTTCTCAACCTCCATTTGTCCAACCACAAATGTCACAATCTTTCATTCCACCGCAAATATCGCAAGTTAGCTTACCACCGCCACCTCCAGTCAACAATTCACGTCCTATCTTCCCTCCGTTACCATCAGGTCCTTACCCAGGAGCAACCACGTTTACTTACAACCAACCTCAAACAGGGCCTCGTCCCTTTATACCTATTCCAGAACCTATATCGCACGTTCCCACCGCAGCTACCCCCATAACCCATATTCCAAACTTATCAAACGTTTCAGGAACCTCTAGTAATCCACCACCCAATGATATCGTGGATATTCGGCTAAAAATGCTAGAAGAACAAAATAAAGCAATGCTCGCATTGTTAACCAAACTTCCTGGAGCTGCTGTACCCATCGAAGTTGAACCTAAAACTGGATTCCAAGCCTCACCCTATATCGATGAGATTGCTCTTGTTGATATTCCCAAAAAATATAACATCCCAGCTTTTACACCAAAATACTCTGGAATCTCCGATCCTGTGGAACACATCGCACAATACAAGCAGCTAGTGTGGACAGTTCCTATTCCAACCCAGTTTCAAGAAATATGTATGTGCAAGGGCTTTGGATCAACACTTACCGGAGCTGCGTTGCAGTGGTTAATCAATTTGAAACCCAAGAGCATTGCATCGTGGTCTGAATTAGTAAACCAGTTTACTAGACAGTTTGCAAGCAGTCGCAAGATGGAGAAACAAACAAGCGATCTCTACTATGTCGTGCAAAAAACAGGTGAAACCATTCGTGAATATTTTAACAGGTTCAACGCAGAGATGATCGAAGTTAAGAACTGCGATGTGCGGACGGCGATCGAAGCATACAAACGTGGATTAGATACATCCTCGGAGTTATACACAGATTTAACGAAGTATCCACCAGAAAACTTCGATGATGTACGAGCTCGTACGTTGGCACACATGAGAATCGAAGATGATGCCCTTTTCCGGCGTAAACACTCGAACGATAAGAAAAATCTTGGAGCGCAGAAACATGATTTCAAACCTAAACGAGTAAACAAGATTGACAATTCTCGACGCGATCAGAATAAACGTTCGAACCAAGGTAAAGGTAAAGTAAGATATCCAGATTTGTCAACTTACCATTTTGCAGGTACAGCGAAGGACTTAGTGGATTCTCTACGGAACTTGGAAGTCAACGTACGATGGCCCAAAAAACCAGAGAGTCCTAGCAAGGATAGAGACCAAAAAAAATGGTGCGACTTCCACAGCGACCACGGACACAATACAGATGATTGTATCAGCTTGAAGAAGGAGATCGCTTACCTCAAATCGAACGGACATCTTAAAAACCTTCTAGGCGATGATTCGAAAAGACCGACGTCACCCGTTCCAACAAAGGTTGTAAACTACATTACAGGAGGATCAGAAGTGTGTGGCCTTACCTATTCTGCAGCAAAAAGGAATGCACGAGAAGGACCTGAAGGACATCCCATCCCAAATGAATCCAGAACTGCGGAAGACAAGGAGCTCGATGCTACGAAGATATCGTTCGATATCGAAGATATGTCAGACACTCACCAGAAACACCATGATGCACTGGTTATTCAATTGACAATTGGTAACTGTCTAACCAAGAGAGTATTAATTGACGGAGGCAGTTCAGCCAACGTGATATTCGCAGAAACACTCAAGATCATGGGTATCGATCGGTCCAACATCGTACGACGAACAACAACGCTAATTGGATTCAACGGAGATGCCACTAGTACTCTTGGAGAAATCATACTACCAGTCTTCGCTAAAGGCATAAACAAGCAAACAAAGTTCAACGTCATCGATTGTCCTTCCGCTTACAATGCCATACTTGGAAGACCTTGGATTCACGATATGAAGGCTGTACCATCGACGTATCATCAGAAAATCAAGTTCCCATCTCCCTGGGGCGTGCAAGAGATAGTCAGCGAAAAGAAAATCGCAAGGGAGTGCTACAAGATTACGATGAAGGCCAAACCGCACGATATCTAGCAATTACAGAGCCAGGATGGAGTACGATCATACGATGATCTTCAATTAGAAGAAGTCGTGTTAGATCACAAACATCCTGATCGCAAGGTCTTCGTAGGTGCAACTCTAACCCCTGATATAAAAAATAGTATAATTTCTTTTTTGCAGGAACACTCGGATTGTTTTGCGTGGTCACACGAGGATATGGTAGGAATTGATCCTAACATCATATCGCACAAGTTGAACGTGGATCCTACGTTTAAACCCGTTAAGCAAAAAAGACGCAAGTTTGCACCAGAACGCAACAAGGTCATCAATGAGGAGGTAGACAATCTACTCAAAACAGGAAAAATTCGAGAAGTAAAGTATCCAGATTGGCTCGCCAACGTGGTGGTAGTACAAAAGAAGAATGGAAAGTGGCGAGTATGCATCGACTTTACAGACCTAAACAAAGCTTGTCCAAAAGATCCCTTTCCTTTACCACATATTGATGCGATGGTCGATGCAACTGCGGGGCACGAGCTACTAACGTTCATGGATGCTTATTCCGGATATAACCAGATCCTAATGCACAAAGACGATCAAGAGAAGACTGCGTTTATGACCGATAAGGGCATATACTGTTACAAAGTAATGCCATTTGGGCTCAAGAATGCTGGATCAACGTACCAAAGGCTTGTAAACAGGATGTTCAAAGATCATCTCGGACGTACGATGGAAGTATATATCGATGATATGCTCATAAAATCAGAACGATCACAAGATCATATCCAGCATCTGAAGCAATCGTTCGATATATTACGAGAATACAAGATGAAACTCAACCCAACCAAGTGCTCTTTCGGGGTGCGTGCGGGAAAGTTTCTTGGATACATGGTTACACGACGAGGGATCGAGGCAAGTCCAGAACAGATCAAAGCAATCTTGGAAATTCAATCACCAAGGAATGTAAAAGAGGTACAAAAGTTGACCGGACGAGTAGCGGCCCTGAACAGGTTCATCTCGCGATCATCCGATAAGTGTCACTTGTTCTACAACGTGCTTCGAAAAAACAAAGGCTTCGATTGGACAGAAGCACACGAGGAAGCACTACAAAGCTTAAAGAAATATATGTCCAATCCTCCACTGTTGACGAAACCAATCGAAGGTGAGAGCTTGCAATTGTACCTCGCTGTAAGTAACAACGCCGTTAGTGCAGTGCTCGTACGAGAAGGTGACCAACATCAGCAACCTATCTATTACATAAGTAAGTCTTTCCTCGATGCTGAAACAAGGTACACGTCTATGGAAAAACTTTTACTTGGCCTCGTAACTGCAGCAAAAAAGTTAAGGCATTATTTCGAATCGCATCATATAATCGTTGTTACTAATTATCCTCTTAAGATCGTACTTCGTAAGCCTGAACTTACAGGACGATTAGCAAAGTGGAGTATTTATCTTAGCAGCTTCGATCTAACGTATCAACCAAGAACAGCGATAAAATCCCAAGCGTTAGCAGATTTCGTAGCTGAATTCAGTCCTGGAATCGAAGAGCCATCATACGATGAGATCAGTAATGTGATGATTCAGGATAACGAGCCATGGACCATGCATGTTGACGGAGCCTCCAACGCACGAGGATCAGGATTGGGAATTGTCCTGAAATCATCACATGGGGGCAATATGGTGTATTCGATACGATGCGAATTCAAAACTACCAATAATGAAGCAGAATACGAAGCCTTGATCGCTGGGTTGGATATGGCATATAACTTGGGAGCACGATGGCTACACGTACGAAGCGATTCACTATTAGTAGTGAACCAAATCAACGGCGAATTTCAAGCAAAAGATTCAAAGATGATATCATACCTCAAGATCGCAAAAGATAAGATCGCACGATTCGATAAGTTCTCGATAGAGCAAATCCCAAGAGACCTGAATATGCAAGCTGATGCCTTGGCTAACTTGGGATCCGCATTCAATGAACCAGCTTTAGAAAGTGTTCCGATAATACATCTTATGTCGCCAACAATCGAAGAAGCTCATTTGATCGAAGAAAACCACGATTGGTCGAATGATATATGGAACTATCTCAAAAACGACCAACTCCCTGAAGACAAATTAGAAGCCCGGAAAATCAGATTTAAAAGCTCTCGATACACGATCTTCGATGATCAACTGTATCGAAGGTCTACAACGGGTCTAATCTTACGATGCGTGGTGAATAAGCAACAAATCGATCGAATCCTTCAAGAGATGCATGATGGAGAATGTGGAAACCATTCTGGGGGCAGAAATCTTGCTAACAGAATCTCGAGACAAGGATATTATTGGCCTACTCTTCGAGAGGACTCGATAAGGTATGTTCAAAGGTGCGATGCTTGTCAAAAACACTCAGGTACGTCACATCTACCTTCTGAACCCCTACATTCTGTCTTAATCCCATGGCCATTCATGCGATGGGGGATGGACATCGTAGGAAAATTACCACCTGCTCCAGGTCAAAAAGTATTTTTACTTGTTCTTACTGATTATTTCTCTAAATGGATTGAAGCCGCAGCCTTCTCACAGGTTAGGGATAAGGAAGTTATCTCCTTTATCCAAACTAACATTATTTACAGGTTTGGAATACCATCAGAAATAACGTGCGATAATGGGTCCCAATTTATAAGTGAGAGAACTCGAAAGTTCTGCGATGAACGCGGGATAAAACTCATTACATCGACTCCAAGATATCCACAATCCAACGGCCTGGCCGAATCCAGCAACAAGACCATTATTAATTCTATTCGAAAGAGGTTGAAAGCTGCAAAGGGTCGATGGGTCGAAGAGTTACCATCTGTTTTATGGGCAAATCGCACGACACCTAGAACTGCAACTGGGCAAACTCCTTTTTCCTTGGTATATGGATGTGAAGCAGTCCTTCCAATCGAATCACAAGTTCCTGTTGCTCGACATCGTACGATTGAACAAAACTCGATAGACTTGTGTTACGATATTGATGCTTTGGAAGAACTAAGAGAAAAAGCCTTTCAAAAAATGGCATCGCAGAAAGCCATGGTTGAACGCTACTTCAATAAAAAGGTAAAAGTCAAGGTATTTCAACTTGGAGATTATGTCCTACGACGTGTCTTTCCAAATACGCAAGAATCGAACGCTGGAAAACTTTCCATCAAATGGGAAGGACCTTATATCATTACCAAAATCGTGGGGAAAGGCGCCTATAAGATTTCAACCATTGAAGGTAATGAAATCCCACGTAGTTGGAATGCAACTCATCTGAAAAGGTACTACTTCTAAAACCCTTTTTATTTTTCACTATTATTTCATTGAACGATTACTGACTTAGGCATCGGAGCGCCGTTGGTCAATCCAACGGCCACCCCTTAGCCAATTTTACTCGCAGGTAACGCACGATTATCGCAAGACATCGCACGATTATCGCATGATATCGCACGACTATCGCAGACATCGCACGATCTATGGTAAACATCGCCCGATAAAACAATATGCTCAAAATCGCATAGAACTTAAAAGATGCATCAATTTCAAATCGCAGGAGCGCAAGTCAAAACGCCAGACGCACGATTAACAGAAACGTTTCTAAAAAAATTTTCTAAGTGCCTTAAACTCACATCGCAAGTCAAAACGCACGATTATTTAAGGCCTTAAACATTAAATCAGCTAAAACGCACGATTATCTATTTACTAAAAGTACTTAGAACAAAAATAACGAGTACTAAAACATCGCACGATTGCAAAAAAATAGCTGATTTCATTAAAAAAGTACTTAAAAGTACTACGATTACATCAAAGGAAACTTAATTTTCAGGATTGGCTTCTACGCCCATATCCTCTCCTACACTAACTTCTACGATGGGGGGAGGAATGTCTTCAACAGCCTTATCCACGATGACGGATCCAGAGGCATCTTCGTTCTTATCCTCCTCCTCGATCATCGTGACTTCGACCTCTTTGTTCCTTTCAGCACCTTCCTCCTCTTCATCAGCATCCTTGGCGTCGTCGGCATCCAAGAGCTCATCGGATCCCATCGCATCACGGAAGGCTCCCAACTCACCTTTAGCAGCTTCGATGGTGTATGTGCCACCAATGAATTGGCGTATTACGGCTGCACGGGCCACCATCCTAGATAACACCATCTCATCTTTGAGATCCTGGATCTCAGAAGACGAAGCCTTCTCTCGATCTGCCATCTCCGTGCGCATCGCAGCAAGTTCCTCCTCCAACTTGGCAACACGATTATTCGCCGCTGTCAGCCTTGCACGTTGTTCTGATCGAACGTGCTCAGCCTCATCCAGCTTAGCCACCAAGTCATCCACTTCAACCCGCTTGGCTTCTAGAGCACCAGCTATCTTCGATGCCTTCTCCTGGGCCTTCTTCGCCTCGTTCACTGCAGCCCTCTCGCTGGACATCTTCGCCTTCATGTCCCTCTGAACGGTCTCCAATCTTTGATGAAGACCAAGACACGCCTGGAAGGCCTACGCAAACATAAAAAAGTTAGAACAGCACATTTAATATAATCGTAAGATACAAACATCGTACGATAGCTTACCATGAAGGAGTATCCAACAGCACCGGCATCGAGCTCGCCAATCCGACGAGTATCCATGTGAGTCTTCTGCGATGGAAGCAGGTATTGTTCGATGGCAGGGAATAAGTCATCCTGGTTGATGACATCACCGTCGAGGAAATTTGAAGGCAGGATATGTTGATCGACGTTTCACCCTCCTTCCCTCTTGGAGGCTTGACCGAGGCCCTTTTCTCCTTTGACATCGTAGGAGACATCGCAGGAGGAGGAGCAGTGTGAATCGGGGTCGCATCGACCACATCATCCGCCTGTCGTACGGCTTCCTTTGATGCCGTCGAAGCACCCGAAGAAGACCTTGTCTTCTTAGGTTGTGGCTCCATGCCACTTATCCCCTTCTTCTTCTCCAAAGCCCTCTTGGCCGCCGCTAAGTTGGCCAATTTTTTAGCAGGTTTCTTTTGGCCTGAAATAAACAATAAAAACGTACGTTATTAATCGCACGATAAAAAAAAAGTAAGATAAGAGGAAGAAATTATCGCACGATTTACCTTCCATATCTTCTTCTTCTTCTCCTCCACTTAACACTTGAACTTCGAGCTCTTCGTCGCTGTCCTCCCTTGGGCTTTTTCCCTTCGATTTGGCGTACGATCTTTCTTGAACACCGTACTCCAAGAAGCGGTTGATAGCTTCAGTGGATTCCTCGAAGGTAAACTCGATCTCTGCAAAAATAACACACGATAAGAAAATTATATAATAAAGATTATACGAAGCAAAAATACATAAAGCGACCTATACCTAATGGGTTCCATTCTGGAGCTACCCATCCACCGTCCTCCAAGACCGATGAGGATCGTACGAACGCGTATCGAGCCTTCCACCCTCGATCGAACGCTTGAGTACCATGTACTAACATGGCATCACCCCTACCCTTGGGATAAATCCCATACCTATCGTAATCAGAAGGTTTAACAGTATACGCCGACAGAAGATCATCGACGGTAAAAGGGTCTCTACCCCAATTCTTAGTGACACGTTCGATAACACTCACGACCCTCCAAAATTGGGGCATGAGCTGTCCAGGAGATAAACTAAATCGTGTCATAAAGGCACGAGACAAAGGACTGAAAGGCCAAGTGAATCCTATCTTAAATGGGTATTCGAACAACGCGAAGAAACCTGCCGGAGCATCGGCGGGTCTAACCTCACCAGGTGATTTGATCACGGCATCCTTAGGCATCCTAGCAAGTTTCTTAAGGTGAACTAAGTCGATTTCTCCCTGAATTGTGCTCCTAACCTCCATGATTTCCCTAAAACACAGTCGATTTAAACTCCTACGCAACCTGTCGAAACGCAATAAGTCGAAGTTCCTAGGATTTTTCTCAGCTCTAACTTTCAAACGCATGAACTGAAATTGAAACAAGGGGTAGAAAGATACCTTATAGGCGAGTTGAATCTAAATCTTCTCAAAGATTAAGAGGATTCGGTTGGAGAGAAATTTGAGTTTGAAATTGGAAAAGATTTAGAGATAATTATGGAAGAAATCTTATCTTTATATGAAATTAAACTCCTTCCCAAGAAATTGAGGTCGAATCGAGCATCGACACCTGTCCCTTATAACCGTTGCATTGACAGCTTGCACTTAACCAGGTTATGACGCCGTTAACGTGAAAAACGGTTCAGATTCGATAGATTAAACATGATAAAATCGACGTACTAACGATTTGATTTTGCAGATATAAGATTCAGAAAATATATAATTTTTCTAAATCTTGGGGGCAAACTGTTTGGGTGAAATTTTATCATCGAACGATCGAACGATTAAAATCGTAAGTTATCTTTCAGGATGATATTCCTGTATTAAGATAAGGTCCTGAAGTAAGGATATAACTACCTTCCAACAAGGATAAGTGATCATCGAAGAAGATCGTACGATATCATCATATGATCGTACGATTAAACTAACGATATACATGTTCAAAGTTTGCTCTTATTGCAGGAAAGCTTATCCAAGATAACCTCGAAGCATAGCCATCATCCATTGAACTTAAACACGACCGTTTGAACCAGATACGTTCATCATTAAAGAGCTCAGACGTTACGATCTAGAATTCAGCTTCAGTTATGACCGTTGCATTTATAGCTCAATAATGGATGAGTAATTACGACATCAACAGCTATAAAAAGAGACCAAAGACAATACACTCGGGACAACTGATTTCGAGAAAGAAATAGCAATATCAATATTATTCTCTGTATTTACGTTCGATAGCATTCATTTCCTTATTGTAATCGTACGATACAACTGTAACATCGAGGATATCACCCCTTATTGGTGATCTATAGTGCAACGTCGACTATCCTATTTAGTCGACCGCAGGTTTTTTTCCTCGATTCAGAGGTTTTTCCTGCGTCATCAATCATCTTGTCAATTTACTTTTATTTATCGCACGTTTTATCGAACGAGAATTCTTTCTTTTGACGATTTTGCCTCACGACATCTTACGATAACGATTTAAGTAAATTTTTACACAAACAACACCCATAGTATATTCATTCATTCTTTGTGAATGAAAAGTGAGAGAATGAATTCGAGATAGAGAGAGATCAAGAGAAAGGAAGAGATAAGCGGTGGTCAGATAAAGGACGGTCGTTCGGAAAGGAATGACGTAGGAGCACGGATTCGCGAGAGGTATAATTCCTTTCTTTTAGTTTCGTCCGTATGTCGATTCTCTTCTTGTTTTAGCCTATCATCTCTGACATGGGCAAAAGTTAGTAGTGTGGTTGGCGAAAGTCGACCATGGTCGGCACTACGGACCAACCGTCACCGTCAAGTGGTGGTACGACGGTAGTACGATAGTGGTTCGGTGGTTATAACCACCGGTCGGTTAGGAAACCCCAAGGTGCGACAGTTAGAGGTGGTTAGGACCACGGTTCATGGCGGTGTAAGGACGTCCAAGCCTCGACACGGTGGCACGAGATGGCCTCGGCCTTGGCACGGGCGATGTGTGTAAGGAAGCCGACCACGATAGTAGTGGCCGGTGGTGGTTTTCAGCGGCGGTAGCCGATGGCGACCGGTGGCAGTGGGTACGGTGCAACATCCCGCGGTGGTTCCAACCACGATGTTGGGCCTAAGTCGTATTTTGGGCCGAAAGGTTATGTATTGGGCCTAAGTAGTTAGTTGGACCGAGAGACTTTGAGTTTGGCCTAAAAATTGTCAATTAAGCCCAAGTTAGTGAATTGTTAATTAATTGATTGATTAATCAATGGGTAGTTAATAATTAATTATAAGATTAGTTATAATTAATTATTTGAAAGTGTTACGTAAGTTGGGAGAATTATTATATGGAATAATTTAGGGTATCTTTGGTATGTTAAATTTAGATAATTTAATATATTTTAATAGACGAGTTATTTAATAATTATTTCCCGTGAGAACGACGAAAGTTTCATTAGTCGCTAATAACGAATCAAGAGACGTCGTTAGAGATTAGAATACGTTTGCGTACGTAATCGGGACAGAGTCAATTAGAGACGTTTTAGAACGTTGTCGAGCCGAGTCTCAGGAGGGTTGACCGAGGTTGACCATAGTTGACTTTTCTTGACTTTTGTGTAAAGTCAAGTTATTGATGGTAGATGTTATGTGAATCGTGTAGGTTAGTAAGCGAGGATCAGCTTGGCTTTGTACACGCGTTCAGGTGAGTATTCATGTGATTTCCCCTGGGGTGCATACATTTGTATGAAAAGTATTTTTGCATTATATATATATATATGGTGTTTAGAGTTATTTACATGTTTACGGGTGTTGTTTTCATGTTTATAACTGAGCAAAGAAAACGCATGTTTCCTTTGTATTTAAAGGTGTTTAAATAATTGTTTACATGTGTTATTTGGGGAAATCCTGTAAGGACTAGCACGACCCAGTAATAGGTGCTAGACGGGTGTGAGCCGAGCGACCTAGGGAATGCCGATGACAGGAGTAAATCTGCCAGGTGATGCAGATTAGGAGATTCTTTGGTACCAATGTTTTTAGGGTTAAGTACATGGGAGTGTATCGAACTTGTCACGTTTTATCAATGTATGTACTCAACTTTAAAACTTACCGATTAATGTACTGAACTTGCTAAAATTGTCATTGTATGTATCCAACTTTATCAAAAACCTATCATTTAATGTATCCAACTTGTCACGAAAGTGTATCCAACTTGTCATGAAATACATACAATGGCAATTTTATCAAGTTTGATACATTAATTGGTAAGTTTTAAAGTTAAGTACATACAATGATAAAACGTGACAAGTTCGATACACTTCCATGTACTTAACCCATGTTTTTATGTGGTGTTTATTTGGTAAATTGTTTTATGGTGAACTTTTATTGATGCATGGAGAGAAGTCTATGTATGTGGTGCATGTAAACCATGAACTCACTTAGCTTTTAGCTAACTTTTAGTATGCATCTCAGGAGCTGGTGGTTCAGGGTTGGACAAAGGGAAAAGGCAAGGCGTAGATTTGTTCTTTACTTATTGTTCTGTTGTTATCCATGTTTATGTTGAACATAATCGTTGAGGTAATTTAAGTCTTTATGTAACTTAGTTTGGTATGGGACAGACTCAAGTAAGAGACTTTTATTTCCTTTAAGACAAGACTTCCGCTGCTTCGATGTTTTTATTGTATCTTGAGGTGTCTTTTTATGCTTATGGTCATGTTGGACCTTGAATGATGTGACACTACCCAAAGGTGGAAAATTGGGGTGTTACAGTTATAATCTTAAACGTGACACTTTTGAAATTTTTATAATTACACATGATGTATCGAGACTTGTACCTTTTAGATAAATATAGATAATGATGTAAGATGCAAGTTTAAAAAAATCTTGATACATCAATCCTGAAAAATCTCTATACGTATTTATGATATTTTATAATACTATTAAATTAAAAAATATTTAATGAGCTTGTTTTGATAACATTAAGGCGAGTGATAATTACACGAAGGGATTTCATTCATCCACGACTCATTTTTTAAAATTACAATTTTACCCTTGCCTTTTTTTCTCCCTTCTTCCCTCTTACACCCCTTCCATTTCGTTCCCTCTTCTCACCTTCCCCCATTTCATTCTTCTCCCGGCCCACGGTAGCTGATAACTCCAAAATTATACATGTTTTACTCGTGCTAGTTCCCCACTTTTATATTTAATTTGAGAGTAATTGTGACACAGTTTGGCTTAAAAAGGTTTAAATCCTAATTTTGCAGGTTTTGGAGGTGCTTGTGCGTAAAAGTATAAAAAGAGGTGATAACGCCAAAATTATACATGTTTTACTTGCATCAGTTCCCCACTTTTATCTTTATTTTGAGAGTATTTTCGATACTGTTTGACTTAAAAAGGTGTAAATCCTAATTTTGTAGGTTATGGAGGTGCTTGTGCGTAAAAGTATAAAAAGAGGGTGAAAAGCGTCAAAAAGGATACTTATGTGAAAGCTTTGGAAATATGGATTTTTCTTGGCTCCTAAGATGGTTTCCTTGCTCCCTAAGTCGGATAACTTCCTCCAAAAGACGGATCTTCATCATATAAGTCAAGAAAATATTTCGGAAGATCTCGGAAGCTGGTTTTAACACTGCTCGCGCTGCAAAGCACCCATTCGCGCCGCGAAGGAAGGGCTCGCGCCGCGAAGACCAGAATTTCTCCGCCCGGAAGCTTCCAGAAGATTAGGGTTTGATCATTAAGTGTTTCGCTCCGCGAAGAGGCCGTTTCGCGAACGCGAAAAGGGTTCGGACGGGGTTTTTTAAAAGCAGCCTTTGGGTCATTCAGTATCATCACTCACCATTATTCACCAGCACTCAGATAGTTCAGATTAGGTTAGATGTTGGGAGCCGCTTAGGGTTTCCAACCCGAGAAGATAGAGGCTCGATGATCGACTACGGAGGAGATTCGAGGGGATGCCACAACAAATCGACCGGTCTTTAGTTGGTTTGTCTAAGCATTCGTAATTAGTATATGTACTGATTCCTTTTATGTGTTCATTATGGTTTGAATACTTTGGATTTTATTTTATTAATTAGATGCGTGGTTTGTTGAATGTTATCTTTGATTCCAGTTTGATTCATATTGTATGGTTATTTGAACTCGTTGGTTGGGTGTATCTGTTTGACCAAGATAGATAAACTCCGATAGGTTAATCAACCTTTCTTGACCTTCCCTTCGGAACCCGGATGCCTTGAAGAGGACTCGAACCTCCACGCTCTTGAGAGTTGTGTTAGGTGGTAGCTTGGACCGAGAGCGACCAGATATTAGAATACCGTGCAATAGAGATAGAATTGGGTGACCGGTACTAGATTGTCTGACAAACAGTCTATGTATTGGGACTAGGAGGACCAAAACCTAGTTGATAATCTTAGATATACATGTTCGGGTGCTATGTGCTTAAATTCTGACAATAATCATTAATCTATGTCTTATGAAAGTAAACCATAATGGATTCACTTATCTCCAATGTGTGTCTGTTCATCAGTTTTCCACTTCTTGGTTAGGTTTATTTATTATTTGTCTTTTATCTTTTAAAATACTTTTTCAAAAGCAAAACCCCCAATTTTCTAGATTAATTAATTATAGCTTTAGTTGACATCTAGCTTAACCGTTCCCAGTGGTAAGAACGATACCTGGACTTTCCTACACTATATTACTCACGATCAGGTACGCTTGCCAGTATATGTGGTAAGAAAGTGGCTAGGCATTAGAGGTTAAAACTTGTTTCACTTTTTATATACAATAATTACCGTATCAAGTTTTTGGCGCCGTTGCCGGGGAATGGTTGCTTAGGTGAATACTAGAGTATAGTTGGTTAATCGATCCTTGATTGGGAATTTATTTCCAATTAAGTTATTTTCTTTCTAGATTAGTTGTTAATTTTTCTCTTTTATATTGTTGTGCTACTCCGGGTGTCTGTTTTGTCACTTTTGCAGATATGAAGAAGAAAAGAGCTTTAAAGGAGACAGTCACGGAACCTTCCGTCCTTCAGCTAACTCCTCAGTCTATAAAAGAATTAGCAAATTTCATGATGACTCAAGACAAACTCAATAGCGCCTTTTTGCAAGAACGATGTGATCAAATTGCAGCTATGGGGAAATTCGAGCAAAAGCAAAATGAGCTCGTGAAATTTTTGGCAGACTGGATGAGGAGATCTGAAGAAGAGCAGGACGTTATCACCAACTCACTCGCAAAAGCACAAAAACAACATGACTCGGAAATGAGAAAACTAAATTATGAACTTGGAGAATTGAGGATGGCCCTTGTTGAAACCCAGAAACTTAATGTTCACCTATGGGAACGCCTTAAGTCTGGTGATTTTGACAAGAAGGATACTTACTCTCAACGTATGGAACATAGTGCTGCTTGGCGGGCATGGCTAGAACAGAAGGAGGACAACCGCAATTACACAAGAACTGCGCAATTTGAGCCGAGGCTACAAATTGAGGAGATTGAAAGGCCGGTTGAAATCATTACGATAAAACCGGAAGATCAAATCCCCAATCATCAAGAGGTAAGTAAAGTATCCATTAATCCTAATGAGACTGACAGAAAATTACTTTTGCAGGATAAATCATAGATGGATACGGAATCGGATGATGGATTTTGGGACGAACTTGATCTCTTTTTACAAGGAGATATCCAATCCGAAGCTCCAAAGGAAAAACAACCGATTGATGAGCCGGCGATAGAAGGAATAAATTCAGTGGGCCAATTGGTTATTTAACCGGAGGATTCGCATCAACAGATGGACATGGAAGCTACTCAGCTCGAGAATGATGTTGAAACCCCCCCCCCCCCCCCCCCCCCCCCCCCCGCGCAAAAAGATGCCCAACTAATAGAGGATTCATGGATTCCACATAAGGTACGTCCACCATGGTCTGATTCAGACGATTCTGACGAAGAGTTTTCATGGCAGGTTAATACAAAGAAAGAATACCACGATGATGACTGCCTAGATGGACTCGGAGCTTTAATGCAAGATGATCAATTCGAAGAATCCTCGCCGGAACAATGCTCTCCTAAACAAAAGGTAAGTCCTCCTATAATTGATAGTAACCAGTCTAACACCGAATCTTTGTTTTCACAGGTCAATCCACGCGCGGTTCGTGTGAGGAAATCTTGGCCCAAGATCCTTTTTGGGAGGCCAATTGTCAAAAGCAATTGGAGAACTCAACGCTCTTAGCAACACATTTAAAGGATCTAAGGCCAAGCTCGTACGACTCTGACACTCATTCTGCAAAGAAACAAGACACAAACCAGAGCGGTGAGTGGTATGCTACTCTACCTGGCAAATCTCCCAAAGGTAAGTCATCGAGCCAAGGTATGTACCACCACCATCACCCTAACATCAATGCAAGTGAAGGGTGTGTTGAATTAGGTAACAGTAATTAAATTCAGAGTCAGGCTCGAGACTCATGACAAAAACAAGCGCTTCTCGGGGAGGCAACCCGTGTTTAGTCGTTTTTCAGTTTTTCTTTTAGTTTTAGTTAAGTTTGAGTCAGTAGAGTCAAGTGGAGTCAACCAAATCAATTTTTGAACAAAACTTTTTTTCGAATTTGGACAGAAGGTGCTTCGCTTTCGCGAAATTTTAAGTTTCGCACCGCAAAAATAGTGCAGGGACCAAAAATGTAACTTTTTCGATCTTCGCGCCGCGAGCTTCGTTTTTCTGTCCCATGCCCTATTTTTAACACCTCGCGCCGCGAAAGGATATGCTCGCGCCGCGAGCAGGTAACATACCCAAATTTTAAATCGCGAAATCTAGGGTTTTTGTCACTTCTTTCTCATTTCTAGCGCCGCGAAACCCTCTGCCACCTGCGATTTTTGATTTCCTTCATCTCTTAGGTCCGAATTTTTTCAAATCCATGGCTCCCAAGGTAATCTTTCTTCTTCTCCATCCCCAATTTCGGTTTTGAATGTATTTCCATGGTGGTTTTCTCCAAATTTGATTTCGTGTGTGAATTGTGTGATAGGTGGGGGAAACCGAATTTGTGTGCTTACTTGATACATGTTATAGGTTGTTTAACTTGCTAGCATGTTTTATTTGTTGATTTCCATGGATTATCATGTTATTGATGGTAAAGCTCCATTGTTGATGGTGTTCTTCCCCAATTTGGATTTTACATGAAATTGCTAAGTTATTGTGGGGGAAGATCATCCCTTTTGCCTACTTGTTAAATCTCATGCTTAGTTGTTGAATTTGCAAAAGGTTTTTGATGAACTCCATTTTTGCAAGCTTTCTTTTTCCCAAATTTTGGACTTGCAAGTTTTGATGATGATTGTTGGGAAGAATCAATATTTGTGCTTAAATGTTGAATATTATTGCTTGCCTTCATGTTTCTTGCCACGTTTGGTTTGTTCAAGATGTCATCTTCCTCGTTGGTACATTGACCGTTTTTCAAGCTTCCAAGCACAAGCAAAATTTTTCTAAATAAACAAGTTTTAAAAGAGGGTGCTTGAAGTTCATTTTACCATCTAAGCAAGTTTTTGGCGTTTTTGGTACTAATTGTTTTTGAAAAACTAGATGGTAAAACTTTTAAGTGTGGGAACCCACTTCGCGTAAAATCTTAAAGTTTACATATTTTTGAAAACGGGTTCTCGTCACTTTGGTTTTTATAAAAATGTGGTCAATTATTAAACGGGAAGGTGCAATCTATCGTTTTGGCGAAAAGCATGAATCTTTGTTTTTGGATGTGCTCGTTGATTATTTGTGATTTCTTGAATGGTTGCATTGGTTTGTTTGAAACTTTATCGTTCCACTTTTGGTGTCGTGACCGTAAATAATTTTGAGAATCTTGTGGTTTTTCACCTTGATTTAAAAATCAAGTTTTTGGCGTCATTTTATGCTTATCTTTAAAACGCCAACTTTTGCAAGATTCTAAGTGTGGAAACCCCAAATCAAATAGAAAATTAATTTTTAAATGGTTCCCATTGGTTTTCAAAGTGGACAATACGGTCAAACACTAAGTGTGGGAAGATTGGGTTATTCTTTTTGGCAACTATTCTTGGAAGTGTGTGTTCTTGATACGTGCTTATTTTGCGTTTCCGTCTTGCACTAAGTGATCAATTGCACATTTATCAAGTTGTTAAGACAAGTTATGTTTTCGTTGGCCAATTTTTGCATGACTTGTTAAAAACACTTGATATTATCCTTTTTACTTAATTTTATATTTTGTAAGGGGATAGATTAAATTCTAAGTGTGGAACCTATTTGGTCAAATTTCTTGGCTTTTAAAATTTTTTGTAGGTTCCCATCTCTTTAGTAATTTAATAAAGTGTGGTTAATAACTAAGTGTGGGAAGGAAACCTTCATTTCTATCAAGTGTGTGCATTGACTTTTTGATGTGTGTTTTTGTAGCGTACCCGTTCTCTTAGGACCACATCGGGCGAGCACGAGTTTTTGCGATTCAAGCCGCAGCCGCAATATGACGAAGACGAGCGAAAAAAGCTGATCAGAGACCTTGTGGCGATCAAAGATCGCCACGTTGAGATTGGCCGGACATTAGACTGGGATTTTCTGCATAGTATCCAGGCGGCAGGACATATTTTGAGGTACTTTGAGAGAGGTCCGAGTGTGCCCGACAGTGAGCTTAGTAGTATGGCTTAGAAAGCCGCCTTAGACCTTCGTGAGCCTATCTACCGCGAGTTGACCTTAGAGTTCATAGCGACCTATTCATTTGACGAGGATCGAGGGAGAGAGAGTGTGAGACAGTCTTGTATTACATATCGCTTGGGTGGCCGATGGTTTTCGCAGTCTTTAGCCCAGTTCGCTATCTCCCTTAGACTTTACACTACTGGGATGGTAGGCACCGATTATTCTGAGTATTATATAGGACAGTGTGCCATAGCTCCACCAGAGGATTTAGACTATAGCGTGTTATGGAGCCAGCTTGGTCACGGGCCGTACCGTCGGTCCAACACCAAGTCTGGTAACTTAATAGGCCCAGAGCATAGAGTCCTAAATAGGATGATAGCCTACACCCTGAACCAGAGGAAGTCCAGTCAGAACAAGATAGTGGATTTCGAACTGTGGTTACTTCATCAGTTAGTAAGCCGAGACCGCCACACCTATCTAGCATTTATCATAGCAGACTTTCTCACGGGAGCTAGAGGATTCCGGACCTCGAGTGGACTTTTAGGTGGTCACTACATCACCCGCCTAGCTTCTTCCCATGGGATTCTGACACCGGAGGTGATAGCCTCATTGACTTGTTTGGGAGAGTTAGGCAGCACAGACCAGAACCAGCTTAAGGGGATGAGAGTGATAGAGAGAAGAGTTGGTAGTTCGTGGGCATGGATTGTAGGAACCGCAGCAGCCACAACATCAGCAGCAGCATGATGAGGCAGGACCCTCGGATCACATCAGATACCGTCCGACTGGGACGCATATACAGCTTTTCAGGGTCTCTCGTCCCGTACGCATTATCATGACACTCAGATTCATAGAACGCTTGGCTGGCAGAACTAGTCATTGATGGGTTTCTTCACAGACCCTGAGTTCCAACCGTCACCACCACCGCAGTATGATGTGTGGCATCCACAGGACCCGAGTCCTCCAGGTTACGAGAGTTTATGATCAGTGGTGGGACCAATTCCGTGGACCCCATTGATTTTTTGGTTCGATGATTTGTTTGGATATTATTGATTCGATTTGGTTGTACCGTACTATCTTTTTCTTTTTATTTCTATTTTTTCTTTTTAGTTTGTTTGTTTTTGTTTTTAGTTTTTCAGATTTGGTGTGTAGACCCTCGAATCAGTTGTACGAATTGGATTTCAGTAGTTCGTCAGAGCTTCAGTTTCCTTAACCCAGGCAGTATTCGTTCTTTATCTTTTTACCTTTCCGCATACATGCTTTAACTGTTATTGCATTGAGGACACTGCAATTTCTAAGTGTGGGAAGGGGGGTTAATTAAACTTTCGCTTGTTTGTCCTTATTGTGTTTAATTGCTTATCTGATATGATTTGATTTATATGGCATAAATTTTTTCGAAATCCATGATCTTTTCAAAAAATTTATGGAAGTCAAAAGAATCATGCATTTAGAATGATACTTTTTGGAGTTTTTATGAGTTTGAAAAAGTCATGTGTATGCTAATTGCCATGAGTGATTCTTACCCTGTTCCTTGAGAGATTGAGCCTGAATTGTTATATCTATTCATTTTGTAAGGATGCCGACTTTGAACCAAGTAGAACTTGTCACTTTGAATGCTTGTCGAGACCACATAAGGAAAGTATGTCACCATTGCACTGATAGAGGCCTTCGTTTTTAACCCATTTAGCCTTCGTCAGATAATCTCATTATAAGGTTATCTGATTTGCCTAGCCTTTGATTGAAAGTACCCATCTTTAGTACTTTATCCCTTGTAACCCTTTTTTAGCCTTAGCCTTTTCGTTTCTTTACCCACTATACACTTTATCCTTTAGCCCAATTTTTATTATCTATCTTTTGGCCGTAGCTCAAAGTTGAGAATTTTTCATGTTTTTGGTCCATTTTATGAATCTGACAAATAGAGAAAGGGATTATGAAAAAGAGAAAGAGAGAAAAAAGAGTAAAAAGCAACATAGTTGCTACTCAAAAAAAATAGAGAGCTTGAAAAGAAAAGAAAGAAAGATAGAAAACGACTCATTCAAAAAGCAAAATCAAAAGAGTCGATGTGCTTAAAAGAAAAGAAAAATATCGAAGCCACAAATAAGCAATATGCTTAGGCTGATATAGAAGTGATAGTGATGGAAATCCCGAGCTCTAAAAATCTCAAAAAGTCAGATGATTAATGTGGATCCTAAACTGATTAGTTTTCAGGTTTTTGCTACAACCCTTTTAGTCACTTATATATATCCTTTATTATACCATTAACCCTTAGCCTAACGTTACAACCCTAAAGTCCTCTTGACGGTTGACAACTTTTTAGTGGTGAGATGAGATTTGGTGACAAGCATATGCGTTGGTAAGATGTCGAGTATCAGTGTGATCACTATATATAACATATTACCCCTTGAGAGATACACTTTGTGAGGGTAAGAGGTTGAGCATGACTTGGATAACTTTTAAGGCTTTGAATTGTGTCTGACTTGTGTGTGATTTCTTGCGACTATCTTTGTTCTTTCAAAGCATGATCATGGGTGGAGGATAATTTTGTCGTTATTCTTCTTATTTTATCAGATGTTTGCTTGAGAACAAGCAAATCTTAAGTGTGGGAATTTTGATAACGCCAAAATTATAAATGTTTTAACTTGCATCAGTTCCCCACTTTTATCTTTATTTTGAGAGTATTTTCGATACTGTTTGACTTAAAAAGGTGTAAATCCTAATTTTGTAGGTTTTGGAGGTGCTTGTGCGTAAAAGTATAAAAAGAGGGTGAAAAGCGTCAAAAAGGATACTTATGTGCAAGCTTTGGAAATATGGATTTTTCTTGGCTCCTAAGACAGTTTCCTTGCTCCCTAAGTCGGATAACTTCCTCCAAAAGACGGATCTTCAGCAGATAAGGCAAGAAAAAATTCCAGAAGATCTCGGAAGTTGGTTTTAACACTGCTCGCGCCGCGAAGACCAGAATTTCTCGCCCGGAAGCTTCCAAAAGATTAGGGTTTGATCATTAAGTGTTTCGCTCCGCGAAGAGGCCGTTTCGCGAACGCGAAAAGGGTTCTAACGGGGTTTTTTAAATGCAGCCTTTGGGTCATTCAGTATCATCACTCACCATTATTCACCAGCACTCAGATAGTTTAGATTAGGTTAGATGTTGGGAGCCGCTTAGGGTTTCCAACCCGAGAAGATGGAGGCTCGATGATCGACTACGGAGGAGATTCGAGGGGATGCCACAACAAATCGACCGATCTTTAGTTGGTTTGTCTAAGCATTCGTAATTAGTATATGTACTGATTCCTTTTATGTGTTCATTATGGTTTGAATACTTTGGATTTTATTTTATTAATTATGCGTGGTTTGTTGAATGTTATCTTTGATTCCAGTTTGATTCATATTGTATGGTTATTTGAACTCGTTGGTTGGGTGTATCTGTTTGACCAAGATAGATAAACTCCGATAGGTTAATCAACCTTTCTTGATCTTCCCTTCGGAACCCGGAGAGTTGTGTTAGGTGGTAGCTTGGACCGAGAGCGACCAGGTTTTAGAATACCGTGCAATAGAGATAGAATTGGGTGACCGGTACTAGATTGTCTGACAAACAGTCTATGTATTGGGACTAGGAGGACCAAAACCTAGTTGATAATCTTAGATATACATGTTCGGGTGCTATGTGCTTAAACTATGACAACAATCATTAATCTATGTCTTATGAAAGTAAACCATAATGGATTCACTTATCTCCAATGTGTGTCTGTTCATCAGTTTTCCACTTCTTGGTTAGGTTTATTTATTATTTGTCTTTTATCTTTTAAAATACTTTTTCAAAAGAAAAACCCCCAATTTTCTAGATTAATTAATTATAGCTTTAGTTGACATCTAGCTTAACCGTTCCCAGTGGTAAGAACGATACCTGGACTTTCCTACACTATATTACTCACGATCAGGTACGCTTGCCTGTATATGTGGTAAGACAGTGGCTAGGCATTAGAGGTTAAAACTTGTTTCACTTTTTATATACAATAATTACCGCATCAAGAGGGTAAAAAACATCAAAAAGGAGACTTTTGTGAAGATTTGGGAAATATGGATTTTTCTTGTCTCTTAAGACTGCTTTCTTACTCCCTAAACGGATGACTTCCTCCTAAAACCAGATTTTCAGCAAAGAAGGAAAGAGAATATTCTGGAAAAAGAAGGAAAAAGCTGGAAGCTGGTTTTGTTACCTTTGCTCCGCGAAGGATTTGCTCGCTTCGCGAAGGAGTGCTCGCTCCGCGAAGAAATTGCTCGCTCCGCGAAGGAACGCTCGCTCCGCTAAGGAACTGCTCGCGCCGCGAAGGAAGTGGATTTTCTCTCGGAAACTTCTGGAAGATTCAGGATTAGGGCGTCGCATGTTTCACTCCGCGAAGGTGCCGTTTCGCACCGCGAAGAACGCCTGCCGAGACTCTTATAAATACAGCCTTTGCCATTCGGTTTCAAATCATCTCAGATTAGTCAAAATTTCATAATTCGGTATTCTCTTAGTCTAGCTTAGTATGGGAGCCACCTAGGGTTTCCAGCCCAAGAAGCCGGGGCTCGATGTAACAACTACGCAGGAGATGATTCGAGGGGATGCTACAACAAATCTGCCGGTCTTTAGTTGGTTTGTTTTTGCGTTTCTTATTAGTATGTCTATGTACTAGTACCCTTTTGTGTTTTAATTATGGTTTGATTACTTTGGATCTTTAATTAATTAATAGACTTGTGGTTTGTTGAATGTTTGTCTTTGATTCCGAAGTTAATGCTTAAACTGTGGTTATCTAAACT
>CM058040.1:39723053-39744800 GCA_030169165.1 Centaurea solstitialis
AAAACATGCTATTGCATGTACTATTTCAACAGTAAATAAGTACAATATTACATACAATAGCCCATTTTGAAAGTATAGTACATACAATAGCACATTTTGAAGTTGGATACACACAATATGAATAAGGGTAAAGTTGGATACATTTTCGTGAAGATAGTCCTATATAATATATAACTCTATATATACACACACAATGACAACCACCAGTTCCCGGCGGTGGATTTAGGTCTTTTTTGTTGAATAGCGGCACCTCTTGCTAGGGGTGAGCATCGGAACCGGGTACCCGCTTTTGGAACCAGAACCGCTATAGAACCGCCGGTTCCGGAACCGGAACCGATGTGAGTGGTTCCGGTTCCGGTTCCGGTTCCGGTTCCTAAAATACGGAACCGGTCGGGACCGGTTCCGGTTCCGGTTCCGGTTCCGGTTCTCATTTTTGTGGAACCGCTAACCGCCGGGTACCCGCCGGAACCGGTTAGACTATATATATGTATTATTTTATAAAGTATTTATATATATGATTATTATGTATTTAATAGACTAAATTTAAAATTATTATTTTACCTTTTACATTACGCATAAACTTACGACCACTTTTTCACTCGACTTATTTATTCTCTTTTTTCGATATTTTTATATTGTGTTTAACATTTCAAGTTGTGTTTTTTGTTATTTTCATTTTCAAAAGTTGTCCTAATTATTTATATAGTTTTTATCGGATAAGTTTTCATCGTTTTACTATTTATTTCATTACGTTGTGACTATGTAATAACTAATTATTTCTTTTTTATAACATAAAATATTTAAAAAAAACATTTAAAAAATTAGAAACCGGGTACCCGGTTTCGGAACCGGAACCGGCGGTTCCGGGACCGGTTCCCAAATATGAAGAACCGGTGCAACCGGTTCCGGTTCCTTCATTCTAGGAACCGCCGGTTCCGGTTCCGGTTCCATGAATTTTGGCCGGGTACCCGATTTTGCTCACCCCTACCTCTTGCAATGGATCAAAGAACTCCATTGTTCTCCAATGTGTTTGTACTCGAATTTCATTATTTATGAGAAAAGAAAATTATATTTCTTTTTACCTTTTTAAATTATCCATCATCCTACTCACTTGATCATTTGACATGTATAATGCACTAATTCTCTCTCTTCATATCATTCCTAAATTTTAACACTTGTCAAATGATCAAATGAGTAGGAGGATGGATAGGTTAAAAAAGATAGGAAGAAATATAATTTCTCGAGAAGAGAATCTTTAAAGTTCTTTTTTTTTCAACTTTATTTAAGTTCTTTGGTTGATTTTCAGGGGATTTTTTTCCCGGTTGATTCTAAAGACTTTTTAAGTTTTTGGTTGATGTTTCTTATATTTCTGAATATCCCAATGCATCCGTCAAAGTTTGGCGGGTGCACTTCTTATATGTAGGGATGGCAAAAGAAACAAAAACCTGAAATAAACGGGTCGGGTTCAGGGACGATAAACGGAGATGGGGAAAACCCACTTGTTTTAAACGGGGATGAAGGGACCAATCCCCAATCCGATTATATTCTCGATTATTTTTATTGTTCAGTTTTAATATTTTGGATGCATTTCGACTTTAGGACTTTAATTTCCTTTCTGATATGTTTGGATAATGGATTCAAGAATGTTATGTAACTTAGTAAATCATTTTCTGAGACTCGTGGATTCGTGGTAAAGTTTAAACGGTGTCGGGATCTCAGCTGTGAAAAATAACCGTTTAACTTAAACGGCTATCTTTTTTTTTGAGAAGGTTCACCTGGACTTTGGCCAGACTACATCCTTGGCAATTTTTACCGAGAGCTAAAGCATGCTCCCCTGGGATTAATACTCAGTGGCCCCTGGTTGCTCACCCCCGGATTCGAACTTGGGTGGGTTTTTCCCCAACACCAAGCCTTAAACGGCTATCTTGCAGTGAAACTCGTGTACACTTAACGGGGATATCCGTTTCCTTGCGATTTTCCGTGATTATCCGATGGAGATCCCCATGTAAATCCCCATAGTTTTTTAAATGGGGATGGGAATGGTTTTTTTAAACGGGGACGGGGACGAGGGGACCAATCCTCGTCCTGAAACCGCCTCATTGCCGTCCCTAGTCGTATGGGACCCTACTTGAGCCTTCAGGGTGTGTTTGGTATGCAGACAACATGGGACGGGAGGGGGCAAAAATAAATGGTCCCATGTTTGGCATGCCCATGGGACAAAAACCAGGCTGGATAAAATAATTTGATTTTAACATCAATAAGGTGCTTAGAGCATCTCCAACAATTTTTAATTTTTTTTAACAATCAATTATGCTATTGGTGAAAGATATTAAAATATTGTTTATCTCTTATCATTTAGAGATTTTATCATTTAGAGATTTTAGAGAATTATCTTTAACAATTTTGTTAAAATAGAATGTTTTTTTGGAGTTTTGTTTGTTAAGATGCTCCAATAGCTTTGCTATCCTTTTCTTTAGAATAGAAAATTTTGGAGAAACTCTAAATATAAAAAATCTTTAAATTAGGAGAGATAAATATTATTGTAATATTTTTTGTTAGTAGCATGATTAATTGTTTAAAAGTTTTAAAAGTTTTAAAATTTTTATTGGATTTTTAAATGTAGTTTATGCTTTTATAATATGAGTAATGATTGGTTCTATAAAATAGAAAAACTGTTGGAGTTGAAAACAAAGTTTTTAGAAATTTAATTTTAATTTTTGTATTTTAAAGAAACTATAGAAAAGTTGTTGAAAATGCTTGTAAAGTTTTTTCAATTTTCATTTTAGAGAATAAGATAAGAGAATTTCCAACAACTAAGCTAAAAATAAAATAGGAATTTTGAAGATTTAAAGTATATCTTTGCTTTAACAGCTATGCTAAACCGTATATTAAAAGTAGGTAAAATAAGGAAGATGGTAAAAATCTTCAAATTTGGAGTAATATCTAAATCTTCATATTTAAAAGAGAAAAATAATATTTAATTCTTTCTAACTAAGAGGATACATTGGAACTAAGTGTTAAAAGAGGAAAATAATTTTTTGTTTAATATATTGAATAGTTTAATAATATATTAAGTGGTATATATGCTAAAATAGAATAGTTGTTGGAGTTGAATGTAATTTTTTTTAGAGATTTTATCTTTAAGTATTTTGTTTTAGAAAATTTATAACATAAGTACATAACTGTTGAAGATGCTCAAACAAAGCAGTCAAAGTATTTTAAGGGCATCTACAATGGTGGAACATTCAAGAACTTAAGTTGCCATATTTTTTTCTGCCACATCATTGACATCTCAAAAAAAGAAGAACCTCAATGAAGCTCCACAATGGAGGTTCTTACAAAAACATACTTTCCATACTTTGAATTTATAAAATGGTTAAGAAATAACTAAGATAATAAATAAAATAATGACATAAAAGAAAAGTATATACAAGAACCCGACTTCTTGTTCAAGCATCTAGGTTTCAATAAGAACATGTAATCGGACAAGAACCTATATCCCACAGTGAAGGTACTTGTAAAAACCTCAAAAAGAATTTCAAGAAAATCTTAATTATGAAAACTTTAAATAAAAATTCTTTTTATTTTATTTTAGTAAAGCGTACGAATAAAATAATTAATTGGAAATTGGCTGAGATGACTAAAAAAAACCTAGTATTTATTACCCTAGGATGACTGATAACGGCTAACTTAATTAGGTTGGTGAGATCTAGTGGTACCATTTATTGACTTATGGTATTACATTTGCTTACTACTTTATAAGTAAAATAGCTATATATATATACATATATATAAATAATGGGGAATTATAAACGACTCTTTTACGTGGGAAATAAATAAAATTATGTAAATGTACAAGTAGAGTCCAGTATGAAAGGATCTATTTTTATGTGAATGCATGAAAAGTTAAAAAAGATCCATATAATAACAGCACCCTAAATAAATTATATAGTCAAAGCGTCCACCGTTTTAGTTCACAAAAATTAATTAGTAATTTCTAGTAATATGTTAACTACATCCTCCTTATCTAGTTACAAAGTTTTAATTCAACTCAATAACATTTCGGATCTGGTAACCATAAAAGATTCTAACAAACTCGTTGATGTTTACATCAAACAATTAGGGTAAATCGAAAACTATTGATACCTTTTCAAATTAAATTTTATTAAATTTCAAATGAAAATCTTATATTCGACAATGTTAATATTTCGTTTGAAAATTGTTAGTTATTATATTGCAACGATACGTATTACATAGAATTTCTGATAAAGAGTATGTAAATTTATAGGGTAGCATACAAATAATATTTTTACTTCTATTTGTGAAAACCGATATTAAATCAAGTTGATTATGTAAATAATTGTTCTTGAAAGATATTAATCATGAATAATGATATTATAGAGTCTAAATGCAATTGATAATTACTGAGTTTAACATGTAGATGTACATAGTTATATTGAAGTTGGAGATAATTATAATATAAAAATTACAAATAATTATATAGCTTTATTTGAATTATTATCAATAGAAATAAGATTTTAGGCTTTTAGCTAAATCAATTTTGATTAATTGAATCTTTTAGAATTTAACTTTTTAGAAATTATACTCTAAAGAAGTCGTTTTCTACTATGTAAAACATATTTAGACTAGAGTTTTTGGACTAATACCCGATAGGATATGTGAGCATGTTCGTTACAAATAGAGGAATCATGTTTTGGATTTTAAGTGCTACATTAAATCTACACCAATTTTTAAAAAGTATAATCTCTTTAACTAAGTGCATCATTAGATCTAATTAAGTTTACTATAAATTTTTTTTTCCTGAGTTTAATTTTGTAATTAAAATATTTATTTTTCCGCTAATGATTACAAAATTGCTTTAAAACCTAACAAAAACAATAACAATATTGAATAAAAATGAAATTTTGATATTTTTTTATTAGAGAAAATATCCCAAAAAGATATGGTTGAGAACTCAAAGGGTGACTTTTCCCAAAATGGATATTGGGTGGCTGGCGGTGGTCATGGGTGGCTAGTGGTGGAGAAAATAGATACACAATTAGAAAATGAAAAATAAAAAAATAAAATTTGAACCTCTTTTAGTGTATTTAAAATATGACTTTGAGATTTACATAAATGTTTAGATATATTATTCAGCTAAAAATTGATTATCATAACCCTAAGGCCGTAAATAATTTCAAGTTTTCAACCTTTAAAAGCACTAATGTAAATAATTATTTTTTGATTCATTCAACGTCTTATCAAATAGTACTTCATTATAGTTTGCATCACATATGATAAGTATACAATAAATAGTATACAATCAATCAAGAAAGATCACAAATTATCTATTTATTTCGCTAATATTGCACACAATGGTTTTAATGTTTGATATTTAAATCAATAAATATGATATATAAACTAATAAAGCATAATCCAATTTATTAAATGGTAAATATACTTTTAAATTAGTAAATATTAATTTATCGGTTGATTAATATACTAAAAATAAAAGTTTATGCTACTGATTAAAACAACATTAATTTAAATATGTTTTATTGTATGATTTCTAAAATTAGAAAGTAAACTAAACTGTTTATTTATTATTATTATTATTGTTATTGTTATTATTATTATTTTTATCATCTTAACTTCCAATCAACCACCTATCCTCCTTAAGTCGACTCACGACATTCACCAACCATTTATACGTAGACAAAGATTTTTTTCAATCGTACAAGTGAATAAAGTATTTAATAAATACCTTTTTTTTGAATTTGTAAAACTGTTTTTGGATATTTTTTAAAATAATTTACATTTTTACAAAACATAATATCAACTTCGAATTCGACACCAAATATTACTAACAGTGAGCAAAATATAGAGAAAAATTTGACCCGAGTCTAATTATGTTATTCTGAATTGCATCAAATACACACATACATATGTTGCCTTGATTTTTTCGTTACATTATTGACGACAATGCACTTTCATCACCACGACAATCCCAACCTCACCACCTTTGTTTAGGATCACTTAATGATTTGAATACATATTGAGTTTTAACGGTTTTCTTTCTAAAATATAGTAAACCCCACCCACTTGGTTGTTATCAGATACTTCAAGATTACATGATATATATTTGATCACCAATAAACCACGGGCTTTTTACTTTTTTTTTGAGAAATTAACTAACCTGCATTCGCATAAGCAAATCACCACAAGGATGAACGCCTTGCCTCCGATTGTTCATAAAATGTTGGCGGGCATCTTCGACCTCTTGACGTTCAGTTGGAGTTCCGGCATCGGGATCAAACTCCCAAATTTGACGGCCAACAAAGTTGTTGGTAGAAAACAAGTAAGGATCATTATTGCCTTGTGCAATCTTCAATTTCCACATGTTAATGTTTTGTTTTGAAATTCAAGAGGCTCAAAGAAGAAGGTGGGAGTGGGGATCGTATGTATGGGAGGGGATATTTTGGGTGGTTTATATAGACTTTGCAACTTTCCAAGTCGGTAGAGTTTACTTTATGACTCTTCAAATAAATAAATAAATAAATATATAAATGAGTAAATAAATACATATATATATATATAAAGTTGGATTTAAACAGGAACAATATCTATTTAAAAGAATATGTGAATCAACAAAATTATATATGATTTTGTGACAATGGCCGCACGGGTGACTTTGGTCTCAACTTAAGTCGTGAGCAAAGTTGCTTGAATCATATAATTTTGTACATAAATTATATATGATTTTCTAAGTGTTAGAATATGTGGAACCCCTAGATTAATCTCCAAAAGAGCCCTTGAGGAGAGAAGGGGGTTCCAACATATATAGTGAAGATTTTGTCCAAGTCTAGCCGATGTGGGACTCTAACACGCCCCCTCCAACAGAGGCTAGATAGAGAGCCTAGAAGGGTCACGAGAGGACCAGGAGAGGTGGACTCTAACACGCCCCCTCCAACAGAGGCTAGATAGAGAGCCTAGAACGGTCACGAGAGGACCAGGAGAGGGTCACGAGAGTGCCGGCATGTGAGTCTGTAGAGTGGTAGACCTTGGCTCTGATACCATGTTAGAATATGTGGAACCCCTAGATTAATCTCCAAAAGAGCCCTTGAGGAGAGAAGGGGGGTTCCAACATATATAGTGAAGATTTTGTCCAAGTCTAGCCGATGTGGGACTCTAACACTAAGTTTTCGAGTGTTTTTAAATACTTATTGTTCTCGTTTGATCCTGGTCCCCCCCCCCTCTCTCTCTCTCTATATATATATATATGGACGAATTCAAATGAAAACTCATGTCCACATTTAGTATGAGAGCATAATATATGTCCACGTTCAGTCTGAATGACGAAGATTAATGCTCATGCAATATTCAAGATGAATAATATATTATTCAGTCTGAATGTTATCTTATTCATCTTGGTATTGTATTATTCATTATAAATAATGTATGAACATTCACTTTGAATAATATTGTACTATTCAAACTGAATGCGACATGTGTTGCACTCTCGGTCGTCCTCACGTACGTGATGAAATATGAGTTCATAGCCAAACTATTTCGAGTTTACAGCCAAACTTTCGTCTCTCTAGATATATATATATATATAGTCAGGTTCAAAGGTAAATTTATTTTCCATTGCGAATGTGAGGACAACCGAGAACACATTACGTGACATATTCAGTTTGAATAATCATGTATTATTCATAGTGAATAACAAAACATTCAGTGTTATTCAGAGTGAATGATACAACATTCTGTATATTCATTATTATTCACTCTGGTAATTCGGTCGCAAATTCCAGGGGGACGCCTCCAACCTTCCTTTAACCCCAAAAAGACTTTATTCTTGTTGAATATGAATTTGTCCTTGATTGAACACTTTTTTACAGATTCAATACGGTAAAGAGAAGGGAACATCTTTTTTACAGGGTCATTACCACGTTAAGCATCCTGCTAGAAAAGGATATATGAGTTTGAACTGATAGATCTTTGGAAGAGGCTACGGAGAGAGATGTTTATTTTATTAAATTCCTTTTGAATACTAATAATGCTTCTCCATATTCCAGGGTGACCACTGTAAGAGGCAACACCATTTAGACCTCCGTTACGCCCATGAAATGAAGAGATAACTTTATTCCACAACACTTGTTTCTCAGTTCTATATCTCCACCACCATTTGCAAAGGAGGGATAAGTTTTGAGCTTTCAAACTTTCCAAGCCAAGACCGCCATGATTTTTGCTCGCCATAACCGTGTTCCAAGCGACCCAGTCGATTTTCTTTTTATTAACAGATGAGCCCCAAAAAAATTGCCGCCTGATCCTTTCAAGAGTGTTGATAACCTTCGATGGAGCACGAAACAAAGAAAAAAAAATAGAGACTGAAACTACTTAGAACATATTTGCATAAAGTGAGCTTACCGCCCGAAGATAGAGTGTCTGCTTTCCACATTGTCAGTTTCTTTTGGAATTTGTCAATCACCGGAGCCCATGATTCAACCTTGTTCATACTTACGCCAACAGTAACACCCAAGTAGGAAAAAGGAAGTTGACCCATCTTACAACGATACTCTTTGCCGTATCCGCCAGCTCAAAATTCTTGTAATGTTGTTGATGTTCATAGAGGACACAACGTCGTCTGCATACTGTAGGTGAGTGATAATTGGACCATCCTTGAGCGTTTTAAAACCACGGAAAATACCCTTCACAACAGCTTCCTTCATAGCTATGGAAAGACTCCCTACAACTAAAATGAAGAGAAGCGGAGCCATCGGATCACTTTACCTAACTCCAATTTTCGGCTTAAACTCCGGAGTAGGCGACCCATTGATGAGGACCGAAGAAGAGGCTAAGTTCAAACAACCTCTCACCTAAGATCTCCATTTAGTCCCTAAAGCCATTTGTTCAAGAGTCTCGTCCAAGAAATCCCAGTTTAGCGAATCGAAAGCCTTTTCGAAGTCCACTTTCAGAATCATCAATTTACTCTTAGTCTTTTTAGCCCAGGAAATACACTCACTGATAATAAGCAGACCGTCAAGGATGTGTCTACCTTGAATGAAAACAGTTTGTCACTGCTGATTACCGACCCGATGACAATTTTTAAATGATTGACCAATGATTTAGCAATGATCTTGTATAATGAACCAATAAGAGGGATTGGCCTGTACTCTAAAAAATTAAGAGGATTGTTACACTTGGGAATCAAAGAGAAAAATGAAGCATTACACTTAGGTTCAATATATCCAGTGGCCTCGAATTGTTTGATAGCAGCAAGTAGATCACTCTTAATCGAAGGCCAAAAGACCTTGAAAAATTCAAAAGAGAAACCGTTTGGTCCCGGAGCTTTATCACCTTCACAATCCCAGATTGCGTTTTTAATTTCGGCTTCCGTGAAATCAGCGTCCAAAAATTTGCATTGATCCTCTGATAGTTTAGAGAAATTATTGCTGTGAAAGGAAGATCGCACACCCAAATTACCTTCAAACTTTTTCGCATAAAAGTTGAAGGCCTCATCCTTTATTCTTTTTGGATCAGAAACCCATTCACCATTTACCATAATTCCATGAATGTTATTT
Organism: Centaurea solstitialis; assembly: GCA_030169165.1. NCBI lineage: Eukaryota > Viridiplantae > Streptophyta > Magnoliopsida > Asterales > Asteraceae > Centaurea > Centaurea solstitialis. The sequence continues at coordinate 39,732,638 of CM058040.1, forward strand.
ATCCTCCTTCTTTGATTGATAATGCCATGAAAAATCTTGGAGTTCTCGTCTCCATCTTTGGCCTAATTTATTTTTGCTTTATGTTTTAAATCCATAAGGATGGCTTTGTCTAACTCCATTAGTTTGAGCTCAAAATCCCTCCCCATCTTCCCTTCGGTAATGCTCAAAGTTGAAGATTCAACTTTGATGTCAAGCGCCTCTACCTTTGATTTTAACTCCAAGCAGGAAGCATTTTTTTGACCAACTTCTAAAATCTTCCATTTTTAATGTGACTTTTCAAGAACCGCAACTTAGAGAGGAAGATCGATTAAGGAGAGTGTTGGATATTTTAGTGTAATTGGATTAACTAGTTTTACCAATTTCATCATAATAAACATCATTTAGGCTTGGCGGTGCGGAGTGCACACCTACTTGAATTTATTATGATATTAGGGGCGAAGCCCCTAATGAACGGGGGTCCGGGGGCAGCGCCCCCGGTAGCGGGGTCCAAGGGGTGGCAGCCCCTGGCGGGGTCCAAGGGGCAGAGCCCCTGGCTGGGGTCGAGCTGTATTGAAAAATATTGAAAAATACTTAGAAAAAATTAATTTTCGGAATTTGGACCTGAATTGACCCGACCCGAATTGACCCGGTTTTTGACCCGGTTTGAATAACAGGAAAAACTGCCTTTCGGTAGTTATTTGTTATTCCAGTTAAATTTCAATTTGGTCATCGTTTTTCTTTCTTCTGGTTCACGAAAATCTCTAACATACATACATCGAATTCCAAATTCTCTGAATTGTATCCGATTGAATAATTCGGGAGAACCACCGAATTGATTCGATCTGAAAGTGTTTCACGCCTTTCAGATGTTGGATATTTTAGTGTAATTGGATTAACTTGTTTGACCAATTTCCTCGTAATAAGACTTCATTTAGGTTTGGAGGTGCGGAGCGCACGCCTATTTGAATTTATTACGATTTAGGGGCGAAGCCCCTAAGGAACGGGGGTCCGGGGGCAGCGCCCCCGGTGGCGGGGTCCAAGGGGCGGCAGCCCCTGGCGGGGTCCAAGGGGCAGAGCCCCTGGCTGGGGTCGAGCTGAGTTGTTATATAAAAAATGACTTAGAAAATTTAATTTTTGGAATTCGGGTGGATAAATCCGACCCGGTTTTGACCCGCTAAAACAGAAAACTGCCGTTTTCCCTCCATATGTAAAACAGAATTTTGGTCATAATTTTACTCTCTGGTTCGATTTTCTCTCAAATACACACACACAGATTTCTAAATCTCTGAATTGTATCCGATTGAATAATTCGGTAGAACCACCGAATTGATTCGATCTGAAAGTGTTACACGCCTTTCAGAGAATCCTATTGTTCGTTACTGTTAATCCCCACATCAGAGATATCCGATTATTCCGATTTTCGTTACTGACAATTTCTTCACAGAGAGGCACCTTGTTTAGGAAGAAAGTTACTCCAAAAAGAGAATCATATCTCTAAACTTTGAATCCCCTAGCTAGGAGTTGAAGAACTTAAAGTAGGAAGGACCGAAATCATCTAAAAATGCAGCAAATAGAAGGGGGCAATGGTTTAAGTAGCCTCTATGTAAAATAGTAACGTGGGGAGAATGCCAGATTGAAGTGAATAATTGATTCACAAAAAATGGTCAAGGAGACTCAGTTTGCACCCGTCATCACTGATTCTAGAAAACTTTCTGTCACCACTCTTGACTTCGATCAAGCCTCCTTGATGAATAAATCATTAAACTCTTTAGCTCCAGAGAAAGAGAAGATAGATCCTTCCCTTTCCACCACTGAACATACCTCGTTAAAATTGCCAAAATTAACCCAAGCGATGTTAGAATGAGAAGATAAAAAGAGCAAAATATTATACCAAAGATTCTTCTTCTTAGAGATAGACCGCGGAGCATAGATGTTGATGAATCCAAACAGGAGATCAAAATTTCCCATTTACCCCATACTGCCAAAAATCCAGCACTTTTGAAAGAACCTAATTTAAAAAAATAAAAATAAAAGGGCTCCAAATCAAAACAATACCGCCAGATCTCCCATCTGCATTCACAAAATCGCAATCAAAGGCAGAAGAAAAAGGCCAGAAACGTTTAACCATACCGATCGTAGTAGAACAGAGCATTGTCTCCTGAATGCCCAAGACGGAGATCTTGCTCTCGAAGCACAATCGCTTAATCCAACATTGTTTGATTTCATCAACAGCACCCTCAAATTGACAGATAAGTGAAGGGATTATGTGCAAGACAGTAATTAGGATCACCATGTCCAATGTTATAAGACACTAGTGGGTCACACTGCTACACACCCAACCCGAGACCTATTGGATTTATTGTGTGGAAATAATTAAGTTTAATTATTTAAAAGAGAGAAAAGAATAAATAATAAATTGTTTATTTATTATTTAACAGATAAATATGATTACTTAATTGATAAGCTTAATTAATTAAGGTAATTATTATGAAGAGTTATTTATGGATTGGGATTCTAATAAGATTACCATAATTACTTATATAAATATAGGGTTAGGGTAATAGAATAATAAATCTGATAAGTCTGATTTCATAGTTACTTTCTCGCTAAGAATCCCAACCCATTCTCTCTCTCTTTTTCTCTCCTACGCCGCCAGCGATTCACACACACACACACACCAGGAGGTTTTTCCGATCAATCCTAGGCGGTCTAGCAGCCAGTCTCACGGTGGTGCAGTAGCGGTGTATCCCTCACTAGCTTCCGGAGTATTTTTTTGGTATCGTTAAAGGTAAACGCGTGAAAACACCCTTATAATTGTATCTGATAAATTACGGATGGATCTATGTTCGGGTTATTTTTATCCGCTGCGTTTATATATGTTTTATATGTTTATTCGTTACAATAACCCAACAGTGGTATCAGAGCCACTTTCGTATATTTTTCAGATCTGTATTGGTTTTTGATAAAAGTTGGTTTTTGGCAAAAATCTAAATTTTATAGTTTTTCGTTAAAGTTTTGATTTTTGTAGTAATCCCGAAACTCGAGGCAATCGGCGGTGGAACGGCGGTGATTAACCGACCGAACCGCCGGGCCGATCGCCGGACGAGTCTCGGTCGGTCAAACCACCGGGAACCACCGAACCACCATATGGTGGTGGTGGTTGTTTTTCGTCGCAAACCACAGACCACCACCGAAGCCCGATCGGCGACGGTGGTGGTGGCCGATTCAACCCAAAACCGCAAACCCACCCACCACCGAATCGGTGGTGGTGGTCGATCACAATCCCGACACCACCAACCACCAAAGCCGCAAGCGGCGATGGTGGTGGTGGTCGTCCGAACGTTGCAAGGCCGCACCACCGGTCGGCTAGGGCAGCCGCGGTGGTGGCGGCGGTTTATTGTGAAATCAGCGGCGGCGGTGGCGGTTTCGACGCCGCTGCCGTCGTTCATGGTCGCCGGTGGCGATGGCGGTGCTTCGGTGCCGTCGTCGATCACCGGTTAGGCAACGATGGTGATTTGGTTGTTCAATTGGGTAGCGGCGGTGGCGATTGTGTCATCGTCACTCGCCGGCGACGATTGGAGCGGCGATGGTGGCGCTTTTGTGTCATCGCCGTTCGCGGCGATGGAATTACGGGGCGGCGGCGGTGGCTTTCGTTTGGCGTCGCTGTCGTGCGCCGGTTCCGGGGCGATCGACAGCCGGCCACACCACGGCAGTGGCGGCCGACTACTGCTGCTGTTGTGGTGGTGGCGGTTGTCGACGGCGGCGATGAATGGTAGCGATTCACGATCTCAACCGCGGCGGAAGCCGCGGTGGTAGTTGTTTTGTCTTGACCGCCGGTAAACTGTGGTGGTCAAGATCGGTAATCACCAATGTTTATCGAATCGATAATTGATCGGGGTTGAGATAATCATTATCGATTAATTAAGTTCGGGATATTCACAAATTCGAATTGGGATATTTTTCTCTTTTGAATTAAGATAAGTTTTAATTAATTATAATATTTTAATTTATTAAAAATTTAATATAATCCAGTTTGGATTATTACAAAAACCAGTCTTATCAAAAACAGTTTTGTTTTAGTTTAATTATTTAAACTGCTTAGTTGTCATAGCCGAGCCCATTGACCTATGGTTGTGTTATTACTGCTTTATTTTATTGTTTTATTATATTTATGGTAAGGCATGCCTGCGTGCCATTTACAACCCTATAATGTAATAGTTAGAAATAGTTCCTATAAGAATAAAGCTGAAGACGGAGCTTCACGGAGACACGACCAAAGATGTTGGAGCCAGTGGGAGCACCAAAATTTCATGCCTTGTGGTTGTTTAGTCACATAGGATTTTGGACCGTCAATAAAGACAATGAAAGGGCAAGTGAGTTGTTAGGAATAATACACACAGATGTGTGTGGTCCTTTCAGTCATGAAGCTAGGGGAGGATACCGGTACTTCATCACTTTTACTGACGATTTCAGTAGATATGGTTATGTCTACCTGATAAGACATAAATCTGAAGCCTTTGAAAGATTTAAGGAATTTCAGAATGAAGTACAGAATCAACTTGATAGGAAGATCAAGTTTTTGCGGTCAGATCGAGGTGGGGAATATCTGAGCCAGGAATTCGACAATCATTTGATGGAATGTGGGATTGTTTCACAACTCACACCTCCGTATACACCTCAGATGAATGGTGTGTCAGAAAGGAGAAACCGTACCTTACTGGATATGGTACGATCAATGATGTGTCGTTCCTCGCTACCAGTGTCATTTTGGGGACATGCGCTCGAAACAGTGTCCCACATACGGAACAAAGTGCCGACTAAATCGATAGAAAAGACACCATATGAAATCTGGACAGGCAAGAAGCCTAAATTGTCTTTTCTAAAGATTTGGGGTTGTGAGGTATATGTCAAGAGACCAACCTATGAAAAACTCAAGCCCAAATCAGATAAGTGCTTCTTCGTAGGATATCCCAAGACAACTGTGGGATACTACTTCTACAATCCTACCGAGAACAAAGTCTTTGTAGCTCGGGGTGGAGACTTTTTAGAGGATAAGTTCCTCGGTACTGAGGATACCAGAAATGTTTTAGATCTACAAGAAGTAGAGGAAGATGACACTTTACCGATAGTTGAGCCAGTTATTCAACAAGAACATGTTGAGACTAAACCGGAAACGGTTGAGGAAGTGCAAACACAGGACCTTCGCAGATCCAATAGGATAAGGCAAGAACCAGATAGGTATCTTGGGTTCTTAGTCTCTCATGATGGTGGAGACTTGAACGAACCGACCTCCTATGGAGAAGCTGTATCAGGCAGTGAGTCTGAACAATGGCAGGAGGCCATGAAGGCTGAGATGTAGTCCATGTACGATAACCAGGTATGGGAGTTGACAGATTTACCCCAACACTGTAGGGCTGTTGGACGTAAATGGGTTTTCAAGAAGAAAACTGACATGGACGGAAATGTGCACACCTTTAAAGCTAGACTGGTTGCAAAAGGTTTCACGCAAACTCATGGTATCGACTATGATGAAACTTTTTCACCAGTAGCAATGTTAAAGTCTATTAGGATTTTGATGGCCATTTCAGCATACTTCAATTACAAGATTTGACAGATGGATGTTAAGACGGCCTTCCTGAACGGGAAGCTAACAGAGGACGTCTATATGGAACAGCCGGAAGGTTTCATAGATCCAAAGAATCCTAATAAAGTGTGCAAATTGTTAAAATCCATATAGGGATTAAAACATGCATCTAGAAGTTGGAACTTACACTTTGACGAGCGAATCAAGGAATTTGGTTTTGCTAAGAGTGAGTTTGAGCCATGTGTTTTACACAAAGTTCAGTGGGAGCGTAGTAACCTTCTTGGTCTTATATGTAGATGATATTCTACTCACTGGAAATGACATACCAACTTTACAGAGTGTAAAGGCTTGGTTAAGCAAGTGTTTCCAAATGAAAGACCTTGGAGAAGCCGCCTATATACTTGGTATAAAGATCTATAGAAATAGATCTAGACGGCTTATCGGGCTTAGTCAAAGTACATATATTGACAAAATCCTGAAACGATTCAGGATGGATGAATCCAAGAAGGGATTTATTCCAATGTAGCATGGCATAATGCTAAGTAAAGCACAGTGTCCTGTTTCTAGTGAAGATCAGGACAAGATGAAATCGATTCCATATGCTTCAGCAATAGGATCGATTATGTATGCCATGTTATGTACAAGGCCTGATGTTGCTTACTCGATAAGTATTACGAGCAGATACCAGCAGAACCCAGGTGAAGCCCATTGGGTGGCTGTCAAGAACATTCTCAAGTACATGAGACGGACTAAAGAAATGTTCTTGGTCTTTGGAGGATCTGAAGACGAGATTGGTGTCACAGGCTATACTGATGCTAGTTTTCAGACCGACAAGGATGATTTTAAATCAAAGTCAGGATATGTATTTACCCTAAATGGAGGCGCGATCTCGTGGAAGAGCTCGAAGCAAGACACCATAGTGGATTCCACTACAGAGGCAGAGTACATTGCAGCATCAGATGCAGCAAAGGAAGCTGTCTGGCTCAGGAATTTTATCACGGATCTAAAAGTCGTAGCTAGTATCTCTAGACCCATTGATATTTACTGTGATAACTCTGGAGCAGTAGCGCAAGCAAAGGAACCCAGAGAACATCACAAGTCGAGACATGTACTTAGGAAATATCACCTCATCCGAGAGATCATTGGAAGAGCAGATGTGAGAATATGCAAAATTCCGATGGACGAGAACGTTGCAGATCCGCTAACGAAGCCTTTAGCTAGAGCAAAGCATGAGGGCCATGCTAGTTCCATAGGAATGCAGTACCTGGATACTAGTAGTTAGTTTATGTTATCGATTATTAATGTAATATTTTGAAACATTATAAATTGTTTATTTCACAGTGTGCTTGAAGTAAAGAGATGTTATTTGTGAAATGTTTCAGAAATTACTTTTTGCATATTTAAGGTTATCCATGATTTTTCACAAGTTTGTAAAAATCTAAATTCCATAGCTACTTATTGAGGTGGGAACCTTAGTAGGGTTGTAACGCTATTATGAATGTTTTATATAAGTGGGTATGATTAAACATTCATAAGTACTTATCAGAGTGAATAGCTATTGGAGGTGACCAGTTTCAAGTCTGCTTCATGGAGCCCTTGTCATAAGCATTGACTTGATGATAGGTTGTCCTTAGACCTGAGATATCTGGTCTATAGACATGAGGACTGTTGTACTCTTAGCATGCTCTAACGCCGCACCGTAACTGGGTGGCCATAAGGGGTATGACTAGATGCAGCGGAAGCCGTGGTTACAGATGCAGGTAGTCAAGATGGGATTTACACCTCCTTCATGGGAGAGATATTTCCGGGCCCCTTGACGATTAAGATTGGCAGAAATGCATGGCCACGCTCGGATAGAATAACAGTGGTTATTTGGGAAGTTCCGTAACTGCAGGCAGTCGAGATCAGTGTCAGGAAATACTTGAGTTTATGATTGAACAATCTCAGCTCCATGTCTAAAACTCACTTTAGAAATGTCGTGTGTAAAAGGAATGAACCTGTGTACAATTGAAATATGAATCGTATCTCTGGCTGTAAGAGATCTTATAACCTGGTTAACCTAAGTGTCTGGCTAGGGACCTCCTTAGGCTAATGGTGACAGTTAAGTTACTTGTCTGGCACAAGTAGGAGTTTGAAGGGATTATGTGCAAGACAGTAATTAGGATCACCATGTCCAATGTTATAAGACATAGTGGGTCACACTGCTACACACCCAACCGGAGACCTATTGGATTTATTGTGTGGAAATAATTAAGTTTAATTATTTAAAAGAGAGAAAAGAATAAATAATAAATTGTTTATTTATTATTTAACAGATAAATATGATTACTTAATTGATAAGCTTAATTAATTAAGGTAATTATTATGAAGAGTTATTTATGGATTGGGATTCTAATAAGATTACCATAATTACTTATATAAATATAGGGTTAGGGTAATAGAATAATAAATCTGATAAGTCTGATTTCATAGTTACTTTCTCGCTAAGAATCCCAACCCATTCTCTCTCTCTTTTTCTCTCCTACGCCGCCGGCGATTCACACACACATACCAGGAGGTTTTTCCGATCAATCCTAGGCGGTCTAGCAGCCAGTCTCACGATGGTGCAGTAGTGGTGTATCCCTCACTAGCTTCCAGAGTATTTTTTGGTATCGTTAAAGGTAAACGCGTGAAAACACCCTTGTAATTGTATCTGATAAATTACGGATGGATCTATGTTCGGGTTATTTTTATCCGCTGTGTTTATATATGTTTTATATGTTTATTCGTTACAATAACCCAACAATAAGGTCTTCATTTAAACTTGGAAGGATCACCTGAACTAGCTATGATGCTTCTTAATTCCGGTTCACAGCCATCCAATTGAAAACCTATCATCTTTCCCACCTCAAGAGTATCACGAACTTCGTCTCTGAAATTCTTGGAAGAAGAATTCGAGGCGTTTTCCTTGCTGAAAGACGAGCTAGAGGATCTCGACGTCCTCGATTAAACCAAAGACATCGAATTAGACGAGCAATTAAGAGAAGAACGAGAAAGAGGGGCAACTTTGTTCAGGTCAATGTTAAAAACATAACCTCTGGAACCTTTATTGTTTTTCTTGGACCTCCGAGACCGAACATGATTACCTTCTGGGCTAGGAGGGGCACTCTCAACAGAGTCCAGGTCGAACTCCATAGTCTTTTCAGCAAGGTGGAAATTATCCGGCAAGTCTTTAAAAAGTTCAATGGGCTTAGCAAAAATGAGCCCCTCATCTTCTTTCAAAAGATCTGAAATGCAATTGGGCTCCACTAAAAATTCATCCACCTCTTTAGTTGAGCTTAAATTAATAGTAGGAAGGCCTAGAGATTGATCTACAGCTAGGGGATTATCAACTTCCAATGCATCACCGACCTTGGGAGGTGAACTAATATCGGCCTTAGACTCGACTTCCAAGGAATCTTCCACCCTTTCGCCTTCCTCATTTTCCTCTTGGAGACCATCCAACTTCTTGGCAGTCGGAAATCCTCTCGCATCAAGAAAGGTGTCATTGGAAAAATCCTCCTCCGACGAATAGTTACAGGAATCCTTAGAAGATGAGAGATCTTGATCGTTGTCTAAAAAACCTTTCACATTGCCAAAAGGAATTAGTTGAAAGGAATCAACTACATCTTCCATTATGCAAATCCTGTGATCAAAGTTTTCAATCAAGACAATAAGAGATTTATTAATCCATTCCATTTGCTTTGTAAGAATGCCAACTCTCCCAAAGGCCAAGTTTTTAGACTCGATCCTACAATCCTCGTGGATGATAACCTCTCCAAAAAGTTTAGCCACCTCAGAAAATGTAGCTGGACCCTGAGAGGGAATACCGAAGTTCAAAAGCGAGGCTAACCTTTCTTGGACAGAAAAGCCAGGATTCCAATCTTGTAACGCTGAAAACCAATTTTTCCAAATATCCACTCTATCACGCAAGAACTGCGTAGCGAGATGCTCCTCCTCGAACACGAGTTGAATCCTGAGACCACCAAAAAAAACCTAGTTAATATCTGTTGGTCCCAACAAGTGACCTTCAAGTAAGGATAGTGTATGGGATTATAGAAGGGGGGGTTGAATATAATCACACGATTTTCTCACTTTTAAATTCTTGTTTTATAAACAATATGAATTTACAGATTGTTGCGGAAATAGAAAAGACAATTAGTCTAAACTAAACAATCTAAGTTCTTTCACTATGCACTAAGTGAGAAGAGAATAAAGAAAGAAGATAGAGGGAATAAGAGAGAAAGGACTTGAGTATTTTAGGATGAAGAAGAAGTATGGAGAACATCTCTTCACGTCCTATTTATACTCCATGCATTAAATGCATGCAGACCTACTATTGTGACGTGTCACAATGTGAGTGGTCTGTTGTACTATTTACTATAAACAAATACTCTTTGCATGGTGTGCAAAAGAGGATGTTTGTAAACAGTTGCCTTATGGTCTGATAAGTACGGAGGGAACAGTAAAGTAACTGCCCTTATGTACTATTGTGTCAGAAAAGGCGAGTAATCCTTTTGTGCATTAGACTAAGACATTGTTCTAATCCTTCAGGATCAGGATACTGATCAGTGACTAGAGTCCTGAAACTAGGGAAGTTCAGGGTCACGTGTATCCTGATGAATCTTCAGGATGTCATACGATAGTGAACAGACTGCTATCACTGAGTTCCGTCTTCAGATCACGAGCATGCTGTTCCTGTCATCAGCTATTTCTTCGACGTCGCTGATGGTTCTTTGTGTATGATCTTAATGTCTTCAGGAGGAGGTCTTCACTTCAGTGGACAGGATCAGTAGACTGCAGAACAGACTCGTTAGTCTCCTGATCCTGATCCTGAAATCTATAAAATTAAGTTACAGCATAAGTAACATGGAATAACACTGAACAGACTCAGTGATAATTCCTCAAGCTATAACAGAAGTAAAAACCTATTCACTAAGTAAAGATTCAGGATCATTATCATTTCATCAGGTCTTAGGAGAGCTGGATCAACAATCTCCCCCTAAATGATAATGATAAGACAACAGAGTAATTGTCTTAATCTAGAAAAGTTAGAAATAAATCTAAGTCTAGAACTAAACAGTAGGAAATAGAACTCATAAAGGTACATGTCCCATTTACTGTTTTGAGGGATCTTTTTTTAGTACTATGATGGAATGAAGTACAATGCACTGAATTGCATTCTCATTAATCTCATTAAAATATTACAAGAGTAAGGAAAATACAAGAGTACATGATAGAAGTACTGAAAGAAAAATTACAAGATATCTAACTATCAGATTCTTCGCTAATGTATTCAGTCTTGACGCAAACAGGAACAGGAGTGTCGCTGAAGGCAAGTCTGTGATCAAGTATAGCTCTGACAGTGCGAATAATCTCTTTGTTGTCTGGATTTTTCTTATCTTGTTGTGCAGTGAAGAGAACTGTCAAAAGATGTTCATAGGGCGCTATGTGTAGCTCACTGAAGCGCTGAAAGCGTAGGATTGAGTTATTGCTAACACATATGCCATGAACAGGTTCTCTGATTACTTGTCCTTCAGATAGAGAGATTCCAGGAGGGAATGAAAGATCAAGCATCGAGAGGTCCAGAGGTTTAACAACCATTCTGGGAAGACAGGGAGTTGGTCTTCTTGTAGAGGTGCCTGCAGATCTTCGAACAGGCTGCTGAGATAGGAGTGGAGAGTGATGGAGCAGGTCATCAGGTATTTCAGTTGTCCTTCTGATGCGAGCAATAAGTCCTTCAATGACTTCTTCTACTTCAGCCCGATAGTTCTTGTTGGCTTTGGGAAGTAGGGATCTGATTTCGTTCCACTCTGACAAGTTGTAGCGATCTAACTTGTCCAGAGTGTGCTCTACGTCCTTTACTCCAGAGCGTTTGACTGTGATCCAGGTTTTACCAGGATTACCTTTCTTGCCTCTGGATCGGCGAAGATGGATTCCTGAGATGGCAGCACCATGCTTTCGGAGGTGTAACCGATCTCTGCACCAGTCAAGCTCAGCATTTACTTCTCCAGTCTGTATCTCTGCATTTTTGTTGAAGACCTTCAGAACAGCCTTCTGTGCAAGGATAGGATCCGCACTTATTTCAGCATCTTCATCTACAAAATCCGATGCAAGCCTTCGAGCGGCTTGAGCAGAGAGGAAAGCTTCCTTCTGCTTTTTATTGTGCTCTAGTTGAGCCTGTACAGCCTCGTTGTACTCCTCCTGCGAGAGATAGGCGAACTCGGAGTCACAAGAGGTACGAAGAGGGATTTTTACTCTTGTACTCTCGAGTCGCTCTATCACGGCGTCTAAGCGCCCATCCCTGTCAATGGCAAAGGAAGTGTCAGGGTAATTTTCACCTTCAGATCTAGGAGAGTTTGAGGGAGGTGATCTGGGTGAAGAAGCAGGGGTAGAGAAGTCATCAGAGATGAATTCATCATCTGATGAAAGGCATATGGTTTCAGGGGTGGCTCGGATTTCAGGGGTTCTGGATGAAGAGGCTTCTTGGTTGAAACGGGTTGTAGGACGGGTAGAAATGGTTTCTTGGTTAAGGGGTGTGATCCTGAAGGTCATTTTAGCTAATTCAGCTCTGGTCTGCTC
>CM058040.1:39744900-39776351 GCA_030169165.1 Centaurea solstitialis
TTTCATCAGGTCTTAGGAGAGCTGGATCAACAATATCGCTACATCCGTTCGCCTCCTTAATGTCTTCAAGATGCCATAATTTATTAAAGCTTTCCACCTTTCCGATCAACGTTTTTTTTCAACCGAGCTCTTCGACGGGGAACTTAACTCCAGATTAGCCAGGGACCTACTATGGGCTCCTTCACCTTTAGTAACTTCAACAAATGAAGGACCACTAGTTGGATGATAGGACCTACCAGGCATGGATTTGGTTTTCCCAACTGGATTCAAGATCTTATTTTTTCGATCGAACCTTGAAATGTTAACCCTAAGCTTGGAACTTTTGAACCGAACATCATGCAACTTATGAACAAAGTTAATAGGATTCTCCACACCCATGAATCTCAAAAAAAAAAAATCTCTTGCCAAACTTGTTCAACTTCTTGGTGATAAAAACGTCGACCAGTTTTCTGAAGTTTTTTAAAAACTATTCCACAAATCCGTCTGACCACAATCATCAAGGAAGTGGGAGCAATAAAAGGTCGTAGCTTTGCTCCAAACAGTATCGTTGAAACCTCCTCTCTTGCTGAAATTGCTCGGTCTTTGTTAGGTCTTCTGACTCCATGCTCTCCACTGTTTGCTTGAATCCCTCTGATAGGCTGTTGAAGAGTTTCTTAGGACACAGGTTATCAAATAACACATGTTAAGAGCATATTTAAGAAACGTCAATTTTTGCAAAAGTTTGCCTTTTAAAGACGGGGAAAACTTTCTTTTAGTAATAACTGCGAATGAGCAAACAAAATGCCACTCAAATGAAGAGGGTAAAAGTTAATCGACAATGTAGCAAAAAATACTAACGGTGAGTTTAGGCATGGGAAAATGGGGCGGGGACCCCAATCCCCGTCCCCGAGCCCTCATCGTCATCCCTGCCCCCTTCTCTGTCGGGGAATTTGATCATATCCCCATTCCCTTCCCCAACGGGGAAACAAGGATTTTATGTCCGTTTATATAATCTATTTTAAATTAAATGTTTTGAGATATCATACGTGTTTAAATCTCACATATTTCCAATAAAAACTAAGAATGTATCGTGTAATATTTTAGAGAGGTAATCCTATAATAATTTATAAACGTAATACCAAAATAAATCAAACTTAATCCTATTATTATTTTTAATGACACACGTACCAAAACGTATCAATTAATAGTCAAAACCACATCAACTAATATTCATAATTTATCGAAATAGGAACAACCGTATACAATATAATAGAAAAATAATATATAAGTTAAATAAATATTAATATATATATGAGTACGGTATGAGGCAAGGCGGGGAGTGCTAAACCCATCCTCGTCCCCATCCCCTGCTTGGGGAAAACAGGGATCTACGTCCCCGTCCCCAATACCCAGTTTACCGGAGAATCCCCTGTCCCCGACGGGGCTGGTGGACCGGGTTCCCTGATGGGTCGGGGACAATTCCCATGCCTAGGTGAGTTGGACATGCCATATGCATGGAACGAGTTGGGACAAATAAAAAATGGATACCTGGACTTTGTTGTCGTTCTAAAACCCTTCGGCCTTTACTACTTCACTCCATAGATCTCTGCTCCTGTAGCAACTAGCGTTGCCTTCTCATTGTTTCTCTTTCCTCTTTTTGCGTTATTGATAACTCCAAAATTATACATATTTTACTCGCATCAGTTCCCCACTTTTGTTTGTAATTTGAGAGTTTTTGTGATATTGTTTGACTTAAAAAGGTGTAATTCCTAATTTTGTAGGTTTTGGAGGTGTTTGTGCATAAAAGTATAAAAAGAGGGTGAAAAACGTCAAAAAGGAGACTCTTGTGCAAACTTTGGAAATATGGACTTTTCTTGGCTCCTAAGACGGTTTTCTTGCTCCCTAAGTCAGATAACTTCCTCCAAAAGACGGATCTTCAGCAGATAAGGCAAGAAGAATATTCCGAAAGATCTCGGAAGCTGGACTTAACTCACTCGCGCCGCGAAGGGCATTGCTCGCGCCGTGAGGTGTAGGCTCGCGCCCCGAAGAAAGGGCTCGTGCCGCGAAGCTTGGTTTTTCTCGCTCGGAAGCTTCCAGAAGATTAGGGTTTGATCATTGAGTGTTTCGCTCGCGAAGATGCCGTTTCGCGAACGCGAAAACGGGTCTGACGAGTTCTTTTAAATACAGCCTTTGGGTCATTCAGTTAGAGCATCCAATTCATTCAGAAATTCACAGCAGTTCAAAAATCAGATTAGGTTAGATGTTGGGAGCGGCTTAGGGTTTCCAACCCGAGAAGACGAAGGCTCGATGTAACGACTACGGAGGAGATTCGAGGGAATGCTGCGACAAATCTACCGGTCTTTGGTTTGGTTTGTTTACGCATTTATGATCAGTGTGTCTATGTACTGATTCCTTTTCTGTTTTCATTGTGGTCTGAATACTTTGGATTTTTATGTTATTAATTAGATGAATGGTTTGTTGAATGCTATCTTTGATTCGGTTTGATTCGTATTGTGCGGTTATTTGAACTCGTTGGTTGGGTGTATCTGTTTGACCTAGATGATAGACTCTGTTAGGTTAATCAACCTTTTTTGACCTTCACTTCGGTAAACACGGAGAGTTGTGTTAGGTGGTTAACTCGGACCGAGAGCAGCCAGATAGTAGAGTTCCGTGCAATAGTCATAGAATTGGGTGACTGGTACTGGACTGGCTGACAATCAGTCTATGTGTTAGGACTAGGAAGACCATCCTGGTTGATAATCTTAGATATACATGTTCGGGTACTTTATGCTTAAATTCTGACAATAATCATTAATTTTTGTCTCATGAAAGTAAACCATAATGAATTCAGTTATCTCCAATGTGTGTCTGTTCATCAGTTTTTCACTTCTTAGTTAGGTTTATTTATTAATTGTCTTTTATCTTTCAAAATACTTTTCCAAAAGCAAAAACCCCCCTTTTTCTAGATTAATTAATTATAGTTTTAGTTGACATCTAGCTTAACCGTTCCCAGTGGTAAGAACGATACATGGACTTTCCTAAGCTATATTACTCACGATCAGGTATGCTTGTCTGTGAATGTGGTAACAGTGGCTAGGCATTAGAGGTTAAAACTTGTTTCGCTTTTTATATATGATAATTACCGCATTAGTTATTTAAGTATTTCATATATTTTAAAATGTTTAGTCGATTTTCTGACATGCATCATTTATAATCTATGGGGAGGTTTCAATTACAAACCACGTAATTCTAATAAACTATACAAAATATTATGAAATAATAGAGATATTTATGAATATTCATTAATTCGATTGAGATATATATGGAATGTGATAATATCCATTCATTATGATCATGAATTTAAATTAGGAAAGAAAATGAAATCATATATTTATTAGATTAGATAAAGACTATGATTGACTTATATAGTTTGTTAGAATTACATGATTTGCAACCTATAATCTATATAGAATAAAAAACATCAAACAACATTCCATGGAAATCATATAGTCATTTTGACATTTTATCTCATCATGTATCAATCTTATCAAAACACTATACCAAGAACTACTCATGTACCATTCCCAAGTCAAGTCATCTTCATTCTTCACCATGACCTAAATTAACGTGCCAAACACAATCTAAGGGAATTGAAGTAGAGTGAATGGGGGCACATGTACAAAGAGCCACGTAAATAAAATTCGCAATCATTTGTCTAAGACATAATACGTACACCATACATTTATGTTGTATATAGTTGTATATGGCAATTCACGATTTAAAATGCAAAATCCATTAAATATCATTTTCAAAGTTCAAGAGTGGTTTACCACGTTTTACAAGTACTATAAACACTAAAATTGTGGATAAAACAGTATTGAAAACACATATCAATCGTAGTCCAACACACTCTTAAAAAATATACTAATATACTACACTTTTGGTCCTTATGGTTTGTTAGAAATCATGGATTTGCTCTTTTTGTTTGCTTATTACACTGGTGGTCACTACACTTTTTAATTTATTATGGATAAATTTAAGAGGCGATTACCGGTAATTAAATCATCATTTATACTCACCTTATCGAAGAAGATTCTTAGCTATCAAAATAGCATACTAAACAATAACTTTACCTTATATCGGTCATTCACTAAGTAAAATTTTCAGTTATCGTCTTACTTTCTTGATAAGATAAGTGAGCAAATAACACTCACACAGTTATCATTAGATAAAACAAAAACATATTCTTAATCTCTTGAAATACTATATTAAGAAAACTTTTAAACGAAAGAAAGTTTAATAAACTTTTTCTCTCTTGTTTCCTTTTAAAATTAAAAAAAAAATTAATAAACCACATGTATATCCCCTTGAGTAGTTTCTAGTTCTTTCCATTAAATACACCTTTCTTTAATCAATGAAACACCATCAAGACTCACATGACCTTATTTATTATCAACCTCTTTTAAGTTCTATCCAATTCTAAATGTTCACGACATGGATGTACATAATATCCATCACCCTCCCTCTTGTCGTTGTGCTTTTTTTTTATACTTTTGGAATTTTGATTTCCTTTTTAACATTAAAAAAGGGTTTTTGTTCACGTTTTCAATTGTAAATTTTGAAGTTGTGATTTCACTGAGTTGATAGACAAAAGAACTGTCATTGATATTTTAAAGAATCTTTATTGTGGATTTCTTTGTTTGAGAAAAAGAAAGAAGATAGGGAGGAACGAAAGCGTATTAATAGATCTTCCCACACAAAAAAAGGTTTAGAACGGTGGGGGAAAACCTTAACCCCATGATTCGTTGGACCCAACTGACCTTCCACCACTAAGGACCAGCTCCAACTCCCAGGCAATGTTTCCCTTTCCCTGCACCTAGCAGAATACGACACGTGTCATGCTAATTACTTATTTGTTATATGTACAAATTAACTTGGTTTAGATCGGTGGGGAAATCCTAACCCATGCAATTTACCTTATCAGTTCAATAAAGTTTATCTGATTGACATGTGTCTTTTTATTTAATAAATCTCACCAATTTAGTAATTTCAAAAAGTAATTTACTTCTAAGTTTAAATTAAAATTAATTATATGCTTTCTAAAGTTAATTCTAAGTCGTTGGATTATGGTTTATGTTTAATTTGAATTGTGCAGATTAATTTGTCCAATGCATGCAACTACTTTGTGCAAAAAAACGAATTGATGGTTCCAAAAAATAGTTTTTCTTTTTATCAATAAAATTCGTTATTTATTTGATTTTTGAATTTAACATTGAAGAGTAAATTAAACGTAATAAATACTTATAAATATAAATTATCAATGTAGTTGGGGATATGTATTCATCAAATTCCTTTTTTAAGGAAAAGTGATAAATTTGTTTTGGTATGCTTTTAATATTGAAGAGTAAATCCTTTTGGTTAGATTTCAATAAAATTAAATTTGAATCGCACGTAAAAAGGTATTAACTGAAATATGAAAGAGTTGATATCAGTCAAAATCGTCTCAATAATTAAATATTTGTTATATATATTTATATATTTATAAATTATATTATTGTAATTGTTTTGTTAATACATTTGAAATAGATCCAATATTAAAATTTTTTTTGTATTTAATTATATTATAAAATATTATAAATATATATAAATTAATGTGCTTTTACATTTTTATTTTACACTCTTGTCATATTAAAAATCTATAATTATAAATTAATTAAAATACAATTCCTATTTTACAAACTATATCGATTATAAATTTATGTATTTTTGATCATCTAATCTTCCATCATTAATAGTAACAATAAATTAATATTTAAATGGCTCGAGGCAAGAAAAATCGGGTTGGAACTCGAAATGAAGAAAGGCAAGATGCTTAGACAAAAAGCAAAGTTAAAGTGAAGGTTGGAAGGGGATGAGAACACAAAGTTCTTCCATACTTCGATTAAAAACCGTGAAAGGAGGAATGCAATAAAATGATTGACGATAAACGGTAATTGGGTGGAGGACCCAAATCGGGTAAACACGCACACGTTTGAATTCTTCAAGTCAAAGTTCTCAAAGGAAGGTTCGGAAAAACCATGATTTCGGAGTCGTAATACTAAAAGGATCTCGAGTGAAGAAGCCGAGGCATTGGAAGCGTCGTTCGGGGAAGAGGAGGTGTGGGAGGCAATAAAGGGATGCGGGAGCAACAAATCACCCGGGCTGGATGGCTTCACGTTTGGTTTCGTTAAAAGATTTTGGGGACTAATCAAAGGCGAAGTGTTGGAAGCATTAAAATGGTTTTGGGAAAAGGAAGATTTGAGTCCGGGGTGCAACGCGGCGTTCATAACTCTAATCCCGAAATCAAGTTGTCCGGGGGGGGGGGGGGGGGGGGTTAGGAGATTTTCGGCCAATTAGCCTTAATGGCGTCTTCTACAAGATTGTGGCGAAAGTACTCACGCAAAGACTAAAAAAGGTGATTGGTAAGATAATTAGTCCCACCCAAACCGCTTTCATCAAGAAGCATCAAATTCTAGATGGGGCCTTGATTGCAAACGAAATGGTGGAGTTCTTGTGCAAGAAAAACCAAAGCGGCCTAGTCTTCAAAGTGGACTTTGAAAAAGCCTACGATTCGGTGGATTGGGGATGCTTGATATAGACCTTAGAGAGAATGGGCTTTGGGAAGAAATGGATAGGGTGGATACATGCGTGCCTTCGAACATCAACGGTATCGATTTTACAAAGCGGGTCCCCAACAAAGGAGTTCAGCATGGGTAAGGGGCTAAGACAAGGGGACCCAATGGCTCTGTTTCTATTCCTTCTAGTCGCAGAAAACCTAAACTTACTCATGGAGGAAGCGGTGGATAAATGTTTGTTTCAAGGTATCAAAGTTGGTAATGATGATGTTTCAATCTAACATCTCTAATTCGCGGATGATGCGATTTTCTTCGGTAAATGGAGCTTGCCAAATTTAAAATATCTGCTTAAGGTGCTAGAGTTCTTTCGGTTGATATCGGGAATGAGAATCAATATGAGGAAGAGCAAACTATATGGTGTATGGATTTGTGAGGGCCTAGTGGATGCTTGGGCTAGAGGTGCGGGATGTATTGGAGGGGAACTTCCATTCATATACCTTGGTATTCCGGTCGTAGCTTCAATGAGGAAACGAGAGTCGTGGAAACCGGTTATTGAGAAATTGAAAGGTAAACTCGCAAGTTGGAAAGGTAAATTGATCTCTTTCGGAGGACGACTAACACTCGTAAAATCGTTCCTTGGTAGCACACCGCTATACTTGATGTTATTGTTCCGGGTCCCGAAAGGTGTGTGTCAAGGGAAAACTTATCTCTTGCCCACCAGTTGTTTTCTATGACACGCTGTTATTTTCCTCAGACTATCAAAGGAACGGGAAAAAGTCAACCGTTCCCAACCGTCCGATCAAATGCAACGGCGCCAAAAACACGGATAGGATTTTTAATAAAAGAATGCAAACAAACAGACCTTGGCCCAAGTATAAACCTCAGACTGTTGTCGTTTTTGAGATAAAATCAACAAGTAATAAAAGTGGTACAAGTACCAGATATCGATCCCACAGGGAGGCGTGTGTGAAAACAGTCTTTCGATGATGCCCAGTTATAAAAGGATTTTCGTGAGGTTTTGGAAGCAATAAATTGATTTGTTTGGGTGCGTGAAAAATTAAATCAGTTATAATAAGAAGCAAAGAGTGTAAAACTTGGTTGGGAAATATAAGTTAGTAGGTAAAATAATGATAAAATAGCAGTATGTATTTTGGATTTAATATTAAGCGTAACCTCTGAAAGATTAACACATTTTCTTTTATATTAATATTAAATAATTAAGTCAACACAATCTTTAAGGGTTAAGTACATGGGAGTGTATCGAACTTGTCACGTTTTATCATTGTATGTACTTAACTTTAAAACTTACCGATTAATGTACCGAACTTGCTAAAATTGCCATTGTATGTATCCAATGACAAGTTGGATACACTTTTGTGACAAGTTGGATACACTAAATGATATGTTTTTAATAAAGTTGGATACATACAATGGCAATTTTAGCAAGTTTGGTACATTAATCGGTAAGTTTTAAAGTTAAGTACATACAATGATAAAACGTGACAAGTTCGATATACTCACATGTACTTAACCCCAATCTTTAATGTAACGATTGTTTCGTAAGCAGCCACTTTTAGACATTTGAATGGTCTATAGTGGGAAGATTTGGACTCAAATCTTATCCGGGTCAAAACTCCCGTTAGTAGCAACCTCTGAAAGATTGACTTATTCTCATGCGTTGACGTAAAAATATAAAAATTTCATATATAATCTTTAATGAAATATCTAAATCCAAAATATTGATATCGTCGTTAATATCTTATAATTAAGGTTAATAGTGACTTCTGAAAAGCCAACTCATTTTCATATATATAAAATTAAATCGACGTAATCTTCAATGTAACGGTCATTTCGTAAGCGGCCACTTGTAGACCTTTTGAACAGTCTATAGTGGAAAGATCTGGACTCAAATCTCAACCGAGTCAAAACTCCCGTTAGAAGCAATCTCTTATAGACTGACCCATTTTCATACGTCGAAATAAAAATATAATATTTATATATAATATTCAATGAAACCTTAAAAATAAGATTTTAACGATGAAAACTATAATTATACCATAATACTTTTTACCTTATGATTCCCAACTTCATTTTACACCCCAAGCCAGGTTGTCAGCCTGTCATGCTAGGTTTCTTAAAATAAAAGATTTATAAAAATAAAAGAAAGCGGTAAAGGAAAACAGTAAATGAAAGCGGTTATTGGGGCAGAAAATGTAAATATCGCAGAAATGTAAAGATTGCAGAAATGTAAATGCGATGGAATTTTAACAACAAGAAAAGTAAAAGCAGTTAAATGGGTTAGTATTGTGCAAGAAAAGTAAAGACCAGAGGATTCGTACAATACATTCGTTGGTTATAAAACCAACGAAACAGAGTAATGAAATCCTTGTAAAAGAAGTAAAGGAAGCGTAGTAACGAGAACTAAAATATAAAATTGATGGCAACGTCGAACCGAGTAACCGACTCAACTCCCACGCCCATGGAGTGAGCAACTAATTAAAGTTTAGCAAGGTTATAACCGTCGTAAAATGACTAGTTATATGATTTACCCAACTAGCATTAATTACTAGGCTAAGGCGTATTTATAAAACGGTTTGGTTAATTCGATTCCGACACCTAAGAGATGAATAGCCGACTACACTACAAAGTAATAATTCTTCTAAACTAGAAAAACGTAAATTCGAACTTAAACGTAATTTTAGGAAGAAAGGTCTAAGTAACTAGTTAACCAAGCATATATATATATATATATATATATTGTTCATCCAGGGCTCACGACCCGTTTCTAGAATATTCTAACTAGTGGGTTAGCACGAAGTTTCGATGATAAAACGAGCCCTAAGCGATCCAAAATAATAGTCCAATCGGCCGGCCCATGAAGCAAGTAAACGGCCCATCAAAAACAAACCAAGTCCAACGAGAAAGTGTTTGTAAATACGAGCCCAAAATGATTAAATGAACCAGCCCAAAATTGCCTTCCATGGCAACGACCCAACCGGCCATTTCGGCCCATGGTCTTCGGCAGCTACAAGGCCACGACCCATCACCATTGACATCTCCATCTCTAGCCCGTCATCTCGATCCAATCCAAGCTTTGGTCCAACTTTATCACCGTCTTTGATCCACTATTTACAAAATGACCCATCACCATCTTGAGTCCAAAAAGGCTACCTGAAATAGTTGAGACGAAAAAGGATAAAAAACATGGCATTTTTAGCGTTAAAAGTGAAGATTGTACGAAAGTTACGTCAAAATACAAAAACTCCTAATTATAGCAAAAACTATATAAAAACTACTATAATTAATAAAAACCTATGCTATTTAGACGCTAAAAGTGCCTAAATAGTGATAACTATTTTACCCTTATCAGTGTGCTTGGTGAGCTTGAGAGAGTTCGTAAAAATTTCTTTTGGGGTGGAGGGGAGGGCAGTAAGAGCGGGAAGAAAGTTCGTGCTTGGTTCAATTGGGAAAAAACCGTAAGCTCCCTTGAAAATGGGGGGCTTAACATTTGGAGCCTCGCCACCATGAACCAAGCTCTCTTGGCTAAGTGGTGGTGGCGTTTCTTCTCGGATAATGAAGCCTTGTGGAATAAGGTAATAAAAAGCTTGTATGAGGGTCGTGGGGGTATAGAAAGAAGGGTGCGAAGCGGTCGAGAGGGGTCTTCGATTTGGTGTAATGTGCTAGGAGTGGTCAAAGAGTTGGATGAGTTCGGTCTTAACTCTTCGGGTTCCTTCCGGAGAGTGGTTGGTGAAGCGGGAGACGGCATTTTGGTTAGATAGGTGGTTAGGTGACTTTACTCTCCTTTCGGCCTTCCTTAGACTTGGTCGATTGGAGGTTGATTTGGAGTCCAACATAGCGGAGAGGGGTGCTTGGGTAAATGATAATTGGGTGGGACTGAAGTGGTTCTTTCTGTATCTCGTGTGGAGGTCGATTGGAGGTCGATTTGGAGTCCAACACGTTGACTCTTTTTCTCCATGAAGATGCGGACTTACTAAAATCAGCAAAGGGTAAACATTGGTGGGTGGGACTGAAGTGGTGCTTTCTGTATCTCGTGTGGCAACAAAGGAATAAGCTTGTGTTCAATGGAGAGAAGAGCCTAATAAACGATATCTTTTTCGAATGGCAAAGAGTGGCCTTCGAGTGGATGTCGTTTAGGCTCAAGGAAGGAATCGGGGACTGGTTCTCGTGGTTGAAGGGGATTCAAGCTTGAAGGTCATGACGATGAAGACGGTATGGATCTAACTACAACTGTGCTTTTTACGGTCGTTCTCTTGGGTGATGTTTCGATATCCGGCTGCTTATACGGGCCTCCGAAGTGCAGTGTGAAAGCGTGGGTTGTTCTATTTCGACAGTCGAGGTAGCAGTCGACTGTTTGCAGACGAGAGGTTTCGTCTTAGTAGCTGGGTGAAAGGGCTGCCATGTAATCGGCAGGTTCTTCGGGGCTGTTCGAGTTGTGCCCATTATAACCGAAGGTCTTTTTTGCTGCTCTTAAAGGACCGGGCAGGTGGTTTAAGTCTCGCAAGCCACCTTCCCGACCCTCGGGCTTGACTCTTCTCGTGTTTTTTTGGCTTTCTCGGTCTTCATCTTCTCTTTGTTCGTGTTATATTTCGTTCGTTTGTTGCTGCTGTTCGGTGTAATAAATTTGCTTTTGCCGCTAAAAAAAATATTTCATAAACTTGTTAAAACATAGTAAATGTATAACAAATATAATATTATATCATGTGTCACAAAATATTTTTATATGTAATCCCAAACTTCAATATATCTATTAAGATCGAAAAAATAGGATTTTACTTTTAAGTTTAAATTCAAATTATTGATATAGCTTCAATCATAAGTTCAATTTTATTTTTGGGTTAATTTTATATTGGCTAATTATCGATATAGTTTTAATATATATATATATACACTTAATAAGTAATTAGAGTGACATGTGTCATCTTTTGTAGTGCCTATTTTGATGTTTTTCTGCCTAAATGCAGTATCTAGACACAATCTAAACTAGTAGTTTAATTAGCACATCCAATTATAAATACCCACTCCTTCCTAAACTCTCTTTAATTCATTTTTTTAATTTATAAGTTACGTTTACTATCTTTATAACTAGGGTGTTCACGGGGCAGCGCGTGTAGTGAAAATTTTGAAAACAACATGTATGGGGTGGGTACCTAATTTACTATCTGAAACTGAACCGTGGGGGCAGGTACCCACACCGAACTGACCCGAAAAGGAGCGGGTACCCATGGTTTGATTCACGGGTACTCGCATTTTGTTGAGTGTTTTTATGTATACAAAATATATAGTAAAAAATGAAGTTATTTTGTGACAAACTAAAACAATTAACAACTTAACACAAAGAAATATTAGAAAATGAAAATAAGAGTTTGAAGGATTGTCGTCGATACAGATGTGCAAAAATGATTTAAACTGAATCTGATCAAAGAACCAATGGTAGTGGGGAAGAATAAAGAAAACACGGTATGTGATTGAAATTTTTTTAACATTGGTAATTTTTTATTATGAAGTATTAATAAATATATTTTTCTTAATAAATTAAATATATACAGGGCGAAGCGGGTACCTGCAAGTAGTAAATTTTGAGAACCGAACCCGACCCGTGACTTACCTGGTACCCTTATTTTCGGGTTTTTTGGGTCATAGGTTGCTTAGGTATCGGTTTTTTCGGTTTCGGATCATACTGTTCGGTTCAGTTCTTCGGTTTTTCAATTTTTTTAAACACCCCTATTTATAACTAGGTATGTAGTTTATTATTAATCTCTTACTTTTTCATTTTTCCATTTTAGATTCTTATCATACAAACATATCTAATGTATATGAACTAAAATGCATTAAAAACATTTTATACTTTTTACAAATTATACCATTGTAATTGTTTCTTTAATATCCTTGAAATAAACCTAATATTGAATTTTTTTTTGGATTTGATTACATTAGTAAATATTATAAATATATATGAATTAATATGCTTTATATGTCTTACATTTTCAGTTTACAACCTTATCAGTTATCATATTAAAAATATATAATCATAAATTAAATAAAATACAATTCTTTTTATTATACAAACTATACCCTTATAATTCTTTCATTAATGACTTAATGTTAGGGTGATGATATTTTCACGGCAGGAATTGATTAGTACAAAGAAATTTTATGTGAAAGGATAATTTTATCCTCAATCCTTTTTCCTCTCTCCCTTTCCCCAAACCCCAAACGAGTTTCTTCTTCTTCCTCCCCTCTCTCTATCTCTCCCCTCACCGCCACCACAGAAACCGGCGAAGAAAAATGTCGCTGGAGTTGGAGAAGATCGGAAAACTTGCTAGTGGAGATAATGATGGTGGTGGAAATGAGGAAAAGGATGGGAAGATCCGTTTTCTCTCTCTCCTCTTTCCAAGATGAAAAAAACCATTTCTTTCTCTTTCTCACCTTCTTCATATCCCTCTTCACCGCCGGCAAGCCAGACCTCGCGCTAAAACTGAGCTGACCTAGATTACCGGCCCCGGTGCCGGAGCTAAAACTAGACCCGTCGGAGAGAAGATCGGTGAGAGCAGCCATGGCTTTTACTTGCATCTCAAGATACTCACTCTCGGCTTCTTCAACCGGCTATTCGGGAGGATCGCACGGGTCTAGCATGTATGGCCTTTCGCCATCACCGCGAGGACTCATCTCCGGCGACGTTATTTGCTTTGCGTTTCACCTCCGGCGACGTTCTTTGCTTTGGGTTTCATCTCCGACATCGTTCTTTGCTTTGGGTTTCATCTCCGGCGTCCTTCTTTGCTTTGGGTTTCATCTCCGGCGTCGTTCTTTGCTTTGGGTTTCATCTCCGGCGTCGTTCTTTGCTTTGGCTTTCATCTACGGCGAGGTTCTTTGCTTTGGGTTTTATCTCCGACGACGTTATCGTGGCTACTGATGGTGTAAAATGTATATAATAAAACAGAACCAAGTTTAACCACAAAATAACCTAACCAATCACCATTCACAGGCAAGCGTACCTGATCGAAAGCAATATAGTTTAGGAAAGTCCGGGTATCGTTCTTACCACAGGGAACAGTTAAGCTAGAAGTCTACCAAAGTATTAATCAGTTAATCTAGAAAAGGGATTTTGCTTTTGAAAAAGATTTTTATAAAGAAAAGACTAAAACAATAAATAACTAAACCTAACCAAGAAGTAGGAAAGATGATAAACAAACATACATCAGAGATAACGGTAATCATTATGGTTTACTTTTCATAAGACATAGATTAATGATTGTTGTCAGAATTTAAGCATATAGCACCCGAACATGTTTAAGCATATAGCACCCGAACATGTTTTATCTGAGATTATAAACCAGGTTGGTTTCCCGGCCCAATTACAGGGACTGGTTGTCAAGCAGTCTAGTAAAAGTCGCCCTAATTAATGTTAGGTCGTGGGATCCTACTATTCAGTCTACTCTTGGTCCAAGCAAACCGCTTACCACGTTTCTCCGGGTCACCAGAGTGAAAGGTAAGAGAGGTTGATTAACCTGACTGAGTCTACCTATTTATTTGTCAGACAAACAGATACACACAACCAACAAGTTTAGATAACCACAGTTTAAGCATTAACTTCGGAATCAAAGACA
Organism: Centaurea solstitialis; assembly: GCA_030169165.1. Taxonomy (NCBI): domain Eukaryota; kingdom Viridiplantae; phylum Streptophyta; class Magnoliopsida; order Asterales; family Asteraceae; genus Centaurea; species Centaurea solstitialis. Next base: position 39,759,119 of record CM058040.1, read on the forward strand.
AACATTCAACAAACCACAAGTCTATTAATTAATTAAAGATCCAAAGTAATCAAACCATAATTAAAACACAAAAGGGTACTAGTACATAGACATACTAATAAGAAACGCAAAAACAAACCAACTAAAGACCGGCAGATTTGTTGTAGCATCCCCTCGAATCATCTCCTGCGTAGTTGTTACATCGAGCCCCCGGCTTCTTGGGCTGGAAACCCTAGGTGGCTCCCATACTAAGCTAGACTAAGAGAATACCGAATTATGAAATTTTGACTAATCTGAGATGATTTGAAACCGAATGGCAAAGGCTGTATTTATAAGAGTCTCGGCAGGCGTTCTTCGCGGTGCGAAACGGCACCTTCGCGGAGTGAAACATGCGACGCCCTAATCCTGAATCTTCCAGAAGTTTCCGAGAGAAAATCCACTTCCTTCGCGGCGCGAGCAGTTCCTTAGCGGAGCGAGCGTTCCTTCGCGGAGCGAGCAATTTCTTCGCGGAGCGAGCACTCCTTCGCGAAGCGAGCAAATCCTTCGCGGAGCAAAGGTAACAAAACCAGCTTCCAGCTTTTTCCTTCTTTTTCCAGAATATTCTCTTTCCTTCTTTGCTGAAAATCTGGTTTTAGGAGGAAGTCATCCGTCTTAGGGAGTAAGAAAGCAGTCTTAAGAGACAAGAAAAATCCATATTTCCCAAATCTTCACAAAAGTCTCCTTTTTGATGTTTTTTACCCTCTTGATGCGGTAATTATTGTATATAAAAAGTGAAACAAGTTTTAACCTCTAATGCCTAGCCACTGTCTTACCACATATACAGGCAAGCGTACCTGATCGTGAGTAATATAGTGTAGGAAAGTCCAGGTATCGTTCTTACCACTGGGAACGGTTAAGCTAGATGTCAACTAAAGCTATAATTAATTAATCTAGAAAATTGGGGGTTTTTCTTTTGAAAAAGTATTTTAAAAGATAAAAGACAAATAATAAATAAACCTAACCAAGAAGTGGAAAACTGATGAACAGACACACATTGGAGATAAGTGAATCCATTATGGTTTACTTTCATAAGACATAGATTAATGATTGTTGTCATAGTTTAAGCACATAGCACCCGAACATGTATATCTAAGATTATCAACTAGGTTTTGGTCCTCCTAGTCCCAATACATAGACTGTTTGTCAGACAATCTAGTACCGGTCACCCAATTCTATCTCTATTGCACGGTATTCTAAAACCTGGTCGCTCTCGGTCCAAGCTACCACCTAACACAACTCTCCGGGTTCCGAAGGGAAGATCAAGAAAGGTTGATTAACCTATCGGAGTTTATCTATCTTGGTCAAACAGATACACCCAACCAACGAGTTCAAATAACCATACAATATGAATCAAACTGGAATCAAAGATAACATTCAACAAACCACGCATAATTAATAAAATAAAATCCAAAGTATTCAAACCATAATGAACACATAAAAGGAATCAGTACATATACTAATTACGAATGCTTAGACAAACCAACTAAAGATCGGTCGATTTGTTGTGGCATCCCCTCGAATCTCCTCCGTAGTCGATCATCGAGCCTCCATCTTCTCGGGTTGGAAACCCTAAGCGGCTCCCAACATCTAACCTAATCTAAACTATCTGAGTGCTGGTGAATAATGGTGAGTGATGATACTGAATGACCCAAAGGCTGCATTTAAAAAACCCCGTTAGAACCCTTTTCGCGTTCGCGAAACGGCCTCTTCGCGGAGCGAAACACTTAATGATCAAACCCTAATCTTTTGGAAGCTTCCGGGCGAGAAATTCTGGTCTTCGCGGCGCGAGCAGTGTTAAAACCAACTTCCGAGATCTTCTGGAATTTTTTCTTGCCTTATCTGCTGAAGATCCGTCTTTTGGAGGAAGTTATCCGACTTAGGGAGCAAGGAAACTGTCTTAGGAGCCAAGAAAAATCCATATTTCCAAAGCTTGCACATAAGTATCCTTTTTGACGCTTTTCACCCTCTTTTTATACTTTTACGCACAAGCACCTCCAAAACCTACAAAATTAGGATTTACACCTTTTTAAGTCAAACAGTATCGAAAATACTCTCAAAATAAAGATAAAAGTGGGGAACTGATGCAAGTAAAACATTTATAATTTTGGCGTTATCAAAATTCCCACACTTAAGATTTGCTTGTTCTCAAGCAAACATCTGATAAAATAAGAAGAATAACGACAAAATTATCCTCCACCCATGATCATGCTTTGAAAGAACAAAGATAGTCGCAAGAAATCACACACAAGTCAGACACAATTCAAAGCCTTAAAAGTTATCCAAGTCATGCTCAACCTCTTACCCTCACAAAGTGTATCTCTCAAGGGGTAATATGTTATATATAGTGATCACACTGATACTCGACATCTTACCAACGCATATGCTTGTCACCAAATCTCATCTCACCACTAAAAAGTTGTCAACCGTCAAGAGGACTTTAGGGTTGTAACGTTAGGCTAAGGGTTAATGGTATAATAAAGGATATATATAAGTGACTAAAAGGGTTGTAGCAAAAACCTGAAAACTAATCAGTTTAGGATCCACATTAATCATCTGACTTTTTGAGATTTTTAGAGCTCGGGATTTCCATCACTATCACTTCTATATCAGCCTAAGCATATTGCTTATTTGTGGCTTCGATATTTTTCTTTTCTTTTAAGCACATCGACTCTTTTGATTTTGCTTTTTGAATGAGTCGTTTTCTATCTTTCTTTCTTTTCTTTTCAAGCTCTCTATTTTTTTTGAGTAGCAACTATGTTGCTTTTTACTCTTTTTTCTCTCTTTCTCTTTTTCATAATCCCTTTCTCTATTTGTCAGATTCATAAAATGGACCAAAAACATGAAAAATTCTCAACTTTGAGCTACGGCCAAAAGATAGATAATAAAAATTGGGCTAAAGGATAAAGTGTATAGTGGGTAAAGAAACGAAAAGGCTAAGGCTAAAAAAGGGTTACAAGGGATAAAGTACTAAAGATGGGTACTTTCAATCAAAGGCTAGGCAAATCAGATAACCTTATAATGAGATTATCTGACGAAGGCTAAATGGGTTAAAAACGAAGGCCTCTATCAGTGCAATGGTGACATACTTTCCTTATGTGGTCTCGACAAGCATTCAAAGTGACAAGTTCTACTTGGTTCAAAGTCGGCATCCTTACAAAATGAATAGATATAACAATTCAGGCTCAATCTCTCAAGGAACAGGGTAAGAATCACTCATGGCAATTAGCATACACATGACTTTTTCAAACTCATAAAAACTCCAAAAAGTATCATTCTAAATGCATGATTCTTTTGACTTCCATAAATTTTTTGAAAAGATCATGGATTTCGAAAAAATTTATGCCATATAAATCAAATCATATCAGATAAGCAATTAAACACAATAAGGACAAACAAGCGAAAGTTTAATTAACCCCCCTTCCCACACTTAGAAATTGCAGTGTCCTCAATGCAATAACAGTTAAAGCATGTATGCGGAAAGGTAAAAAGATAAAGAACGAATACTGCCTGGGTTAAGGAAACTGAAGCTCTGACGAACTACTGAAATCCAATTCGTACAACTGATTCGAGGGTCTACACACCAAATCTGAAAAACTAAAAACAAAAACAAACAAACTAAAAAGAAAAAATAGAAATAAAAAGAAAAAGATAGTACGGTACAACCAAATCGAATCAATAATATCCAAACAAATCATCGAACCAAAAAATCAATGGGGTCCACGGAATTGGTCCCACCACTGATCATAACTCTCGTAACCTGGAGGACTCGGGTCCTGTGGATGCCACACATCATACTGCGGTGGTGGTGACGGTTGGAACTCAGGGTCTGTGAAGAAACCCATCAATGACTAGTTCTGCCAGCCAAGCGTTCTATGAATCTGAGTGTCATGATAATGCGTACGGGACGAGAGACCCTGAAAAGCTGTATATGCGTCCCAGTCGGACGGTATCTGATGTGATCCGAGGGTCCTGCCTCATCATGCTGCTGCTGATGTTGTGGCTGCTGCGGTTCCTACAATCCATGCCCACGAACTACCAACTCTTCTCTCTATCACTCTCATCCCCTTAAGCTGGTTCTGGTCTGTGCTGCCTAACTCTCCCAAACAAGTCAATGAGGCTATCACCTCCGGTGTCAGAATCCCATGGGAAGAAGCTAGGCGGGTGATGTAGTGACCACCTAAAAGTCCACTCGAGGTCCGGAATCCTCTAGCTCCCGTGAGAAAGTCTGCTATGATAAATGCTAGATAGGTGTGGCGGTCTCGGCTTACTAACTGATGAAGTAACCACAGTTCGAAATCCACTATCTTGTTCTGACTGGACTTCCTCTGGTTCAGGGTGTAGGCTATCATCCTATTTAGGACTCTATGCTCTGGGCCTATTAAGTTACCAGACTTGGTGTTGGACCGACGGTACGGCCCGTGACCAAGCTGGCTCCATAACACGCTATAGTCTAAATCCTCTGGTGGAGCTATGGCACACTGTCCTATATAATACTCAGAATAATCGGTGCCTACCATCCCAGTAGTGTAAAGTCTAAGGGAGATAGCGAACTGGGCTAAAGACTGCGAAAACCATCGGCCACCCAAGCGATATGTAATACAAGACTGTCTCACACTCTCTCTCCCTCGATCCTCGTCAAATGAATAGGTCGCTATGAACTCTAAGGTCAACTCGCGGTAGATAGGCTCACGAAGGTCTAAGGCGGCTTTCTAAGCCATACTACTAAGCTCACTGTCGGGCACACTCGGACCTCTCTCAAAGTACCTCAAAATATGTCCTGCCGCCTGGATACTATGCAGAAAATCCCAGTCTAATGTCCGGCCAATCTCAACGTGGCGATCTTTGATCGCCACAAGGTCTCTGATCAGCTTTTTTTCGCTCGTCTTCGTCATATTGCGGCTGCGGCTTGAATCGCAAAAACTCGTGCTCGCCCGATGTGGTCCTAAGAGAACGGGTACGCTACAAAAACACACATCAAAAAGTCAATGCACACACTTGATAGAAATGAAGGTTTCCTTCCCACACTTAGTTATTAACCACACTTTATTAAATTACTAAAGAGATGGGAACCTACAAAAAATTTTAAAAGCCAAGAAATTTGACCAAATAGGTTCCCACACTTAGAATTTAATCTATCCCCTTACAAAATATAAAATTAAGTAAAAAGGATAATATCAAGTGTTTTTAACAAGTCATGCAAAAATTGGCCAACGAAAACATAACTTGTCTTAACAACTTGATAAATGTGCAATTGATCACTTAGTGCAAGACGGAAACGCAAAATAAGCACGTATCAAGAACACACACTTCCAAGAATAGTTGCCAAAAAGAATAACCCAATCTTCCCACACTTAGTGTTTGACCGTATTGTCCACTTTGAAAACCAATGGGAACCATTTAAAAATTAATTTTCTATTTGATTTGGGGTTTCCACACTTAGAATCTTGCAAAAGTTGGCGTTTTAAAGATAAGCATAAAATGACGCCAAAAACTTGATTTTTAAATCAAGGTGAAAAACCACAAGATTCTCAAAATTATTTACGGTCACGACACCAAAAGTGGAACGATAAAGTTTCAAACAAACCAATGCAACCATTCAAGAAATCACAAATAATCAACGAGCACATCCAAAAACAAAGATTCATGCTTTTCGCCAAAACGATAGATTGCACCTTCCCGTTTAATAATTGACCACATTTTTATAAAAACCAAAGTGACGAGAACCCGTTTTCAAAAATATGTAAACTTTAAGATTTTACGCGAAGTGGGTTCCCACACTTAAAGTTTTACCATCTAGTTTTTCAAAAACAATTAGTACCAAAAACGCCAAAAACTTGCTTAGATGGTAAAATGAACTTCAAGCACCCTCTTTTAAAACTTGTTTATTTAGAAAAATTTTGCTTGTGCTTGGAAGCTTGAAAAACGGTCAATGTACCAACGAGGAAGATGACATCTTGAACAAACCAAACGTGGCAAGAAACATGAAGGCAAGCAATAATATTCAACATTTAAGCACAAATATTGATTCTTCCCAACAATCATCATCAAAACTTGCAAGTCCAAAATTTGGGAAAAAGAAAGCTTGCAAAAATGGAGTTCATCAAAAACCTTTTGCAAATTCAACAACTAAGCATGAGATTTAACAAGTAGGCAAAAGGGATGATCTTCCCCACAATAACTTAGCAATTTCATGTAAAATCCAAATTGGGGAAGAACACCATCAACAATGGAGCTTTACCATCAATAACATGATAATCCATGGAAATCAACAAATAAAACATGCTAGCAAGTTAAACAACCTATAACATGTATCAAGTAAGCACACAAATTCGGTTTCCCCCACCTATCACACAATTCACACACGAAATCAAATTTGGAGAAAACCACCATGGAAATACATTCAAAACCGAAATTGGGGATGGAGAAGAAGAAAGATTACCTTGGGAGCCATGGATTTGAAAAAATTCGGACCTAAGAGATGAAGGAAATCAAAAATCGCAGGTGGCAGAGGGTTTCGCGGCGCTAGAAATGAGAAAGAAGTGACAAAAACCCTAGATTTCGCGATTTAAAATTTGGGTATGTTACCTGCTCGCGGCGCGAGCATATCCTTTCGCGGCGCGAGGTGTTAAAAATAGGGCATGGGACAGAAAAACGAAGCTCGCGGCGCGAAGATCGAAAAAGTTACATTTTTGGTCCCTGCACTATTTTTGCGGTGCGAAACTTAAAATTTCGCGAAAGCGAAGCACCTTCTGTCCAAATTCGAAAAAAGTTTTGTTCAAAAATTGATTTGGTTGACTCCACTTGACTCTACTGACTCAAACTTAACTAAAACTAAAAGAAAAACTGAAAAACGACTAAACACGGGTTGCCTCCCCGAGAAGCGCTTGTTTTTGTCATGAGTCTCGAGCCTGACTCTGAATTTAATTACTGTTACCTAATTCAACACACCCTTCACTTGCATTGATGTTAGGGTGATGGTGGTGGTACATACCTTGGCTCGATGACTTACCTTTGGGAGATTTGCCAGGTAGAGTAGCATACCACTCACCGCTCTGGTTTGTGTCTTGTTTCTTTGCAGAATGAGTGTCAGAGTCGTACGAGCTTGGCCTTAGATCCTTTAAATGTGTTGCTAAGAGCGTTGAGTTCTCCAATTGCTTTTGACAATTGGCCTCCCAAAAAGGATCTTGGGCCAAGATTTCCTCACACCGAACCGCGCGTGGATTGACCTGTGAAAACAAAGATTCGGTGTTAGACTGGTTACTATCAATTATAGGAGGACTTACCTTTTGTTTAGGAGAGCATTGTTCCGGCGAGGATTCTTCGAATTGATCATCTTGCATTAAAGCTCCGAGTCCATCTAGGCAGTCATCATCGTGGTATTCTTTCTTTGTATTAACCTGCCATGAAAACTCTTCGTCAGAATCGTCTGAATCAGACCATGGTGGACGTACCTTATGTGGAATCCATGAATCCTCTATTAGTTGGGCATCTTTTTGCGCGGGGGGGGGGGGGGGGGGGGGGGGGGGTTTCAACATCATTCTCGAGCTGAGTAGCTTCCATGTCCATCTGTTGATGCGAATCCTCCGGTTAAATAACCAATTGGCCCACTGAATTTATTCCTTCTATCGCCGGCTCATCAATCGGTTGTTTTTCCTTTGGAGCTTCGGATTGGATATCTCCTTGTAAAAAGAGATCAAGTTCGTCCCAAAATCCATCATCCGATTCCGTATCCATCTATGATTTATCCTGCAAAAGTAATTTTCTGTCAGTCTCATTAGGATTAATGGATACTTTACTTACCTCTTGATGATTGGGGATTTGATCTTCCGGTTTTATCGTAATGATTTCAACCGGCCTTTCAATCTCCTCAATTTGTAGCCTCGGCTCAAATTGCGCAGTTCTTGTGTAATTGCGGTTGTCCTCCTTCTGTTCTAGCCATGCCCGCCAAGCAGCACTATGTTCCATACGTTGAGAGTAAGTATCCTTCTTGTCAAAATCACCAGACTTAAGGCGTTCCCATAGGTGAACATTAAGTTTCTGGGTTTCAACAAGGGCCATCCTCAATTCTCCAAGTTCATAATTTAGTTTTCTCATTTCCGAGTCATGTTGTTTTTGTGCTTTTGCGAGTGAGTTGGTGATAACGTCCTGCTCTTCTTCAGATCTCCTCATCCAGTCTGCCAAAAATTTCACGAGCTCATTTTGCTTTTGCTCGAATTTCCCCATAGCTGCAATTTGATCACATCGTTCTTGCAAAAAGGCGCTATTGAGTTTGTCTTGAGTCATCATGAAATTTGCTAATTCTTTTATAGACTGAGGAGTTAGCTGAAGGACGGAAGGTTCCGTGACTGTCTCCTTTAAAGCTCTTTTCTTCTTCATATCTGCAAAAGTGACAAAACAGACACCCGGAGTAGCACAACAATATAAAAGAGAAAAATTAACAACTAATCTAGAAAGAAAATAACTTAATTGGAAATAAATTCCCAATCAAGGATCGATTAACCAACTATACTCTAGTATTCACCTAAGCAACCATTCCCCGGCAACGGCGCCAAAAACTTGATACGGTAATTATTGTATATAAAAAGTGAAACAAGTTTTAACCTCTAATGCCTAGCCACTTTCTTACCACATATACTGGCAAGCGTACCTGATCGTGAGTAATATAGTGTAGGAAAGTCCAGGTATCGTTCTTACCACTGGGAACGGTTAAGCTAGATGTCAACTAAAGCTATAATTAATTAATCTAGAAAATTGGGGGTTTTGCTTTTGAAAAAGTATTTTAAAAGATAAAAGACAAATAATAAATAAACCTAACCAAGAAGTGGAAAACTGATGAACAGACACACATTGGAGATAAGTGAATCCATTATGGTTTACTTTCATAAGACATAGATTAATGATTATTGTCAGAATTTAAGCACATAGCACCCGAACATGTATATCTAAGATTATCAACTAGGTTTTGGTCCTCCTAGTCCCAATACATAGACTGTTTGTCAGACAATCTAGTACCGGTCACCCAATTCTATCTCTATTGCACGGTATTCTAATATCTGGTCGCTCTCGGTCCAAGCTACCACCTAACACAACTCTCAAGAGCGTGGAGGTTCGAGTCCTCTTCAAGGCATCCGGGTTCCGAAGGGAAGGTCAAGAAAGGTTGATTAACCTATCGGAGTTTATCTATCTTGGTCAAACAGATACACCCAACCAACGAGTTCAAATAACCATACAATATGAATCAAACTGGAATCAAAGATAACATTCAACAAACCACGCATCTAATTAATAAAATAAAATCCAAAGTATTCAAACCATAATGAACACATAAAAGGAATCAGTACATATACTAATTACGAATGCTTAGACAAACCAACTAAAGACCGGTCGATTTGTTGTGGCATCCCCTCGAATCTCCTCCGTAGTCGATCATCGAGCCTCTATCTTCTCGGGTTGGAAACCCTAAGCGGCTCCCAACATCTAACCTAATCTGAACTATCTGAGTGCTGGTGAATAATGGTGAGTGATGATACTGAATGACCCAAAGGCTGCTTTTAAAAAACCCCGTCCGAACCCTTTTCGCGTTCGCGAAACGGCCTCTTCGCGGAGCGAAACACTTAATGATCAAACCCTAATCTTCTGGAAGCTTCCGGGCGAGAAATTCTGGTCTTCGCGGCGCGAGCCCTTCCTTCGCGGCGCGAATGGGTGCTTTGCAGCGCGAGCAGTGTTAAAACCAGCTTCCGAGATCTTCCGAAATATTTTCTTGACTTATATGATGAAGATCCGTCTTTTGGAGGAAGTTATCCGACTTAGGGAGCAAGGAAACCATCTTAGGAGCCAAGAAAAATCCATATTTCCAAAGCTTTCACATAAGTATCCTTTTTGACGCTTTTCACCCTCTTTTTATACTTTTACGCACAAGCACCTCCATAACCTACAAAATTAGGATTTACACCTTTTTAAGTCAAACAGTATCGAAAATACTCTCAAAATAAAGATAAAAGTGGGGAACTGATGCAAGTAAAACATGTATAATTTTGGCGTTATCACCTCTTTTTATACTTTTACGCACAAGCACCTCCAAAACCTGCAAAATTAGGATTTAAACCTTTTTAAGCCAAACTGTGTCACAATTACTCTCAAATTAAATATAAAAGTGGGGAACTAGCACGAGTAAACATGTATAATTTTGGAGTTATCAGCTACCGTGGCCGGGAGAAGAATGAAATGGGGAAGGTGAGAAGAGGGAACGAAATGGAAGGGGTGTAAGAGGGAAGAAGGGAGAAAAAAAGGCAAGGGTAAAATTGTAATTTTAAAAAATGAGTCGTGGATGAATGAAATCCCTTCGTGTAATTATCACTCGCCTTAATGTTATCAAAACAAGCTCATTAAATATTTTTTAATTTAATAGTATTATAAAATATCATAAATACGTATAGAGATTTTTCAGGATTGATGTATCAAGATTTTTTTAAACTTGCATCTTACATCATTATCTATATTTATCTAAAAGGTACAAGTCTCGATACATCATGTGTAATTATAAAAATTTCAAAAGTGTCACGTTTAAGATTATAACTGTAACACCCCAATTTTCCACCTTTGGGTAGTGTCACATCATTCAAGGTCCAACATGACCATAAGCATAAAAAGACACCTCAAGATACAATAAAAACATCGAAGCAGCGGAAGTCTTGTCTTAAAGGAAATAAAAGTCTCTTACTTGAGTCTGTCCCATACCAAACTAAGTTACATAAAGACTTAAATTACCTCAACGATTATGTTCAACATAAACATGGATAACAACAGAACAATAAGTAAAGAACAAATCTACGCCTTGCCTTTTCCCTTTGTCCAACCCTGAACCACCAGCTCCTGAGATGCATACTAAAAGTTAGCTAAAAGCTAAGTGAGTTCATGGTTTACATGCACCACATACATAGACTTCTCTCCATGCATCAATAAAAGTTCACCATAAAACAATTTACCAAATAAACACCACATAAAAACATGGGTTAAGTACATGGAAGTGTATCGAACTTGTCACGTTTTATCATTGTATGTACTTAACTTTAAAACTTACCAATTAATGTATCAAACTTGATAAAATTGCCATTGTATGTATTTCATGACAAGTTGGATACACTTTCGTGACAAGTTGGATACATTAAATGATAGGTTTTTGATAAAGTTGGATACATACAATGACAATTTTAGCAAGTTCAGTACATTAATCGGTAAGTTTTAAAGTTGAGTACATACATTGATAAAACGTGACAAGTTCGATACACTCCCATGTACTTAACCCTAAAAACATTGGTACCAAAGAATCTCCTAATCTGCATCACCTGGCAGATTTACTCCTGTCATCGGCATTCCCTAGGTCGCTCGGCTCACACCCGTCTAGCACCTATTACTGGGTCGTGCTAGTCCTTACAGGATTTCCCCAAATAACACATGTAAACAATTATTTAAACACCTTTAAATACAAAGGAAACATGCGTTTTCTTTGCTCAGTTATAAACATGAAAACAACACCCGTAAACATGTAAATAACTCTAAACACCATATATATATATATAATGCAAAAATACTTTTCATACAAATGTATGCACCCCAGGGGAAATCACATGAATACTCACCTGAACGCGTGTACAAAGCCAAGCTGATCCTCGCTTACTAACCTACACGATTCACATAACATCTACCATCAATAACTTGACTTTACACAAAAGTCAAGAAAAGTCAACTATGGTCAACCTCGGTCAACCCTCCTGAGACTCGGCTCGACAACGTTCTAAAACGTCTCTAATTGACTCTGTCCCGATTACGTACGCAAACGTATTCTAATCTCTAACGACGTCTCTTGATTCGTTATTAGCGACTAATGAAACTTTCGTCGTTCTCACGGGAAATAATTATTAAATAACTCGTCTATTAAAATATATTAAATTATCTAAATTTAACATACCAAAGATACCCTAAATTATTCCATATAATAATTCTCCCAACTTACGTAACACTTTCAAATAATTAATTATAACTAATCTTATAATTAATTATTAACTACCCATTGATTAATCAATCAATTAATTAACAATTCACTAACTTGGGCTTAATTGACAATTTTTAGGCCAAACTCAAAGTCTCTCGGTCCAACTAACTACTTAGGCCCAATACATAACCTTTCGGCCCAAAATACGACTTAGGCCCAACATCGTGGTTGGAACCACCGCGGGATGTTGCACCGTACCCACTGCCACCGGTCGCCATCGGCTACCGCCGCTGAAAACCACCACCGGCCACTACTATCGTGGTCGGCTTCCTTACACACATCGCCCCGTGCCAAGGCCGAGGCCATCTCGTGCCACCGTGTCGAGGCTTGGACGTCCTTACACCGCCATGAACCGTGGTCCTAACCACCTCTAACTGTCGCACCTTGGGGTTTCCTAACCGACCGGTGGTTATAACCACCGAACCACTATCGTACTACCGTCGTACCACCACTTGACGGTGACGGTTGGTCCGTAGTGCCGACCATGGTCGACTTTCGCCAACCACACTACTAACTTTTGCCCATGTCAGAGATGATAGGCTAAAACAAGAAGAGAATCGACATACGGACGAAACTAAAAGAAAGGAATTATACCTCTCGCGAATCCGTGCTCCTACGTCATTCCTTTCCGAACGACCGTCCTTTATCTGACCACCGCTTATCTCTTCCTTTCTCTTGATCTCTCTCTATCTCGAATTCATTCTCTCACTTTTCATTCACAAAGAATGAATGAATATACTATGGGTGTTGTTTGTGTAAAAATTTACTTAAATCGTTATCGTAAGATGTCGTGAGGCAAAATCGTCAAAAGAAAGAATTCTCGTTCGATAAAACGTGCGATAAATAAAAGTAAATTGACAAGATGATTGATGACGCAGGAAAAACCTCTGAATCGAGGAAAAAACCTGCGGTCGACTAAATAGGATAGTCGACGTTGCACTATAGATCACCAATAAGGGGTGATATCCTCGATGTTACAGTTGTATCGTACGATTACAATAAGGAAATGAATGCTATCGAACGTAAATACAGAGAATAATATTGATATTGCTATTTCTTTCTCGAAATCAGTTGTCCCGAGTGTATTGTCTTTGGTCTCTTTTTATAGCTGTTGATGTCGTAATTACTCATCCATTATTGAGCTATAAATGCAACGGTCATAACTGAAGCTGAATTCTAGATCGTAACGTCTGAGCTCTTTAATGATGAACGTATCTGGTTCAAACGGTCGTGTTTAAGTTCAATGGATGATGGCTATGCTTCGAGGTTATCTTGGATAAGCTTTCCTGCAATAAGAGCAAACTTTGAACATGTATATCGTTAGTTTAATCGTACGATCATATGATGATATCGTACGATCTTCTTCGATGATCACTTATCCTTGTTGGAAGGTAGTTATATCCTTACTTCAGGACCTTATCTTAATACAGGAATATCATCCTGAAAGATAACTTACGATTTTAATCGTTCGATCGTTCGATGATAAAATTTCACCCAAACAGTTTGCCCCAAGATTTAGAAAAATTATATATTTTCTGAATCTTATATCTGCAAAATCAAATCGTTAGTACGTCGATTTTATCATGTTTAATCTATCGAATCTGAACCGTTTTTCACGTTAACGGCGTCATAACCTGGTTAAGTGCAAGCTGTCAATGCAACGGTTATAAGGGACAGGTGTCGATGCTCGATTCGACCTCAATTTCTTGGGAAGGAGTTTAATTTCATATAAAGATAAGATTTCTTCCATAATTATCTCTAAATCTTTTCCAATTTCAAACTCAAATTTCTCTCCAACCGAATCCTCTTAATCTTTGAGAAGATTTAGATTCAACTCGCCTATAAGGTATCTTTCTACCCCTTGTTTCAATTTCAGTTCATGCGTTTGAAAGTTAGAGCTGAGAAAAATCCTAGGAACTTCGACTTATTGCGTTTCGACAGGTTGCGTAGGAGTTTAAATCGACTGTGTTTTAGGGAAATCATGGAGGTTAGGAGCACAATTCAGGGAGAAATCGACTTAGTTCACCTTAAGAAACTTGCTAGGATGCCTAAGGATGCCGTGATCAAATCACCTGGTGAGGTTAGACCCGCCGATGCTCCGGCAGGTTTCTTCGCGTTGTTCGAATACCCATTTAAGATAGGATTCACTTGGCCTTTCAGTCCTTTGTCTCGTGCCTTTATGACACGATTTAGTTTATCTCCTGGACAGCTCATGCCCCAATTTTGGAGGGTCGTGAGTGTTATCGAACGTGTCACTAAGAATTGGGGTAGAGACCCTTTTACCGTCGATGATCTTCTGTCGGCGTATACTGTTAAACCTTCTGATTACGATAGGTATGGGATTTATCCCAAGGGTAGGGGTGATGCCATGTTAGTACATGGTACTCAAGCGTTCGATCGAGGGTGGAAGGCTCGATACGCGTTCGTACGATCCTCATCGGTCTTGGAGGACGGTGGATGGGTAGCTCCAGAATGGAACCCATTAGGTATAGGTCGCTTTATGTATTTTTGCTTCGTATAATCTTTATTATATAATTTTCTTATCGTGTGTTATTTTTGCAGAGATCGAGTTTACCTTCGAGGAATCCACTGAAGCTATCAACCGCTTCTTGGAGTACGGTGTTCAAGAAAGATCGTACGCCAAATCGAAGGGAAAAAGCCCAAGGGAGGACAGCGACGAAGAGCTCGAAGTTCAAGTGTTAAGTGGAGGAGAAGAAGAAGAAGATATGGAAGGTAAATCGTGCGATAATTTCTTCCTCTTATCTTACTTTTTTTTTATCGTGCGATTAATAACGTACGTTTTTATTGTTTATTTCAGGCCAAAAGAAACTGCTAAAAAATTGGCCAACTTAGCGGCGGCCAAGAGGGCTTTGGAGAAGAAGAAGGGGATAAGTGGCATGGAGCCACAACCTAAGAAGACAAGGTCTTCTTCGGGTGCTTCGACGGCATCAAAGGAAGCCGTTACGACAGGCGGATGATGTGGTCGATGCGACCCGATTCACACTGCTCCTCCTCCTGCGATGTCTCCTACGATGTCAAAGGAGAAAAGGGCCTCGGTCAAGCCTCCAAGAGGGAAGGAGGGTGAAACGTCGATCAACATATCCCTGCCTTCAAATTTCCTCGACGGTGATGTCATCAACCAGGATGACTTATTCCCTGCCATCGAACAATACCTGCTTCCATCGCAGAAGACTCACATGGATACTCGTCGGATTGGCGAGCTCGATGCCGGTGCTGTTGGATACTCCTTCATGGTAAGCTATCGTACGATGTTTGTATCTTACGATTATATTAAATGTGCTGTTCTAACTTTTTTATGTTTGCGTAGGCCTTCCAGGCGTGTCTTGGTCTTCATCAAAGATTGGAGACCGTTCAGAGGGACATGAAGGCGAAGATGTCCAGCGAGAGGGCTGCAGTGAACGAGGCGAAGAAGGCCCAGGAGAAGGCATCGAAGATAGCTGGTGCTCTAGAAGCCAAGCGGGTTGAAGTGGATGACTTGGTGGCTAAGCTGGATGAGGCTGAGCACGTTCGATCAGAACAACGTGCAAGGCTGACAGCGGCGAATAATCGTGTTGCCAAGTTGGAGGAGGAACTTGCTGCGATGCGCACGGAGATGGCAGATCGAGAGAAGGCTTCGTCTTCTGAGATCCAGGATCTCAAAGATGAGATGGTGTTATCTAGGATGGTGGCCCGTGCAGCCGTAATACGCCAATTCATTGGTGGCACATACACCATCGAAGCTGCTAAAGGTGAGTTGGGAGCCTTCCGTGATGCGATGGGATCCGATGAGCTCTTGGATGCCGACGACGCCAAGGATGCTGATGAAGAGGAGGAAGGTGCTGAAAGGAACAAAGAGGTCGAAGTCACGATGATCGAGGAGGAGGATAAGAACGAAGATGCCTCTGGATCCGTCATCGTGGATAAGGCTGTTGAAGACATTCCTCCCCCCATCGTAGAAGTTAGTGTAGGAGAGGATATGGGCGTAGAAGCCAATCCTGAAAATTAAGTTTCCTTTGATGTAATCGTAGTACTTTTAAGTACTTTTTTAATGAAATCAGCTATTTTTTTGCAATCGTGCGATGTTTTAGTACTCGTTATTTTTGTTCTAAGTACTTTTAGTAAATAGATAATCGTGCGTTTTAGCTGATTTAATGTTTAAGGCCTTAATAATCGTGCGTTTTGACTTGCGATGTGAGTTTAAGGCACTTAGAAAATTTTTTTAGAAACGTTTCTGTTAATCGTGCGTCTGGCGTTTTGACTTGCGCTCCTGCGATTTGAAATTGATGCATCTTTTAAGTTCTATGCGATTTTGAGCATATTGTTTTATCGGGCGATGTTTACCATAGATGTGCGATGTCTGCGATAGTCGTGCGATATCATGCGATAATCGTGCGATGTCTTGCGATAATCGTGCGTTACCTGCGAGTAAAATTGGCTAAGGGGTGGCCGTTGGATTGACCAACGGCGCTCCGATGCCTAAGTCAGTAATCGTTCAATGAAATAATAGTGAAAAATAAAAAGGGTTTTAGAAGTAGTACCTTTTCAGATGAGTTGCATTCCAACTACGTGGGATTTCATTACCTTCAATGGTTGAAATCTTATAGGCGCCTTTCCCCACGATTTTGGTAATGATATAAGGTCCTTCCCATTTGATGGAAAGTTTTCCAGCGTTCGATTCTTGCGTATTTGGAAAGACACGTCGTAGGACATAATCTCCAAGTTGAAATACCTTGACTTTTACCTTTTTATTGAAGTAGCGTTCAACCATGGCTTTCTGCGATGCCATTTTTTGAAAGGCTTTTTCCTTAGTTCTTCCAAAGCATCAATATCGTAACACAAGTCTATCGAGTTTTGTTCAATCGTACGATGTCGAGCAACAGGAACTTGTGATTCGATTGGAAGGACTGCTTCACATCCATATACCAAGGAAAAAGGAGTTTGCCCAGTTGCAGTTCTAGGTGTCGTGCGATTTGCCCATAAAACAGATGGTAACTCTTCGACCCATCGACCCTTTGCAGCTTTCAACCTCTTTCGAATAGAATTAATAATGGTTTGTTGCTGGATTCGGCCAGGCGTTGGATTGTGGATATCTTGGAGTCGATGTAATGAGTTTTATCCCGCGTTCATCGCAGAACTTTCGAGTTCTCTCACTTATAAATTGGG
>CM058040.1:39776451-39810563 GCA_030169165.1 Centaurea solstitialis
TTTACATACTGATAAGCTACTTTTTGCGACACATAACTTCTTATTAGTCAACAATTAGCTTATCAACTAGTTTATTAGTCAACAATTAGCTTATCAACTAGTTTGCCAAACAAAGTGATAGTCTTTACAACAAACAATACAATAATCACAAATTTGTATACAGCAAAAGTATGAAAACTGAATTGCGGTAAAAAGAGGGAAAGAAACTAGAAACCCTACCATCGCGAAATGTGATCAAGGAGATCATCTGTACCAAAGTCCTTGAGACTTATATCGATCAATTCACCACAGCTGCGATGGACCGCCTGCTTAGTCAGTTTTGAGATATCGTATTCCGTATCCCAATCATCAGACGAATCGTGCATATGGATGACCTTCCACATGGCCGGATCCTTGCAGATCCTCCGCCACGTCCTGCATACTTTCTGTGCGCTTTCGAGTATTTCAACAGCTCCTAATCGTTGAAGTATCATTCCTCCCATGATTTCTTCGGGCATTTCAAGCCAATTTCGAGTTTCCGCCATTGCCGACGACGGTGGTTCTGCGGCGGATGTTGACGTCATCCCCCAACAACTACCAGATCACACGATTTTTACCGATTAATCTTTTTGATGAAGCAACGTGTCAGTTATCGAAATCCCTTAATTTTTTTTCATACAAAGTCCTTAGAGAAAAATATAGATTACAAGTTTAGTCCTAAAATTGTTGTTTCCACACTAAATGTTAGGCATGGGAATTGTCCCCGCCCCATCGGGGAACCCGGTCCACCCGCCCCGGTCGGGGACGGGGATTCCCCGGTAAACCGGGTATTGGGGATGGGGACGGGGATCCCCGTTTTCTCAAATCGGGGATGGGGATGGGGATGGGTTTAGCACTCCCCGCCCCGCCTCATACCCGTACCCGTATATATATTAAGTATTTATTTAAGTTATAAATTGTTTTTCTATTATATTCTTATATGGTTGTTTATATTGCGATAAATTATTAATATTAATTGATACGTTTTGGAACGTGTGTCATTAAAAATAATTTTAGGATTAAGTTTAGTTTGTTTTGGTATTATGTTTATAAATTATTATACGATTACGTCTATAAATTATTACATTATACATTCTTAGTTTTTATTGGACATATGTGAGATTTAAACACGTATCGTATCTCAAAACATTTAATTTAGAATAGATTATATAAACGGATATAAAATCCCCGTTTCCCCGTTGGGGATCCCCGTTCCCCGGTGGGTACAGGGATGGGGATATGATAAAATTCCCCGGTGGGGATGGGGAAGGGGACGGGGATGACGATGAAGGCTCGGGGACGGGGATGGGGATCGAGGTCCCCGCCCCAAACCCGCCCCATTCCCATGCCTACTAAATGTGGCGTTTGGTTCGTAGAATGCATTCTGTTGGAATTAGAATCTGTTAAAGGAATTGGAATCTGAAGGATTGGAATGAAATTTAACAATCTTTGACCATGTGTTTGGTTGGCATAATTTGGGATTGGAATCTATCAAAAAAATTGAATATGTTTGTTTAGTTCATTGAATATATGATATTCGTGGGGGATGAAGGAGGTGGTGGAGACGGCAACGATGGATGGTGGTGGCGGGTGATGATGGCAATGACTGTTGTGGGCGGCGTTGGTAATGACATTGGCGGTGGTGATGCTTAGCAACAATGACAAAAGGTGGTGATGGCGACTACAACGATAGTGGTGGCACAACGGTGGCAAAAGGTGGTGGTGACAACAATGATGACGGGTTGTGGTAACGATGACTGTAGTAGTGGCGGGGGCGGTGGTAGGGGAGGTGATGACAACAAGTGCTGATGGCGAGTGAAGACGAGGAGTGTGGTGGTGGCAGTGATGGGTGATAGTCGTGGTAGCAGCATGACAGGTGTAGTTGCGCCGACGGTGACGGTTGGCATGGTAGCAACAGTAACGGGTGGTGGTTGTGGTAACAAGGCGATGTGTGTGGTGTTGGGTTTATCTGTGATCCCCGAATCAATCTGATCCGAAGAACACTAAAAGGTGCGGAAGCGATTTATGGTTAAAACCCTAAACCACGATCTTTTCGTCTCAATTATTTAAACAATAAAAACACGTTTATAATACCTGGATCGCTTGAGTAATAATCCACCAGTGATCGACCTTACGAGTGCTCCTCTAGCAGAACTAAAAAACCCGAGTTGAACCGAAAAACCGAACTGGTTCGGGTTGAAGGGGAAGGGCGGCGCCGAAGGAGAGAGAGAGAGAGAGAGAGAGAATTTTTGATGGAAACTTTTCTTTGGAGCTAATTCAATTGAATGAATGAATAATAATCATAGCTCCAAGGCTTTATTTATAGATTATCAGATAAGAGAATCCTCATCTGATACTGTTTCCTTATTATTATCTAGTCTTTTCATTTTCTTTAAGAAAAGATTTTTCTAGATAATTATCTTAATTAATTAGATTTTCTATTATATATTTATTTTACTAATAAATATATAATTATTTTAATTAATCTAACAACCCTCTAACTTTGGGATATCTGACTGAGATTACCCAACTGATTTATAATTGACTATTATTAATCCATACTCTCCATTTCTGGGTTTTATTTAACTAACTCGATTTATAGGTCCTCACAGGTGTGACCCTCAAGTGTCTTGTAACATTGGATGTGTGATCACTGGTTTGTCAACTTCTGCACATAATTACTAACAGACTCCCACTTGTGCAAGTTGGCAATACCGTCTTGTTCACACGGACCCAAGGAGGCCCCTAGACAGGCACTTAGGCTAACCAGGTTACAAGAACTCTTATACCCAGATAGGTGATTTAATCTTTTCCGTAAGGAAATAATATTTACGAAACAACTGTTCATAAATTGGGTATAACTTGGCTTTTCTCTTTGCAACACGATATTTCATCTATGAGTATGAGCCTGGAATCAGTCAACTCTAAATACTCAAGATTATGTTTCTTGACTATCCGACCTCTACTGATAGGTAAACGACAAAGAACTAATCAGTTCGTTCGGGCATGGCCATGCACTTCATCAGTATATTCAGTCAGTCAAGGGGCCCAGAAATATCTCTCTTCTGAGAAGAGGTGCAAATCCCATCTTGCATATCCGCATTTAACACCACGGCTTCCGCTGAATCTAGTTGCGCTCTTTATAGCCACCCTGTTACGGCGTAGCGGTTGAACGCACTAAGTATCCAGCAGTCCTCATGATATAAAACCAGATACCTCAGGTGCTAGGGACAACCACTGTGAGATTCTACTTATGACAAAATCCAAGAAGTAGTCTCAACCACGGATCACGTCCGATATTCGCTACTCTATCGAATACCTGTGCAGTTTTTGGTCTACAACGCTTGTAGCTGTTACTCAACCACTGATCATAACTACCCAAAAACTCACAATGACTTTAATACCTTATTGGGTTCCAACCACAATAAGTTGTCACGGACAATTTTCGAATGAAGGACTGGGAACTAGTCTCATTCCTGGATTACAAAAACATGCAAAGTTTAAAAGAGAATTTAAGAGACTAATCTTTGTATAGTCCATATTACACCCTGTAATAATACTAAGATTAATAGCATCTCTTAATTACCTTTTACTGTGTCTATTCAACGTTTGTTAAATACTGATCTCAAATGAAGTATCATCTAACTTCTGTTTAAAACCCTTTGATTAATGTTTACCAATTTAATCAAAGTAATAACCAAAAATATTACAAGTTTTAACATCTACTGATATTTTTACTTGTTTCAGCTAATTTTGTTTTGCAAACACTATAAAACAAAAATTAGACTTTTACTTTACCATATTTCCCTGAACTTTTGGAGATCTGGACTAACTCTGAGTTCTCTGAATATGTAAAGTTAAATTGCAACTTTCCTTAGTTGCAGTGTAGATGATTGTTTTCTATCTGAAAACAGATTTCTAATTTACCATACTGGCAAATTCCTAGAAATTCTATTCTAGCGTTTAAGCTAATTAATATTTTTATTAATTTCTCCAACACAATTATTGATTAAGTTAATCATTACTGTTTCAAAGACATGAAACTATATCCCATCTCCTTTTAACTAAAAGGTAGATCTTGGATGAATTTTTATCCTATCTGGATTATAATTCTAAAATCTATTTAATCAATAATTAGTATATATATATATATATCTTTTATTCTTTATCACAAATCTGGATATGGAATAAACTGGGCTCCCACTGACTATTATGAAAACTAACTATTACTCAAAATTTAACTATTGACTTAGTCAAAACTTGACTACTTGGTCAATTCTATTTTAAGTAATCACTTATATATAAAACTTTACTGGATCTATCAATTAAATCCTAATTCCAAAACTTGGAATTATTTCCTAGTTTTATATATACTGATATTATCAACGATCTGTAAGATAATATCTTTAAATTTTAAAACTTATGAGTAATTAATCTTAGATCATAAAATACCTTTTACAATCTTTTACTCATGATTATTTTGTTAAAAACACATTTCTTTAGCCATAGTGTGTTTTTGACAGTTTTCATATATGTTATTAAAGTGGTAGTGTAATCATCAACATCTAGGATCTAAGCTTGAATTAAGTCAAAACTTGACTTTATTCATAATAAGCACAATAGACATTTCAAAGAGATAAATTTTAAAACTTCAAAACTTTATAACCATTTAATTCAAAAATCTCAAAACCATCTAACTATGTAGCCATACGAAATTGAAATGTATAACTGTTTTAAAATGAAAAACTAAAATGGAAATGTCTTGAGGATAATCTGATCATCTTTGTGCTTTAGATCCTTGCAATCTCGGGCATTCACTTCTGACCACCTGCAATAAGTGTTTGCACTAGGTATTAGTATACTTGTACACCAAACAAGTAAAAAGTGACAAACTAAGCAATCATAAATATCTGAGGTTTACTTACCTGCTTCATGACGCTTTGGGCAGTTTTGCCTCCAATGACCAATCTCATTGCATGTAAAGCAACGATTTTCGGTCCTTGCTTTGTTCGGCTTAACCCTCTTGCCCTTGCCCTTGCCTTTGATGTTTTCACGAACCTTGGGTGCACTCTGAACGGCCTGAACTGGACCCTTTCCTTTGTTGGTGCCTCCATGCCCATGCCTCTTCTTTACTCCTCCGTCCCTCACCATTAGTACGTCTTTGGTCTTGTTCTTGGCTCCCATATTCAACTCGGCAGTCTTAAGCATGGAGTGCAATTCAGCTATTGACTTCTCCATGTTATTCATGTTATAGTTGATTACAAAAGGCTTGTAATCTTCTGACAGCGAGTTGAGTATAGTATCCGTTGCTAGCTGCAACGGAACTGGGTGCCCGAGCCTTTCCAAATGATCCATGTGACGTTTCATCTTCATAACATGGTCACTCACTGAGGTCCCCTTGATCATGCACTCGTTAATTGCCTTCGTAGCATCGTAACGTTCTGTGCGAGCTTGCGTTTGAAACATGTCCCTTAACTGGCGGATCATGTCATAAGCATTTGTGTTTATGAGCCCCGTTTGCAAATCTGGGCTCATAGTTGCAAGCATGAGACAACCTACATCCAGCAAATCATCAGAATGCTTCTTGTGAGCATTTCTGGCAGCAGCCGGGGCATTTGCTGGAGGGGCTTCCTCTAAAGGCTCTTCAAGGACATACCATTTCCTTTCGTGTCTGAGCACAATCATAAGATTGCGCTCCTAGTCAAGGAAATTGGGCCGGTGAGTTTATCTTTTTCAAGGATGGAGCGGAGGGAAAGATTATTTGTGTTGGTAACTGTGTTTGCCATCTACACATTTTAAAAACTTTGGTTTTTAGCAACTGTGAATAGACTAATTTCCAATAAAATCAATAAACCCTTAAATGATTATTTTATTGGACTAGGATCCTTATTTCATACGCCCTGATGTGCGTAATGTTCTTGCTCCACCAGGCCCACGTATTATTTCGGTAGGTAAGGACTTTTACCAACATCTAACTGACATGACTCCTAGATCTTTTCGGGACAACGGTAATCACTCGTACATGTTTCAGTCCCTCTAAGTGCTTTTTGGCCCGGTACCACCCGGTAAACTTATGAGAACCAAAATAGATCTCACCATTTCGGGACTTGGACATTTTTACTCTGGCCAATACAACACGGAGATAATTCGCAGAGTCTTAGTATCCCCTCTAGCTTGGGGTTTGAACGCGGATGCTTAAGGTGTGTTCTTCTTAGAACACCCGCGTACTTTACGCCTAAGGTGCCCCTAGATGGGTTGCACTTACTGATCTATGATTTAGCGGGGTTTTAAATAATTTTTTTTTGAAAAACTTTTAATGTCCAGTTATTTAGAAAATTGTAACTTTCAGAAAAACTGATTGTTTAAACAGAAACTGATGTTTAAACTAATTGTTTTAAACATACACTGTTTAGAACTAATTGTTTTTAAAAGGCTCTTGCTAATTAAACTAACTGTTTTAAAAGCACACGTGCTAGAAACTAGCTGTGTTGATAGCACACTAGTTGATCAAACTAACTGTTTTATCAACTTGCCTTAAACAATCTATTTTACAATTTTACTGGTTTTAAATAAAATTTACCGTTTTAAAAGGTTTCCAAAAACAGACAATTTTTAATTATAAAACCTATTTGACCTCGTGATTTAATCTAGTTCTAAAAACTCTCTCCTATCTTTAAAACATACTATCACGATTAAAAGATCAACCACGCAGTTTAATAATTATAACAACTACGCAGTATATAGCTTAACTAATTATAGGTTTGCCATATTTTATTCCTAAGGACCAATAATGACCTATTTTTCTAAAAGATCTTTAACACCTCGCGTAGCTCCCACTGGCTCCGACATTTTGTTAAGACTCCAGAAAAACTGGGTTTTCTAGCGTAGCTCCCACTGGCCTCGCCATCTTCGTTAGAAAAAATAAAGAGTTACTATCCTATGGTCATTATTACAAAAGAGGTTGCAAGTGGCACGCAGGCCTCCCCATAAATAAAAAATCCAAAAGGGTCTAAGTTGGCAAGCCCTATAATGGACATATATATTCAAGCAACCACACATTTATATATAAGGCCAAAAATAAGCAATATAATATAAGCTTAGATCCGTTAAAAATCTTGTCTCATTTTTCGAAAAATCCAATCTTAACTGATTTATAAAAACAAGCTGTTTTATAAATCTTAATCCAATATTTAAAATTGAAAAATTCAAATTATAAAATTTAAAGCAAAAAAGATTTTATAACGGATTTTTCCTTTTAAAATTAATTTGGTTTTATACGAAAGCCAATTGACCGAACAGGTCAAAGATAAAATTGGATAATAAAATTTTCTTAGAAAAGTTGGTCCAAAAATTTTGGGTCTTGGGCCCATTACCAAACTGGAAATAATTGAGCCTTATCCGTTTTTCGAAAAATTATCGTAAGTCGAAACCCTAATGTGATCTAATCGGTCCGTTCTCTTTGCGACGTTGGGTCTGTACCTCTCATGACAGCCCCGGTTCGCGGCACGAGTCCTGGTGATGACTGCCACTCGCGGCGCGAGCTGAACATTGCTCGTGGCGCGACGACAGTGGTTACAGCCACTGCTCGCGGCGCGAGCCATCAACCCTTATAATTGCTGTCCGGAAACTCTAGATCTGACCAACACCGCCGCTAGGCTTGGCCAGTGGCGGTCGGTCTTACCCGACCTATCGACACCGTACACCACCGCCACCGTGGTGGCTTCTGGTGGTTTCGGACTACTGACCGATCGACTACCGCCACTGCTTGGCGCGGCCTTGAGGCAGCTAGCGGTGGCCGGTTTGCCCTTTTGCCATCAACGATGCCGCACACCACCACCACCAAAGTGGTTTCTGGTGGTTGCGGTTTTAGACCAGCCGACTACCACCACCGCTTGGCGCGACCGTGAGGCAGCCAGCGGTGGTCGGTTTATGGTGGTGGCGGTCAACACCACCCATAGGTGGTCATCGACCACCACCTCAGCCGCTGCTGTGATAGACAACCAACGCCACCAGGCGATCCGATCACGGACAATCGCCGTCGCGACCACAACTGTGGTGCGATTGGTGGTCAGAATCAACTAATCGCCGCCGGGTGCGGCTTATGGTTTCTATCATCGGCAATCACCCAAAAACACTGCCACCTTCGTTGCATCGCTACCACCGAATACCGCCACTACCACGCTGGTGGTGCACTTTGTCAAATCGCAATCCGGCCACAGCCGGATGCGTGTTCAGTCTGATTTCGATACGGCCATCACCACGCCACCACCACTCGCTGTGTGATCGTAATCCGCCCGCCACCACCGATCTGGTGGTGCGGTTTGATCGTCGGCCACCACCAACTGGTGGTTCGGCCACTGTTGTGAGGGTGGTTCGATCTCCACCACTATCATCGATTATCGAGAAAAAAACCCGCCACCACCACGCTGGTGGTTGCGGCTGTGGTTTGTGCGAACGTCACGGCCACCACCAACCTGGTGGTGCGGCCGCGGTGGTTTCTTGGCAGCGATGGGGTCCAGCCACCACCACCTAACTGGTGACGTGGCCTGCTGGTATTACAGACAGCAACCGGTGCCGCCACCACAAGCTGTGGTGCGGCCCGGTGTTGAGTTACTTGTGGTCAGAGAACGCCGGCGATTGGCCTGGTGATCCGGTTACCGCCGATCGTCGGTTAGGGTTTATACGAATGATAACGAAACAAAAATGAATTTTTATAAATTTAACGGATCTAATGTAAAACTATAATTAAAACGGAAAAACCTGTGGCTCTGATACCACTGTTGGGTTTATCTGTGATCCCCGAATCAATCTGATCCGAAGAACACTAAAAGGTGCGGAAGCGATTTATGGTTAAAACCCTAAACCACGATCTTTTCGTCTCAATTATTTAAACAATAAAAACACATTTATAATACCTGGATCACTTGAGTAATAATCCACCAGTGATCGACCTTACGAGTGTTCCTCTAGCAGAACTAAAAAACCCGAGTTGAACCGAAAAACCGAACTGGTTCGGGTTGAAGGGGAAGGGCGGCGCCGAAGGAGAGAGAGAGAGAGAGAATTTTTGATGGAAACTTTTCTTTGGAGCTAATTCAATTGAATGAATGAATAATAATCATAGCTCCAAGGCTTTATTTATAGATTATCAGATAAGAGAATCCTCATCTGATACTGTTTCCTTATTATTATCTAGTCTTTTCCTTTTCTTTAAGAAAAGATTTTTCTAGATAATTATCTTAATTAATTAGATTTTCTATTATATATTTATTTTACTAATAAATATATAATTATCTTAATTAATCTAACAACCCTCTAACTTTGGGATATCTGACTGAGATTACCCAACTGATTTATAATTGAGTATTATAAATCCATACTCTCCATTTCTGGGTTTTTTTGACTTACTCGATTTATAGGTCCTCACAGGTGTGACCCTCAAGTGTCTTGTAACATTGGATGTGTGATTACTGGTTTGTCAACTTCTGCACATAATTACTAACACGTGGTAGCGGTGATGAAGGTAGCAGTGGCAACGACGACAAGGTCGTTGGCGGCGGCAATGATGTCGTGGTATGTAGTGGCGGCAGTGGTGGGCGGTAATTATCATAGCATCGGTTACATGTGTGGTGGTGATGTCCGTAGTGAAGGTACCGGTGGCAACCACAACTAGGAAGGTGGCGGCGGCAGCAAAGATGGTGGCGGTGGCAACGATGATATGGATCATGGTAGTTACATCCATCATGGGTGAATGAAATGGAGCAATCTAGTTTTTTTTAAAAGATGGTAGGAAGCAATTAAGATTCCTTGCTAAAACAAAAAGAACCTACATTCCATCATTCATGGAATTCGAATTCCTTGTAAAAATTCAAAAGACGAACCAAACGCAGGAATGAAATTTGGTCAATAAAATTGATCATTCCAATTCCTTCAAATTTCGCCGAATTCCAACGAATCAAACACCACCTTACTTTAGTTTAATTCATATTTTAGGTAATCTATAGTTCCACACTTGCATGTGATTTATCTTGTGATTATTTGGTTTATATGATATTTTTTGCTTTAATTAATTTTATGAGTTTATATAATCATTTTCACTAGAGTAAATTACAATTTTTGTCTTTATGTTATCTCAAAGTTTTTGCTATTTATCCCTCGATTTTATTTATTACAACTTGTTTCATGATTGATGCTTATTGTTACAAATTTGGCATCGGCCATTAACATTATCCATCCTTTTCTGTTAAGCACGGTCATGTACCTTCACGAGTGATAATGGTAAAATAGTTACCCTTATTTAGGCACTTTTAGCGTCAATTTAGGATAGATTTTAATTAATTATAGTGGTTTTTATATAGTTTTTGCTATAATTAGGAGTTTTTATATTTTTACGTAACTTTCGTGCAAGCTTCACTTTTAACGCTAAAAATGTCATGTTTTGATCCTTTTTTGTCTCAACTATTTCAGGTAGTCTTTTTGGACCCGAGATGGTGATGGGTCGTTTTGTAAATATTGGATCAAAGATGGTGATAAAGTTGGACCAAAGCTTGAAGAATGGATCGGGCTAGAGATGATGGAAGATGGTGATGATGATGGGCCGTGGCCTTGTAGCCAATGATGGGCCATTCACAGCCGGTTGGGCTGCAAGCATACATGCTTGGGCCGTAGACTTGTGATGGCATTTTTGGGCCAATCTCTTGTTCGTTTCTTGGACTCGTACTTACAAACAATACTCGTTGGACTTGATTTGTTTTTGGATGGGCCGAATCATGCACTTTGGGCCGCCGGTTTTTGGACAAGATTTTGGATCATTTTGGGCTCGTTTTATCATCAAAACTTTGGGCTAACCCGATAACAAGAATATTCTAGAAGCGGGTCGTGAGCCCGGTTTAGTTCCTGTATATATATATATATATATATATATATATATATGTGTATGCCTAGTTGGTGAAAAACTTACACCTTTCTTCCTAAATTACGTTTAAGTTCGAATTTACGTCTTTCTAGTTTAGAAGAATTATTGCTTTGTAGTGTAGTCGTTTATTCATCCCTTGGGTGTCGGGATCGAATTAACCAAATCGTTCTATAAATATGCCTTAGCCTAGTAATTAATGCTAGTTGGGTAAATCCTTTAACTAGTCAACTTACGACGGTTAGAACCTTGCTAAACTTTAATTAGTTGCTCACTCCCTAGGCGTTGGAGTCGAGTTGGTTACTTGTTACTTTTTCGTTCTCTCGTAATATATTACTTTAGGTAATAGACCCTTCTAGTCTATCATGACTACTTAAGCTAGAAGGCGCCTAGAATAATATATTTACTTGGTTCGATGTTACCATCAATTTTATATTTCTGTTCTCGTTACGACGCTTTCGTTACTTTACTTACAAGGATTTAGTTACTCCGTTTCGTTGGTTTTACAACCAACGAACGTATTGTACGAATCCTTTCGTATTTAATTTTCTTGCAAGATACTAACCAATTTAACTGCTTTTATTTTCTTGTTGTTAAAATTTCACCGCATTTACATTTTCTGCAATCTTTACATTTCTGCAATATTTTACATTTTCTGCACATTTACCGCTTTCCTTTACCGCTTTCAATTACTTTTATAAAAATTTTATTTTAAGAAACCTAGTATAACAGGCTGACAACCTGGCTAGGGGTGTAAAATGAAGTTGGGAATCATACAGTAAAAAGTAAAATGATATAACTATAGTTTTCGTCATAAAAATCCTATTTTTAAGGTTTCATTGAAGATTATATATAAATATTATATTTTTACTTCGACGTATGAAAATTGGTCAGTCTTTCAGAGATTGCTTGTAACGGGAGTTTTGACCCGGTTGAGATTTGCATCCAGATCTCTCCACTATAGAGTATTCAAAAGGTCTACACGTGGCTGCTTATGAGACGGCCGTTACATTGAAGATTACGTCGATTTAATTATATAAGTTTATATATATGAACATGAGTTGGCATTTCAGAAGTCACTATTAACCTTAATCTTAAGATATTAACGTCGATATCATTATTTTGGATTTAGATATTTCATTAAAGATTATATATTAAATATCTAAATGAGTCAATCTTTCAGAGGTTGCTACTAACGGGAGTTTTGACCCGGATAAGATTTGAGTCCAAATCTTCCCACTATAGACTATTCAAAAGTCTAAAAGTGGTTGTTTATGAAACATCTGTTACATTAAAGATTGTGTTGACTTAATTATTTAATATTCATATATATGAAAATGTGTTAATCTTTCAAAGGTTACGCTTAATATTAAATCCAAAATACATGACGCTATTTTTACCATGGTTTTACCTTCTAACTTATTTTTCCCAACCAAGTTTTACACCATTTGCTTCTTATTATAACTGATTTCTGTCAATTTACTTTTGACGCAACCAAACAAATCAACTTATTGCTTCCAAAACCTCACGGAAATCCTTTTATAACTAGGCATCATTGAAAAACTATTTTAACACACGCCCCCTGTGGGATCGATATCTGGTACTTGTACCACTTTTATTACTTGTTAAGTTTTATCTTAAAAACGACAGCAGACCGAGGTTTATACTTGGGCCGAGGTCTGTTTATTTGCATTTTCCTAAAAATCCTATCATTGTTTTTGGCATCGTTGCATTTGATCGGACGGTTGGGATCGATTGACTTTTCCCGTTCTTTTGATAGTTCGCGAAAAATACAGCGTGTCGTAGAAAATACCGATATGCAAAGATAAAAAAGAAAGAGATACTAAAAAGAGGTATATTAAATTCCCTTGAGTACAACAATCAAATTTTTCTTGGCAAGTTTTTGGCGCCGTTGCCTGGGAGGTAACTGTAAAACACTCTTTCGATTTTGAGGAAGTTTAAAAGTTGATTTTTCTACCACCTTGTTAAGAAAAATACAAAAATATTTTATACCAAGATCAGCGCACAGACAATTCCTACCGCTTGATCCTGACATTGA
This sequence comes from Centaurea solstitialis, assembly GCA_030169165.1. Lineage (NCBI taxonomy): Eukaryota > Viridiplantae > Streptophyta > Magnoliopsida > Asterales > Asteraceae > Centaurea > Centaurea solstitialis. Next base: position 39,789,438 of record CM058040.1, read on the forward strand.
TAAAACCGTCAAACAACGTAGAAAGAAGCAAAAAGTCGAAAAAGCTTCTTCTTTTTCCGCGATGGCTGACGAGAATCCTTTTCACGAAGTTGATGGACCACCACCATTGATATTTCCTAACCAGGAAGTTTCTCATGGTGGAGGTGGCAACAACAATAATAATAATAGCCCATCGGTTATCCCACCAGTTTTTCAACCAGTAATACCACTTGTTAATCCACCACCTGTTAATCATCAAATCCCACTTGCCGGCGATCCTAGATTGCAAAATTCTCAAGAAAACCCAGCAAATGGAATTTTGCAACCACCACCTGTAATAAATCAACAGATTGAAGATGAGGAACAAAACATTTTCCGTCTTGCAAATTCCAAAGATGGGAGTATGATGGATTACGCAGTCCCTATTTTAAATCAACTACACTCAGGGATACGTAATCCAGAATTTACTGCCACACATTTTGAACTAAAACCTATAATGTTTTAGATGTTATAGAGTAATGGACAACTTGCATGATTGGCAAATGAAGATCCTGATGCTCATATGAGATCTTTCATGGCAGTATCAGATTGTTTCAAATTACCAGGAGTATCATACGATGCTTTGCGACTAAAACTTTTTCTGTACTCATTTAGTCACAAAGCACGTGAATGGTACAACTCGTTGAAACCTGATTCTGTAATTACATGGAATCAAATGGCAGAAAAGTTTCTAAAAAATATTTTCCACCTTTAAGGAATGCTCAGTTCAGAAATGATATTTGTACATTTCAACAACTGGATGGTGAAGCAGTTCCCATTGCCTAGGAACGTTTTAAGGAATTGTTGAGAAAGTGTCCTCACCATGGTATTCCATACTGCATTCAGTTAGAAACATTTTATAATGATCTAAATGAAGGCGCCAGGCAAATGCTTGATGCCACTGCAAGAGGAGCTTTCACAACAAGATCTTATAACGAAGGATATCTCATCCTTGAGAGAATTTCCAATAATAATGGACATTGGGTAAACCCTAGGTCTATTTCTCACATAAATTTTGGTCTCAGAGATGCGGATACTCAAACAACACTTGTTTCTCAGTTAAGTGACATAATGGCTACTGCCCTTAAGAAACTTACTACTGACAAGCAGGTGGTGTCTAGTGTCCACTCTTCTGAAACCACTTAACTGAGAAACAAGTGCTGTTTGAGTATCTGCATCTCTGAGACCAGAATTTATGTGAGAAATAGACCTAGGGTCTACCCAATGTCCATTATTGTTGGAAATTCTCTCAAGGATGAGATATCATTCATTATAAGATCTTGCTGTGAAAGCTCCTCCTGTAGTGGCATCATGCATTTGCCTGGTGCCTTCATTTAGATCATTATAAAATGTTTCTAACTGAATGCAGTATGGAATACCATGGTGAGGACACTTTCTCAACAATTCCTTAAAACGTTCCCAGACAGTGGGAACTACTTCACCATCTAGTTGTTGAAATGTACAAATATCAATTCTGAACTAAGCATTCCCTTAAAGGAAATGGCCCTATTTAATAAAATATTTGACCCTTTCATATAAGAAAAAAAGAGAATATTTGGTTGAAAATTCAACACCAACTAAACACCTACAAATGTGAGACCGAGCCCCCTAATACTTGAAAGCGCGTTTGATTGGGATTTGTGGGTAACAACAGCCCTATGTTTTTTGGTGAGTGGTTGTATAATTTCCGTTGTTTTTAGCTGAATTTGATGGTTTCAAAAATCAATTTTTAAGTTTTTTTATTAATTTTTTTTGTTTCTTAGTTGATGTCTGTGTATTTCCTAAATATCTTAATTTACCCTTCAAAGTTTAGCATGTATATCTTTTTATACCTCAAAAAGATTAGGGCCTCTAAAACTTTCAAACTTTCCTGCGATATCCAGACTCTGGATCTGATCCTTCGGGGATGGGTTCGTGACCGGTTCGGTTGGTCCATAGGGCCCCTAAATGTATAACCTTGTATAATTTAGGAGGGGAGTATATTGGTCGTTTAAGTAAGGTGTAAAAGTTAGAGTATTTCATTTGGTGGCATAACCTTAAATTTATCTAACTAATAGGATTGAAAAATTATTTTAGGGTTTAGGGTATGATTTTAAACATTTACTAAAGTGTACCAACAAATAGATTAATATGTTAGCGACTTGGAGAGAAAGGGAGAGAGAGTTGGGAGTTTTCTAAGAGCTTGAAATTGTGGAGCTTTGGTGGAAGCAATCGTCAATGGTTGTAAACTTTTTAAACATGTAGAGAATTATTTTAAACCTGACCCTAAAACTAGAGATCTTCTGCCTTCAAGCTCAGACCCAAAACAATCAATCTCTTTGAGCACATACATTCGTTGTCTCTTCGTGTTTTGCATGGGAAACTGTTGCTTACTGCAGAGCATATATTCCCAGAACTCAAATTGTTGTTGTGAGTACTAATGTTAAATTTGATGATAACTTTCAGGTCATTCAGGAGAAGTTCACAGAAGAGTTGAAGGTATAATTAGATCAATTCTTGTATGTTTTCTTATATTTTCGGAGGTAAATATTAGTCATTGTTATATTATTTTCATAATATAAGTTTACATATCACTTAGTTATACACATAGAGTTGAGGAATATTGGTGGGATACTAAATCAGCCTTAGAGTAAGTGATATTCGAAAACTAGCTTAAGTAGGCAGCAACCGAGCCTAAAGAAGGGGTTTACAACTATAAGTTGGCCGATAAAATGCTAGATTTCGTTCGAGCTAACCAGATAGTGGCCAGAGGTCATAACATATTCTGGGAGGACCCGAAATACCTCCCGCCTTAGGTGCTGAACCTCACCGGTCCCGAATACTTCTATACAAATTGTCAATTTTATTTTAGACTTATGAAAAATTAATTGGAGTTTAAATTCCAGATGTACACTTTAATTTTTCATACACATTACCGATTGAATATCACCCCTTGCTAAAGGTTATGCTCAAATGAAGACGTATAGTTTTGATTTAAAAACGGGTAATGCTGTCGTAGAGTATAACGTGTATGTTCTTCATTATTAGTATCAACATACTTCTTAACGTGTTATTATATAATAAAAATATCAATTGTCATCAACTTAAATATTTTAATTAAATTGATGTGAGTTTAATTATATAAAAAATTTGGCTTCCATTTTTATTATTTATAAGTTATGGTTGTTTCCAAGATTGTTGATTGGATTATATTGTTTAACGACAAGGGAAGAAATAAAGATTAAGACAAACACATATGAGTGGGGAATCTTTTGTGTTGCACAACATGTTTTCTAGAACTTGGTTTTAACATAAATAATAATATTATTTGCATTTTAAATTGAATAAATTATCCAATTATTTTCATTTTGCTTTTTGTTATAACATTATAATTTATAAGGTTTTAGAACATTCATCCTTCATGGTTGCATGTTGTGTATTCCTGGGTATTTAATCAAATTGTTTTTTATTTGTTTTATAATTATGTATAAAAGTCATTTAAGTAAATAAATACTAAAAAAATTCAACTTAACAGTATAACATATACCAAGTGAGCGGGTGACATATATATGCTTATTCTTGTAAATGAATTGTATTGTTAATTTAGGTGTTACACCAACCATGCAATAATAACACATTTTTTAAATGATATATTATATTATAATAAAATAACAAACAAATATTTTTTGGAAGAGATATTACAATATTTTAGATACATGTTTTTTATTATTATTATAAATAGAAACATCATCATCACTTGCGAATAAAGATATAAAAAAATGTATGTTATTTGAATTCGAATTAAACTCATCTCAAGGATTAGACCTAGCCGGGCCCGCCCTTCATGGACATAAAACGAGTGCACACAAATTCTTCAAGCCAAAAATGGCATCTATATTCTCAGGCTTAATCAATTATGGGTTAGTTTGAAAAGAAAACGACATTATAAAAAATGGATTTAAAAAAAAACATTATTTGTCCTTAGCGGGATTGTTAGGTAAATGGATTTGTAGATTTTTACTTAACAAGATGATGTGTATTGTTTTTAGGAGTTCTTTAAGCATATTGATACTGCTATATTAAGGAGATCGTTGTAATAGCATCTACAAAAGTTTATACCCAATATCCCCAAAATGAAAAGAAAAGTTAAAAATTATAATAGCAACAAATATAACCAAACTCCAAGAGCATCCACAACATAAGTTTTTATTGATGTTTTTCTTGTGGTTTTCACAAAAACCTTTACCATGGGATAAAGTTTTTGCGTTAGAACCTAGGTGTTTGAGTAAGAACTCGTATTTTTGTATATTTTCCATTTATGTTATTATTTTATTTATTATTTTAGCAATTTATGAACCAATTTTTATTCAATTAATAAATCTATAAAACAATATATGTTAAAATTAATAAAAAACATATTTTTTTTTTTTTGTTTTATTTTTTATATCTTGCAGATCTTATACAAATTTTGTATGTTACTTTAACAAGTTTATTTTTTATTATAATCTCATTAAAATATTTGTGTACAGTATATTTTTAAAATGGGGAAAGGGAGTGTGTGGCTGTCATGTACCTAAGCTTAGGTACAATATCCATCAAAACTACGTAGTTTTGATTAAAATCTAAGAAAAAAATTAAAATTTAAAGCCCCCCAAAATGGAATCCAATCGATAGTCTTCATCCAAAATTGATTTCCATCCAAAATGAATTCTCAGCCAAATCGATTTCCTCAATCCAGCCTTCTCCCAACTCGTGTCCTCTATAATAATTATAAAAATATATCAATTTTCAATCTTCCCAAAAAACAATGGCAATGCATCACCCTTCAATTCAGCCGTCTCAATTCCTCTCCAAGCCCACAAATCCACAGGTACCTATCTTCTTTTTTAATTTGTACATGTTCTTTTAAATGATATAATATATATATATATATCTTCTTTCATTCTATGTAATGTAACTCTATCGTATACTTTATTAATTAGCTTCAACTAATCAATATGTTGTTATTTATCAAAGATGGAGGAGTTTGGAATGTAATGAACTTATTCGACTGAAATGTAAACAACAGCAATATTATTATTCATTTGATTAATTTGGTTGGAAATCTATTGAAATATAATCAGCAACAATATAGACTTCCCTAATTTGGTTGGAAATCAATTTTGGATGGAAATCAATTTTGGATTAGAGATTTAATTTTTAAAAGTTTCGCTTTGATTTTAATCAAAACTACGTAGTTTTGATGGGTATTGTACCTAAGCTTAGGTACATGACAGCCACACACTCCCTTTTCCCTTTTAAAATACTTTATATGTGTAAATTAAAATTAATTTATAATTGTAATTAATAATTATATATTATAAAAAAGAAATGAGATTTTGTAAAAGCCTCTATTATGAAGTTTTATTGAGGTTCTTGATTTGTTATAATTTTGCAGCTATTCAAAAAAAGATGACAATGATGTGACTGAAAAAAATATTATAAATGAAATTTTTAGAGGTTCAACAAACAATAAAAAATCTATGTTTGGACTTACAATTCATTTATATTTTCATCTCTCATACTTCCTATAATTTAGCTTTAAGAACGATAATATCAATATTTATAAATTATAAGGATGAAAATTGCCGTTTCAAAATCATCAAAAACAAAAGTTATTATATTTAACAATTATAAAACATATTAATTATATTATTAAAATATTTAATAATATAATATAATTATTAATTATGTTATTAAAATATTTAATAATATAATACAACTATCGTCTCTTCATTCTTTAATTTAATTAATTGGTTCATTGTAAATGGCTTTCTTTTTAATCACAAAATAAAATTTTAAATAGAGAAAATTTTAGAAGTTGTTTATCACCAATGGCATGGAATGACTGTTCAAAAGAATCAAAATAGTTGTAAATTGACAAGCATGAAATACCAAATAAAAAAAAATTAAAGCTAAGGGACTAAATTTGTTGAAAACTTCAAATATTGTAGACCAAAGTTAAACATTACTCTCCCAACGACACATATCCACCTTTTCTGCCAATCAACACCTATACCCCCTACACATCATTGCTTTTATCATTTAAATCCCACAACTTAACTTACTTTACCAATCAACCCCTTGAATTAAGCCATGCTAAAAACTTGGTTATTGTTAGTTATTTGTTTTGACACCCAAATGCTAAAAAGAATTATTGATGACTTTACTATAAAGGTGGTGAAAACAAGGAAACATTTTTTTATTTCCTTTGATCTATTAATTATTAAAATTAAAATTGGTTTTTATTAGTTGCAATTGTAATAATTTATTTTTAATTTTATTTTTCGTAATAAAACTTCTAAAGTAGAATTTGTGTAGTTGAATTGATAATAATTTATTGAATGTTTATATAATTTGTATCATTGAATGTGAATGATTTGTGAATGATACGAAAAAATAAGTGGTTGATCATTTTTAAATTTTTTTAAAGTTTTTAGTTGATTTTAAGACTCCTTTTTAATGTACCTTTTTCTGTTTTTTGGTTGATTTCAGAGTATTTTTCAGGTTGATATTTCTTATATTTTCAAATTTCCTAGACCACCTTTCATTATTTAGTGGGTGCACTTTTTCATACCTAAAAAAAAGCCTACTCTTGAGAATAAACTGAGTCGGTGCACAAGAGCCAACTCGTATAAACACTGGTCCACCCATGCACCTAAGACATATTTTTCATCTTTATAACTTACTATAACTTATAAAGTAGGATTTTCTTTCATGTGGTTTGCTAAAACTTATGATTTTTGTTCTGAAATTACAATTTTCAACCTTATAGTTTGCAATACATTGATGTTTTTGTCTTTGAGGATAACTCCGTTAGTAGTTTGTTGTAAAGTAGGAGAGATAAAAAACAACAATAACTTTAAATCATATGTACCAAAACAACCATAAATTATGAAAGACAAGGACATAAACCGTAATTTCAAAAAACACAAAAACAAAAACAATAATTTTCAACAAACTATGAGGACGAAAAATGTACTTTACTCTAACTTATAAAAAGAAAACCAATCATCAATTCTTTGTGTATCTCACCATAACCATGACTCAAACTCTACTCAAACAAAATCATATCATTCTTATAGTTCTTCTATTCTCACTTCTCATCCAAGGAGAATCCCATAAATTTTCACGAAACATGCCATCAAAATCCTTTCCTTTCAAAAGGGAGAAAATAAGTCACCTCCACTTCTACTTTCATGACATAGTTGGCGGCAACCACCCTACCGCCATCCGAGTGGCTGAGGCCGCCGTCACCAACACCTCCGTGTCTTTGTTTGGTGCTGTGGTTATGATCGATGATCCATTAACTGTGGGTCCTGAAATAACCTCCAAACTTGTGGGAAGGGCACAAGGCTTGTATGCAAATGCGGACTTAGATGAATTTGGATTGACGATGGTCTTGAATTACGTTTTTCTTGAAGGGAAGTACAATGGAAGCACCTTGAGTATATTAGGAAGAAACCAAGTGATGTTGGCAGTGAGAGAGATGCCGATTGTTGGAGGGACGGGGCTTTTCCGATTTGCACGTGGTTATGCGCTTGCAAAAACTCATATTTTAGACATGAGTTATGCTGTTGTTGAGTACAATGTTTATGTCATTCATTATTGATATAAAGGATAATGGTAAAAGAAAGTTCCAAAAACTTATATTTATTGTTTGTTTTGTTGTATTTATCTTTTTTTTTAATTGGAATGGTTTCTTTTTCTTATTCTGTATATTAAAAATAAAAATAAAAAACAATGCATGTCCCATAAAATAGAATGATTTTAATATAGTCGTATCCTTAATCCTTGTAATCTTCCTATATGAAGTTTAAAAGATTTGTTTTTGAATATATATTACTATTCTATCAGTGAGTAATTGAAATTCAATTTTGAGTCAACTTACTAAACTTTTTTATATTTAAATACGAAAATGATAGAAACTTATTTATCAAAATTGACTTCAACATATTTTGAATTACTTATTAAGAGATAAATAAATATTTCTATATTAAAAAAAACCCTGTTTTTAACAACTAGAATTAATTAACATAAACGGACAATATTAAACAAACTTTTGATATGTGAAACAATCTTCAATAACGATAATCAAGGTATTACTGCCTAGTGGTCGGTAACATCATTTGGAGGGACAGTGGATGACATCCCTATTTATCCGGGTTCGATTTATGGGATGGGCATGTGGCGATATTCTGACCATGGATCGGCTTTCGGGTCGGTCCATGGTCATCGAGGATTAGTTGGGTTCTCGTATGGATCCCGGATACCTCATCGACTTCGTATCAGAACGTGTGTGTGAATTATCTACCGTTAAAAAAAATATCTTCAATATGATAACATTATTATAACTTGTAAACCAACATCGCACCCATCTCGTGCTTCTTCCTCTACAAATGAGGGCTTAAACAAGTTAAAAACAAATTTGTTAAAAGGGATGTTGTAAACACTAAAACACGTTATGCTCACCAAACATAATTTTGTTTTTGCATTTTTTTTATAAATGTCGTATTATTTGAAAGAAAAAGGTGTTATTTTTATAACTTCAGTTGGATTAAATCATTAATAATATATTTTTGTGTATTAAGCAAATTCAAGATGATGTGCATGTGTACCTGTTTTTGTAATTTAATTTTTTAATGCTAAAATATTTGAATAAATCGTGGCAACTAGCAAGGAATAATATAATTAATATCAAATGGTGTTTTTCGATAAAGCTAACATTGCTTATTATTAATTAGCCAATTAACATTTTCCAATCATATGGATACTTTTTTTCAATCATCACTTGATAAACTATTTTTTAATCATTGATAAAGTGGCGTTTGGTGATGGAATTTTCATATTATAAAATATACTAGTAAGTTATTAGTGTGATGTGATAAGGTGTATTTTGATTTTAAATCATAAAATGTCAATCATATTTCAATTTTATTTCTTTTTTATCTATCTTGATGCTAGTTTTATAGTCGTATAATATCATTGAGTGTAAATTTTGAATAGAAGTACACAAAAATACTTAGTACAAAAGATTTTTACCAAAGAAAATATATATATGTTGATTTGTTTTATATTTTTATGTAAAAAATGTGAGATAGAATAAAAAGTAATAATATAAGGTTGTGAAAAGCATGTTTGCATGTGTGAAAAAGATCGGCAGACACAACAAAATAATTATTTTTGTCGGAGAAAAATGTTGTCGGTAAAAGTCTTGAAAGTCACAGGCAAATGCTCAAAACCTTTTGTCATTAGACTTTACTGTAGACGAAAGTTTCGGTGAAAAGCTGGCAACATGGGCCGCTGGTAAATATGCCTTTACCGGCGAAAGATTGTCATTGGTAAAACTAAAGTCGTCGATAAAAACTTCTCTCAGGTAATCGTAATTCTTTTTCCAACGATTAAATACTTTTACCAGTGTAACTTTTTGCGTCGGCAGAAGTTTCCCTTGACTTTTCGGTCAAACATTTATTGGCCCAATTAAAAGTCTACCAGCAATGTTTTTCATATCTTTTACGCATAAGTTAGCAATATTTTTCGTATGTTTTACGCATAAGTTTTTACAGATGCACAAACACATCGACAACATCAGATTTGACTCATTTGATCAAACTTTTTACCTATAAACCAAATAAACATAAGATAAATCACATGGAAGTGTAGAACTATAGATTACCTAAAATATGAGTTAAACTAAAGTATTCATTATAAAAATGTGGACCAATTGATCAATACATATTAGGACTTTATATGATTGTGTAATATATAGACCTTTGAGCTTTCCATATGTATAAGGGTTAACCTATTAGTCCTTCCTCACGTGACGAGGAGACAAAAATGAGATGTTTTCTTTGTTAAATTGTTTTTTTGTTTAATAACCCTTTTTACACATATGTGAAATAGTTTACATTTTTACATATGTATACGCAACAAACATGTATAAAAGTGACACTTTTATACACATATGTGAAAAAGTTTATATTTTTATAGTTCTAAATGTAACAAACATGCATAAAGTGACAACTCATCTGTTAAAAAAGTTTACATTTTTACTATTGTATACGAAACAAACATGTATAAAGGTGACACCTTTATACATATATGTGAAAAAGTTTACATTTTTACATATGTATATGTAAAAAGATGTAAACTATTATACATGTTTGTTTCGTAAAGAAAACTATGTATTAGGTAATTGAAGTGTTAAACCTTAAACCCTAAACCCTTTATACACATATGTGAAATGTCTATAAAGATAACGTGGACATAGTCTAAGTTGAGATCAAAATTGATCTCATAGATTATGGCTAGCATTGCATTGGAGCTCTGATCGTAATTGCCCACCTTCCATGTGAGGCAGCAGTTGACAATGGAAAACAACGTGTTCAATAGAGGAGGTAGAATCTTGCGTTTGAAATGGGTCCTCTTTGTGATAGTGTCAGCATAGCTATAGAAGTGTAGAAACGCTAGAAGCTCTGGCTATTCAGGTGTTGGGTCATATTGATCAATCTTGAGGTCAGAGAGGGTAGGTAATTTTAGAGCCGTCTTGAGGATCTTGATGTTGAAGTGCAGTGTAAGCGCAAGAAATATTGAGTTCTGGTTATACTCGGCTAATCCAATTTGGAAAATCCTTTCCCCAATAAATTGTGCTAAATATTCCAAATTCAAAATACGCTTACCAAACACAAGCTTAATCAGCATAGGGTCAAGTTCAAATGTAACCTCAATTTTGGTTGTGAACGTGAGGATGAATCTCAGTCACACATCTTCGGTTACGGTGGATGCGATCACGGAGGATTGACGCGATTCATAGGAGAGGCTGAGATTCGTCCTCATGTTCACAACCAAATTTGAGCTTACATTTGAACTTTCCTTTATATATATATATATATATATATATATATATATATATATATATAGAGAGAGAGAGAGAGAGAGGGGAAAGTTCAAATGTGAAACACTTTTTGGCTGTGAACGTGAGGACAGCCGAGAGCGCGACACGTGGCAGAGACTAGTCAATAAAGGCGGCTTTGAGTGTGGTCCCCTCCTTTAACTCAATATCCTTCCATGAATCGCACCTAGTCATCTGCCGTGAACCTGACGTGGCGCCTAGTCATCCTCCACGTGTCGCGCTCTCGATTGTTTTCATGTTCACAACGAAAAAGTGGTTCACATTTGAACCCACCCCTCTATATATATATAGCATACATAGAAAGAAAATTAGAGGAAACCTACACTTAATTTTGTGCTCCTTTTAATATAGGCCAAGTCTTCAGCTCTTGATTCTTAATGAACTCTAAATTTATAACGCCCGTTCTCGTGTTAGTGAATAAAAATTTTCTTTATTCTATATTTGAAGAGTTAGTTTTTTTTTTTTAATTTAAACTTTATTAGAAAGTTATGGAGTATTCAAACAAGGATGCAAGATTAAGGCATTGTTTGGTAAAAACAAGTTAGTTTATAAGTCAACTTATAAATCAGGTACATATTTAGTGACTTATGACACTTTTTATAATTTTATTCCAAATATACCTTTTTACTTTTTTATATTACCAATTCTTAAACATGTCTTTATTTGTCATTTTACAATCATAAGCTACCTTATCAACTAGTTTTTGCCAAACGCATCATATTCATCTGCTCAGCTAGTTTATCTGTCATCAACTACCTTATCAGCTAGTTTGTCAAACATAACCTAAATCTCTGAAGCCACATAAAAAAATACAATGAATGAAACTAAAAAGCTAGTTACAGCGATCTTCTCTTTAAAAAAAAAAAAAACCATAGTTTTAATCGAAAAATCAGTGAAATATAAACAAACTTGGAGCCAAATAAATTATACCATATAAAAAGGCATTTTATTATATTTAAATTGACAGTTATATTCTTATACTTTTAGTTTTTCATTCGCTTTTTCCTCACATTCTCAACCTTTTTATCATTATAACTTGAACATGCAAAATGTATGTTTGGATGTTAAGGGTTGGGTTCTTGTGAGAAGTTGAGGTTAACGTGACATGAGAAGTAGTTATCAACTGTCGCATGCACATTAGAGTGAGATGCACCAGATCAATTCCCTTCAAAGGCAGCAATTCATGGGAGGGCATCAGATTAAAAGAGATTAGGGTTTTGATCCACTTCTCACGCTTCTCAACGTTAACTTAACTTCTCACACGATCCTGCACCCTTATGCTAATGTATATGAAGATGAAGGCAACCCTTTTCACAAAGCGAAATAACTAAAAAGTTGTTCATTGATCCAAATTTCTAGCTAGCTTTAAAGGATCTAAAAGAGGTGCATCTTAAACCAACTCATGAGAAATACAGTATATCATACCAAGCTCCAGACCAACAAACCCATGGTCGCATCGTGCTGCAAATGACACCTACAAAAAACCAATTAAAAAGCGTAAGTATTAATAACGCAAAAGTGTGTTGTGTACCCAATAACTAATTCAGCTTACCAAGAAACATATTACATTCAGCTTACCAAGAAACATATTACATTCAGCTGACAACTTCGATCATAGAAAATAGTAATCATCATAATCTTCTTCAGAAATGACACTGCTGCCAGAGACAGATACGTCCATATCAGAAAACTCATACTCTTCTGTTGGAAGATTATGGCGGATAAACTTAAAATCTTTGATCCGCTCTCTGCACATTTCTTCTAATTTCCCATCAAGCAGAAGGTAAAAACAGCCACGAAGGTCGAGAGATTCAAGGTGAGGGCAGCCGTGAAGAATGGCTTGGAGACAGTTATCAGGCACTGTACAGCCAATCAGCTGCAAATGGCGTAATGCAGGCATGTTATTGGCGATGGCAAGAGCATCATCGCCGTATTCTATGAAGGGTGACTTCTTCATGAAGGACTTCAGCTGAGGGCAGGTTTGTCCAATAAGTTCGATGTCGTATGAAGCGATAGAGATGTTGAAAAGGTGAAGTGTCTCTAGATGTGATAGCTTTTTGAGGGCGTGAGTTATCCCGGTTATTGTGATGTTGTCGCAGTTCGTAAGGCGAAGACTTTTCAGCTTCCTTGAGCTGCGCACAAATTATTGTTCAGAGACATAAAAAAGCAACAGATTTTCGTAAATGTAAAACTTATAAACCAAATGAAAAACAAATTAAAGCAACTAAAAATGCTGTGAAAGTAAATAAGTATGCTTGACATATAAGGGCCAACCAACTAACAAACCCATGTTAAAATTGGAGCTTACTTTTAATTGTCCCAAAAACATATACAACAACCCCCCCCCCCCCCCCCCTCTCCCAAACCCAATCCCTGCCCGTGGGCTAGCGGGTAAGCAGGGGGGAGCGAGGTTCGGTGCACCAGCTCACTCGATTATTGTAAGAGAAAAAAATGAAGCATATGAATGGTGCACTACTCGACTTTGAAGGGTGCTATCAGATAATTTGAAACCAAATTTATAACAAATATCAAGTATGGGTGAGAGATGGTTTAGAACTTTAGATACTTAGATGAGATGTAAGAGGTTCAGGTTTGAGTCTTGTATTTAGCAAATTTTTTTACTCTGATATTTTAATATTTGCCTCCATACTAAAAATATTAACAAATAAAAAATCAGGTACAAGAATTGCACCCAGGACCTCAAATACAATTATAGACATAATTACCATTACACCAACACATCTTTTTTATTTTTCTCCCATGTTGATTTTATAACCTTTCTTCATGATTTATATTCCTTTTGATGGCAAATTCATCGTAAAAGTGGTTTCTTTATCTCGTTTTCAAAGAAATATACATTTATTTTAACGATCATAATAGATTCCATTTGAAAATGTGTAGTTTATAAGACTCTGCTAGGAGCACTTGGAGACACAATATAAGATAGCAGACTACAGGGAAGGATTTGTAGCATGAATGGGTTGGGTTCCGGTGAGAAGTTGAGGTTAACGTGAGAAGTGGTCATCAACCGTTGGATGCATAGTGGGACGAGATGCACCGAGAGAAGATGCACCCGATCAATTCCTAATAGGGATCGGGATAAAAATAGTCCACAATGCTAAGGTGTTAAGAAGGGCTAAAAAGGGACAATATGAAAGCGGCTAAAACGGTTGGAGGAGAGAGTTTATTTTGAGGAGAGGAGGCAACGTATGGGGTTAGTTTTTAAATTATGTTTTGGTAATTGGCTCTAATAGTGCTATGAGATGGGAAGATTCCCTGGAAAGTATATTCGGTTATTTCTTTTCGTCTTAATTTCAATCAAATAGCCTCCTTCCTCCATTGAATTCTGTATCAAATTCATTCTTTCTCATCCCCATCATTTCCCTTCTAAAAGCGGAATTCATGGGAGGGCACGAGATTAAAAGTTATCAAGGGTTCAGATCCACTTCTCACGGTTCTCAAGTTAACCTCAACTTCTCACATGATCTATGTTAGCTATTGTTATCTATATCTAGGATTTATCAAAGGCTTCTTTTAACATACACCCCGTGCCTATAAAACCTGTAAAATGTCTGAAATGAGCCTTTTAGATGCATAAAAGGTCTAGATAAGCTTTGATTATTTCAATTAGTCAGTTCCTCATTCTTATGGTGATCATTGAAATGATGTTTGTTCTTCTTTTCCTGTAATAGGCCATATATAACTGAACAAAAATAGACAAGTTGTCTTCTGCAAATGAATGTGTTTTGAGTTTATATAGTTGTCAAGATCTCACACTTCACGTCAAGTGTGTGTTGGATTTCTATCATACTCCCTATTAACCTAATTATAGACGACAAATTTAGTAAACAAAATTCATACTCCATAATAAACCCTAATTTTCAGGTAATCGTCAACATTCTCCCCTAAATAATACCACATATCTGTATATAGGATGAGTTACCAAACTGAAAAGCGTTAAAGAGGAAGAAGAAAACCTACCATCGGGAAACGTAATCAAGGAGATCGTCGGAGCCATAGCAGTCAAAGCTGATATCGATCAATTCTCCACAGCTGCGATTGACTGCCTGCTTAGTTAGTTGCTCGATATCGTAATCCGTACCGGAAGCATCGATATCGATGATCTTCCACATGGCAGGATCTTTGCAAATCCTCCGCCAATTCCTGCATACTTTCTGTGCGTTTTTAAGTATTTCTACAGCGCCTAACCGTTGAAGTATGATTCCGGTGATTTCGTCAGGCATTTCCAGCCAATTTGGTGTTTCCTCCGCCATGGCTGACGACGGATCTGCGGTGGATGTCGACGTCATTTCCCGACTTTGGAACCCCCTATGAATGTGTTTAGTTATCAAAGCCCTGTTTTCCATTTGAGATTTACAAACTATTATTAACCCTTGAAATTTTGTCCACTTGATAAATATAGTCCTTTGAGAAAAATAAATTACGCTTTTAGTCCGAGTATTTATTTTCAACATATTTTCCCAACCCTTTTAACTCTAGACATCTTTTAACTAACGTCCCACATTCTCCGTCTTTTATTATTGTGTCACCAATGCAACATACCTCATGTTCATAAAAATAAATCAAGTATGTTTAAACAGATATCTAAGTTTTGATATAATAAGTAGAGTCAAGTTTACGTGTGAGACCAAACTGTCTTTGTGAGAAATTGATGAGACCAATAATTAACACTTGAAACTTCACAACAAAACATTGTGAAGATAAAAAAATCCGAACTTTCACAGCAAAAACATCGTGAAGGTAACCTTCACAGTGTTTTGCTTTGAAGTTTCAAAAGTCAAAACTTGGTCTGACAAAAAACAACTTGAGCATATGATCCCAAATCATATTTAAGTAAAAACTGAACAAGCCCATTTTCACTTTGCATGAAACATTTTTCCATGATACATATTCAATACAAACAATATATATTAGTTATGTAAAAAACTTACTTATGATTATGAACGTGCACCCAATAAAATATACAATAACTCATCTTAGCTAGATGAGGACGAGTGTGTCCAAATGGCTCTTTCAACCAACTTGACACCAAGACATCTATTCTACCAACCCATTCAAGCAATCATTTTCGGTCCATTAAAAATTACTCCAATTGTAAAACCATTTTAACTTAAACTTGTAAAAAATGCATTTTTCACGTCAAAATAAAACGGACAACTCTGAAAAATATGTTTTTGATCTACTTTAGTTGCATCATGCTCATCACAACTTGTAACATACATCGTAACGGTTCAAAAGGTGTTATACGCTATAATCTGAGTTACGAGGGATTTATTGTGATTTTTACAAGTTTTAACAACTACCCACTTTAAACCGACCTGCAACCACTTACCCATATTTCTTAGGGAGCTCTTGGTTTGAATTATAACCTTCAATCTCAAACTTTAATTTTGCATAAAACAATTTGGGTTTTATACAAAAACAATTTGAATTTTTAGAAAAGTCAAATGTTTTGTCAACACTTCAATCTCATCAAAAACAGTTTTGGGTGTGATTTTTCTTCGTGAATTCTTATAATAATATCACCTTAATAATGTCAAGGAACAAGCAATATCAAGTATTTTCATCTTTTCATATTGATTTCAAAGCCTCAAACTACATCCTTCTAATTTGACTTTAAAGATAGTCAACACTTCTAAACTTGAACAACACAATGAAACTCCAAACTAAACATTAGTTAGTTAGGTTTTACGCCCCATATATGTCAAGAAATTAGAATATTGACTCAACTCCTTCATAGAACTTGTTTTTGACATAAAAATTGTTTATAATATAGCCACCACCAAATACTCCTCATCACAAATATCAATCATCATTGGAATCAAGACATGCTTATTGAACGTTTATAAACATGTTTTGATAATTCTCAAGTCAAATTCCATAAACTTGAAAGAACACACCGAACTTCAATGTTTTTGGTTTAACCGCACAAGAACACACGCTCAACATTGAAAAATCCTTCAAAATGCATAAGAAATACTGATCGACAGCTGGGTCGACAGCAAGTAAACAAGACCTAAACGTAAACATCATATATATGACAGTTTATCCAATTTATCCATCATTCACCACTCTTACAAAGTAACTGAAAAATAAACATTGCATACCGACTGAATATACAAGCCACCACATTCATTAACCTGACCAAGCAAAAGAATAAACAAGTTCCAAGGTTTAAGTATATATAAGTTATAAGGAACCAATTTGTAGGCATATATATAGGGGAACGTTCAAACGAGAAGCATGTGAATTTAAGAGAATGCGAGGAGCAATCTCAGCCACTCATCTCGCTGTTACGGTGGACGTGATCACGGAGGATTGACGCGATTCATGGGAGGATAGAGATTATTAAAGGGGGGACCGGTTAGAAGCATAGAGTATTGGAACAACCCGCACTCAAAAGTTTACTTCATGGATTAAGTCAGAGTAATTTTGAGATGATAATATTTTATGATCTTCAAGCGGAGATACATAGAGTTTTGCTCTATGATTCTGTTATGCTTTGGTGTAGTCCAACGTTGACCGTAACAGGCAGCTATACAGGGTATGTCCAGGTATGATATGATGAGTAGAAATGAACTGTGTAGTCAAAGTTTATTTGTTCCTTCTGCCTAAACAGGAGAAGCGATATCCATGGGCCCCTCGATGATTTGGTGTTGACATTAAGTGTTTGGCCAAACCCTGACTGGAATTGATGTGTTCAATTGAGTAGTCTGATGAATAACACATATCGGAAATCGGGAAACATATTTTGATCCATGAGATAGACTATTATCCATGTCTCAGGTTCATGTGATATCTTGTAGCACAAGGGAACATTAAATCACTTATCTTAGGACCGAATCTTTATCAGAGTTCGGCAGCTTCATTGGATGGTTTGCTCTCTGCTAGTTATTTGAAAATATTGACCAGACGAAGTTAATAACTTGTCCAAGTGGGAGACTGTTGGAAATAGTGTCCAAGATATTAACTACTGGTAGTATTTTAATAATGGCAGAGTCCTTTTGGGTTGCCCTTAAGACCCAAATAAACAATCAAAAAATTAGAGGGGGTGAAAGTGATTAAATTATTTGAGGATAAATATATTTAATCAGATAATATCCAAAATATAATTAATTAGATTAATTATAGATAAAGGATAAAAACTTGATGATAATTAAATAGTTTTAATTAAGTTATCAAGTTATAAAAGGATTAGGTTATCTTATAGATAATGAACTGATAATAATTAAAATAGTTTTTAATTGGTTTATCAGTTTGTGTAAGATTAGGAAGCCTAATTCAAGAGATTATAAATAGGTGCCTTGGGATCAAACCCAATTGATCAATTCATTTATTCTCTCTTTTCTTTGTGGCATCCTCCTTCTCTTTCCCTCTCAAAATAGCCAAAAGGTTTGAGCGTTCTTGGTTGTTAGTATTTGGTGATCTTAGGTGTGAGCCACTAGAGGGATTCATACTATTGGTCCTTGACATCCGAGAGGCAATATCAAAGGTTTGATTTTTCCATCGAGCTAATTCTTCAACAATCGCTATCAAGTAAGTTTTTTTTTTTTTTTTATCATTCTTTTGTAGTTAAGTTTATAAGAACATGTGCATCCGTAAAAGGATATTAATTTGTTGTTACCATAGTTTTTTGAATATGCTTCCGTTGCTTGAATGTGGTAATAGATTTGACTAAAACCTAACAACAACATTTTCCATGACACATATTAAATACAAACAATATATATCATTTATGTAAAACACATACCTATGAACGTGCACCCAATAAAATCTACAATAACTCACCTTAGCTAGATGAGGGCGAATCTAGCATCCGAGTGGCTCTTTCAACCGACTTGACACCTAAACAACCCATACACGGTTTATATCAGTACATCTACTCTACGAACGCATTCAAGTAATCCTTTTCAGTCCATTAAGAATCGCTACAATTTGTTGTAAAACCATTTTAACTTAAACCTATAAAAAACGCATTTTTTTCAAGTCTAAATAAAACGGACAGCTCTGAAAAGTCTGTTTTTGATCTACTTTAGTTGCATCATGCTCGTCACAAAAACTTGTAATATACATCGTAACGGTTCCAAAAAGGTATTATACGCTAAAATCTAAGTTACGAGGGATTTATTGTGATTTATACAAGTTTTAACGACTACCTACTTTAAACCAACCACTTATCCATATTTCTTATGGAGCTCTTGGTTTGAACTATAACCTTCAAAACATCATTATTTTACCTTTTAATAAGTGCTTAGAAAGTCTTCCTAGTCATTTTAACTAAAATTCCACCTAACATAACATTTCTCATATTTTAAGGTAGGGGTGTAAACGAGCCAAGCTGCTTATGAGCTACTCGGGATTGACTCGTTAAAAGCTCGATTCAAGATCGAGTTAAATGAGCCCAAGCCGAGCTCGGGCTTCTATAGCTCGAGCCCAAAAAGTATAAATGAGCTGGAGCTTTTACAGGTAAACGAGCTCGGGCTTCTACAGCTCGAGCCCAAGAAGTATAAATGAGCTCGAGCTTTTACAGGTAAATGAGCTCGAGTTTGAGCTGAGCTAAGACTCGTTTGATACTCTTTGACGAGCTGAGCTCGAGCTTGATACAAAAGGCCCGAAATGAGCTGAGCTCGAGCTTTATGAACTTAAATGAGCAACACTCAAGCTTAGTGAGGCTCGAGCTCAGTCCGGCTTGTTTAAACCCCTAGTTTAAGCCAAACCTTCACATTCTTTAACTTTTAACATCTATCAAAATCCTGTGAAACAATGATTTGATCATTAAACTGCTTTTATATACATCTTATAACTCCCTCCCCTTAATCTCAATCCTTAATTTTGCATTAAACTACACAAGACTTAATTGAATGGTAAGAGCATATATTCACCCTTGCATCAATCCTAATTGAAAATACCCCTGTAAGTTGCTTCTTGAGTTATTTCAGGACTTAATCTAAATTATTAGATCAACACTAATCAAGGGTCCAAATCCCATCTTCCAGTACTTCTTTCTCATCTTAATTTTTGTTCTCCAAATGGGGAAGGTTCAAACGAGAAGCATGTCAATTTAAGAAAAAATGAGGAGCAATCTCAGCCACTCATCTCGCAGTTACGGTGGACGTGATCACGGAGGATTGACGCGATACATGGAAGGGAGACCGGTCAAAGCCGCCTTTGTTGACCGAGATGAGTGGTTGAGATCGCTCCTCGCGTTTTCTTAAAAAGTTATATTTTTCGTATGAACCTCCCCCTCTCTCTCTCTCTCTCTATATATATATATATATATATATTATAGAGGAAAGTTCAAATGTGAACACAATTTTGGTTGTGAACATGAGGACGAATCTCAGTCACTCATCTGGTCAATAAAGACGGCTTTGACAGGGTACCCTTCTTTAATAATCTCCACCCTCCCATGAATCACGTCAATCCTCCGTGATCGCGTCCACCGTAACCGAAGATGTGTGGTTGAGATTCGTCTTCACGTTCACAACCAAAATTGAGTTCACATTTGAACCTGACCCTATTTTATATATTATATATATATATATATATAGAGGAAAGTTCAAATGTGAACCACTTTTTGGTTGTGAACGTGAGGACAACCGAGAGCGCGACACATGGCGACTTTAAGTGTGGTCCCCCTCTTTAATTCAATGCCCTCCCATGAATCGCGCCTAGTCATCCGCCGCGGATCTTACGTGGCGCCCAGTCATCCGCCGTGGATCTTGCGTGGCGCCTAGTCATCCGCCACGTGTCGCGCTCTCGGTTGTCCTCACGTTCACAACCAAAAAGTGGTTCACATTTGAACCCACCCCTATATATATATATATAAAATATATATTGAAGGACTTTCATTTGTGAACCAATATTTTTGGGGTGAATTGTGAACTTAATCCCAAACCCTCCAAATCATTTTTTGATGGTTAAGATTTAAATTTCCCTGATTTTTTCCCTTTTTAAACACCCTTTATTTTAGGAATTTTCAATGATTAATCTTGATATTGATTTTGAATTTGTATGGGGTTTAAAATATGGTTCACAAGTTCACACCAAAAAAATTAGTTTACAAATGAAAGTCCCTCTATGTATGTATTTTTTTTCATAATTACCCCCCCATAAACATTTAAATAATAACAAAAAACAATTTAATTTCCCCCCCT
>CM058040.1:39810663-39881451 GCA_030169165.1 Centaurea solstitialis
ATTTCTCAACGGTAGCTAGCTTTCTTCAATTCCCTCTTTTTTAATGTTCTTCATTCTCATACTCATGCTTTACACATACGTACCGCAAATTTTTACATTTAACCTAAAATGAAGTATATGTAGCTTGAGTTTTGTTACAGATTTCATCTAGAATTAGGAAAATAATAGAAATTGAAAACAAACACAATCACACCATTTGAGATGAAGAACAGAATGAACAGACTTTTAAAGTCCGACATAGATGTCTGCCAAATATGGGACACCTGTCCTCTATGTCAGACACACTAGAACTAAGTGCAAGAACTAGACAAGTTGTTTTCTGTATTTTCATTCAGCTATATGTGTATATATATAGATAAGTTTTATTAGTATGAACAGAAGAACAAACCTCATTCCACTGATCAACTTATCAATTAGGATCTGACTAGTTCAAATAACCCTAGCTTATCTAGACCATAAGATAAGAAGCTTTTATTGATTCAACAGATAAAATCTTTAATCTTGTGCTACCCAATATCAGGTCTCTTCACATCAAGTTTTTGTTTACTTTTGATGCCTCAATCTTTTGGTATTCTAGAAATAGTGATGAACTTTGGGAGGCTTATGAGGCTGAAAAGTTACATCAAGCTAAAAGGTTAGTTTCATAAACAAAAGATCACGGTATATGTAACTTGCTATGATTTACGAGGCCAAATGTTCTGTCACCAAGCGCTAACACTGGTAAGAGTTGTCGACCCTCACTTACCGGGTAACACTCTCGGTCCTTGCCGTCGCTCTTACTAGGTAAGGTTTTTGGTTCTTGCTATATGCATTCAGTAAGGTAATATGATTTGGTAAGCGCCAAGTAACTGTTTGGTAAATTGCACCCTAAAGCTATGTGCATACAACATGTCACATTAGTAGATGTAACATAGTACACAAGACAAGATAAGAAAGGAAGCAAAAACTTATAAGAGATGAAGATTGATTGAAGATTGATTGAAGATTGATTGTAATTGTATCAATTACCTTAGCTAGCATATCAATCATTTATTTTACTGTAAATCTGTCTTTGATTTTCCCTTACCTTAGTTAGGTGATATAGTTTCTTCCTTTAGACCTTTCTTGTTCTATATATTGTATCTTTCTCTTCTGTAAACGATATAGTGATTTACAAGATTTCTCCTAATCTCCATATGGTATCAGAGCCTCTTTAGCTCTCAATTTTTTTTTTCCTTTCTTTTTTTTCTTACAGCCTCCACTAAAAGAACCTCTTCATGGCTTCCACCATCATCACAAATGCCGATGAACCCAAAAACCCACTTGTAGTTGTCAACCTCACCAATATCCTAAAGCTAACTACAACAAATTACTTATCATGGAAGCTTCAAATTGAAGCTACACTCATAGGCTATGATTTGTTCAAATTTCTGGATGGCTCATTTCCAACACCACCTCCTACCGTCACTAAAGATTCGAAGACCGTTGATAATCCTGCTTACACCACGTGGGTTCGACAAGACAAGCTCCTCTTTGGAGCCCTTATTGGTACGTTGGAACCGACCCTTGTCCCACTCATATCCCGCTCTGAAACTTGCAAAGCTGCTTACGATACACTAGCAAACACTTTTGCCAAACAATCCAGAGGCCATCTCAAATCTGTACGAGCCAATCTGAAGGCCATTACCAAAGGCCCTCAATCCATTACGGAATACATGCACGCCATTAAAATGTGCACGGACCAACTTGCCATCCTTGGTGAACCCATGAATCCAGAAGATATTACCGATAAAGTACTCGAGCATCTTGATTCTAATTATCAAGGAGTCATTGATGCGGTTCATGCTCGCGATACACCCATTGGTTTTGATGAACTTCATGAAAAATTGTTGAACAGAGAGCTTGCTATCAAATCCCAAACTTCACCACTTCACCTTCCTGCTTCCGCCCACGCAACCGCTACTCGTTCCTCTTACCCTTCATCAAATACCACCTATCATCAATCACCAACTCTCAATTCCAACTACCGCTCACAACAGCCATACAAAAACAATAAGAGATCCAATACCCCCAACACCGGTGGGTATCAAGGCAAATGCCAGTGGTGTCACGCTCATGGTCACTCTCTTCAACGTTGTCCTGCTTTTCAAGCAAAATTTCCAACTGTGCGTCTACCTCCGAGGCCAAGCACCAACCAATCCCAAACACCTTCCAACCAACCCACTCCTCATGCATATGTTGCTACTACTGGACCAACCAATCCCCCATCTCCTTGGCTCCTTGATACGGGTGCCTCACACCATGTCACTCATGACCTCGCAAATCTTGCTCTTCATCACCCATATGATGGCTCGGAAGAAATAGTAATTGGGAACGGCACAGGTGTTTCAATCACACACACTGGTTCTTTTTCCATTCCTACTTCCTATAGATCCTTATCATTGTCAAATGTTTTATGTGCTCCCTCGATGACTCGCAATATTATTTCAATCTATAAACTATGTCTTGAAAATAATCTTCTAATTCAGTTTTCCTCTGATTATTTTCTTGTAAAGGACCGTCTTACGGGAGCACATCTTCTCAAGGGTCCAACTAAAGATGGCATTTACGAATGGCCTTCCTCTCCACCTATCCTAGCTCTTTCCAGCATCAAAGCATCTGCTATAGATTGGCACCATCGGCTTGGACACCCATCTCAATCCGTTTTTAGGAATTTAATCTCCATGTTTCAACTTGACGTTTCTAGTAGTCTTTCTTTCAATTGTAACGCATGCCAATGCAATAAAAGTCACAAGCTTCCTTTTGGCCAAAATACTTTAAATTCTTCTGCATCTCTTGATCTCATTTACACCGACTTATGGACATCCCCTGTTTATTCCTATGATGGATATAAATACTACGTCATATTTGTTGATCATCATACCAAGTATATATGGTTTTACCCTCTTAAAAACAAATCTGATACAAAATTGGTGTTCATTCGGTTCAAAGCGTTGGTTGAAATTTTTTTTTCGAAAAAGATTAAAACTATTTATTCTGACAATGGGGGTGAGTATCAAGCCTTAGACACATATCTCACAATTGACGGTATATCTCATCTTACCTCTCCACCACACACTCCCGAGCATAATGGCTATGCTGAACGACGACATCGTCACATAGCCGAAACGGGTCTTACCCTTCTTGCTCATGCTAATCTTCCTCTCGAATTTTGGTCTCATGCTTTCACAACCGCCACCTATCTTATCAATAGACTTCCCACGCCTACTCTCTCAAATTACTCCCCATTCCACCGTCTTTTTGGATCACCTCCAAATTATCTCAAACTTCGTAGTTTTGGGTGTCTGTGTTATCCTTGGTTGCGGCCATATACACAACATAAAATGAACCCAAAATCCATTCCTTGTATCTTCATCGGGTACTCTAAAACTCAAAGTGCTTATCATTGCTTAGATCCTCTTACACACAAGGTCTATACCTCTCGTCATGTACGCTTTGTTGAAGCTGAATTCCCATATGCTACTCTCACTGGTCAAACGAAGATTTCATCTCCACTCTCCCTTGATCAATGGTGTAGTATGTCCATTCCTATAATTTCAAACCCTTCCTCAACTAATACAACTACCACCAGCCAACCGACCCCCGTATCCTCATCCCACTCACCACCATCTCTCATAACAACACCCATCAGCCCACCGGTAAATGAGCAATCGGTAAACGAGCAACCGGTAAATCACATCTCTTCGTCAATAACCGAATCTGATCCACTCCCGTCTATACCTCCATCCAACGTTATAGTAACTCGTGCCAAAAATAACATTCATAAACCCAATCCCAAATACAACCATCATACTATTATTCAAGCCAAACCAACTGAACCAAGAAGTGTCTTGCAAGCTCTAAAAGATCCCTCATGGAAGCAAGCTATGCTTGACGAAATTGCTGCACTACATAAACTAGGCACGTGGGATCTAGTTTCACCCAATAATACTCAAAATCTTGTTAAATGCAAATGGGTTTTTCGGATTAAATACAATCCTGATGGTAGCGTTCAGCGTTATCGAGCTCGCCTAGTGGCCAAAGGTTTTCAACAACGGCCTGGAATTGATTATACTGAAACGTTTAGTCCTGTTGTTAAACCCGCTACCATCCGCACCTTTCTTAGTCTCGCGGTGACCAACAATTGGCATCTACGCCAACTTGATATCAATAATGCTTTCCTCAATGGCACACTCAATGAGGAAGTATATATGTGTCAACCGCCTGGGTTTGTTGATGTCAATTTTCCCACTCATGTGTGCAAACTTCGAAAGGCTATCTATGGCCTTAAACAAGCCCCGAGGGCTTGGTATACAGAATTGACAAATTTTCTTCTTGGCTCAGGCTTTAAACGGTCCATTGCCGATGCATCCCTTTTTATTTATTATCATTCCACAACTCCTATTTATCTGGTTGTGTACGTGGATGATATAATTATTACTGGACCAGATGCTACTAACCTTGATACTTTTGTTAAAAGTTTGGCAAACAGGTTCTCATTAAAAGATCTTGGCACCTTATCCTATTTTCTTGGTGTTGAAGTTAAGCCTACACAAAAGGGCCTATTTCTTAGTCAAAGAAAGTATACCATGGATCTCCTTGAACGCTTTAATATGCAACATGCAAAGCCAGCCTCTACACCAATGGTTGTCACCCCAAATCTCACATTACTGGCAGGTGAACTCATGGATAATCCATCTATCTATTGGGCAGCAGTTGGAAGTCTCCAATACCTCACTCTCACAAGGCCCGACGTTGCCTTTGCCGTCAACAAATTATCCCAATACATGCACAAGCCCCGTACTACACATTGGACAGCTGTAAAACGTCTCATGCGCTATCTTTGTGGAACAATGGATAAAGGGATCAACATTGTTCGTGATTCTCCTTTCACTCTTCATGCTTTTGCCGACGCCGATTGGGGAGGGAACAAAGATGACTATACTTCTACGATGGGCCATGTTGTCTTCTTAGGTAAAAATCCTATCACTTGGAGCTCCAAAAAGCAAAAATCCTTGGCTCTCTCCTCCACTGAAGCTGAATATAGGGCTATTGCATCCACGACTACTGAATTAATGTGGATCCAAAATCTTCTTAGCGAGTTTGGCCTTTCGATTCCACATATCCCAGTCATATATTGTGATAATCGTGGAGCGACACAACTAAGTGCAAATCCGGTCTTTCATTCCAAAATGAAGCACTTAGCCCTAGCTTATCATTTCATTCGAGAACAAGTCCAAAAAGGTACTTTACGAGTTACTCATGTCTCTAGCAATGATCAACTTGCAGACTGTTTGACAAAGCCATTATCTCGTCCGTGTCTTCAATTGCTTATGTCCAAGATCGGACTCACTGTGGATCGTCCGTCTTGAGGGGGCATATAAGAGATGAAGATTGATTGAAGATTGATTGAAGATTGATTGTAATTGTATCAATTACCTTAGCTAGCATATCAATCATTTATTTTACTGTAAATCTGTCTTTGATTTTCCCTTACCTTAGTTAGGTGATATAGTTTCTTCCTTTAGACCTTTCTTGTTCTATATATTGTATCTTTCTCTTCTGTAAACGATATAGTGATTTACAAGATTTCTCCTAATCTCCATAAAACTAAGAGTCTAAGGGAAGTTTTGCAGCATACTATTTGTTGCTTTTATTTGTTGGCGTGTTTTCATTCAGCTTTAAATAGTTTAGTAATATGTTGTTTGTTGTGACTCCGAATGGTAACTTGTGCACAGCTCAAGGAAGCTGACTCGTCTTTGTATTACGGCCTGCTTCGGTTTTAAAGCCTGCGATTTGATCAATGCACTCAAAAGGCTACCACATTTGGAAACACTTAAGCTTTCCTACATCTCTACCGCAGAATTAGACATTGAAGTGGTCGGACAAAATTGCCCTCAGCTCAAGTCCTTCACGTTGAAGAAAGAGTTCATGGACACTATCGATGGTGTCCAGGCCATTGCGAAGAGCATGTCCACTTTACGCCGTTTAAAGCTAGTTGATAGTACAATGGACAGTGACGATGGATTCCAAGCCCTTCTTAACGGGTGCCCTCATCTTGAATCTCTTGACCTCCTTGGGTGTCCTTGCTTGCATCTTGACAAGAATTTAGAAAAGTTGTTCAGAGAGCGGATCAAAGATTTTAAGTATGACATCTCAGAAGAGTATGAGGATTCTGAAACGGAGTTCCTTGGTGATTATTAGTTAGAGGGGTGTGTTTCAGTCGATTTTTGGGTTGTGGAGAAATAGGTAAGTTTAATCTTTACTGGGAGTGCTCATGAGTTGGGTTGATTGGGTTGAAGGCATTTGAACTACCCAACCCAATGTTGGCGGTTTGAAAATATTTCAACACAACCCAATCCATTCGGGTTGGTCAGTTTGATCGGGTTGTGTTAAAAAAACCAACGTTGAAAACATATAAATAAGGAAATCTTGAAATACGATCAAGCTTTCAAAAGAATGTACCAGTTCATCGGATATAATTAAGTATTACATATAACTTTCCAATGATGTCATCTTATAAGTTCCATTTGCTCATTACTATTGAGTTGTTTTGGGTACCTTATATGTGTGTGTATATATATACAAAAAATTTGGGAACAAGAAAACTATGAAAAATTCAACGATAGTCTCTAACTTATGAGAAGTTCATAATATAAAAACTACAAGATTCTAAAACTTCCAAGAAAACTTTGGAATGGAAAGTTGAGATAATGTGAGGCAACAAAGAGAAATCAGAGCATCTCTAATGAAGGTTTTTGTAAAAATCTTTTTTTTAACTTTTTATTGCTACCTCATTAAAATAATAACTTACATAAAATGAAACAATGGTACAAAATATCTTCAATCAAATCACGTGATTACATTGTGCATTTATCTTGGTTTCATTTGATTTTCTTTACTCAAAATATTTTAAGGCTATGTTTTTGTGAATTTAGTAGTTTTTAAATAAAATAGAAGTTATTTTGTGATATAGAATACCTTTTTAATAATAATAATAAGAAGAAAATGTGAATCACATTAAATTTTAGGTTGGGTTTTGCAAAAATAAGCTAGTTGACTACTTCATCTAAACATGTATCATAAGTTAGTTTTTTGAAACGCTATTTTGAGTAGCTTTTTGGGAGTTTTTTTGTAGCTTTTCCAATTATACCCTTATTAATATTAATTATTAAATTAAAAGATACTCATTTTGGTCATTTTACATATTTATAAGCTAGTTTTGTCAAATATAATTTGTTCATAAGCTAGCTTATCAGCTACTAGCTAGTTTATCAATCAACGACTAATTTATCAGCTACCAACTAGCTTATCAGCTAGTTTGCCAAACATAGCGTATAACACTTCTGGTCCCTATAGCTTATTTAAAGGCCGATTAGTCATTTTTAATGGTTGTTAAGTGGAGAAATATTGTAGATACTAACAAACCGATAAAGTTAGGGACCATCGTTATAGACAACTTGTTTTAGAAATTAAATACTTATAAGAACCTTTTTTATGTGTGTTTTATGTACATTTTTCATAGTTAATTTTCATTACTATTATTTTAGGTCAATTAAAAAGCTATATTACAACATTGCATACAAAGTTTAATGTAAAACCAAGATTCTTCCATGTAAACTCAAATAATATAGGCTTACTTTTTCTATATAAAAAATCTATCATAAGAAGAAATCCAACATTTTACAATAATTATAGGGTCCCTTTTTCACATGAAAATTTACACCTATTATCCCTAGACTTTTGTGCATTTTACAGTGACCAGTAATTGCTATGTGCATCCAAGAAAATAGAGGAGTTAAGTTAACTGAATCATTTTTTTTAATTCCACTAAATTTATTTTTCATAAAGGGTTTTAGTGTATGTAATTTATTGGTATACTTAAAACGAAATAGATGATGTTATAATGTATCCAAATTATGCATACACCACAAAAAAGAAATATGATTAATGAAATGATTTTATGGCATGGAAATGTATATAATGTTTCTAATGTTGCAAATTACGTTTTATAATTAGGATATTGCATGTTATTAAACTCTCAAAAGCTCTTGAGACCTTTGCATGACTGTTTTTATTTTACAAATTTTGCATGTATCTTAGTATATGATATTCTAGAAAAAACAAAACACTAAATAGAAGACTAAGGGGCCGTTTACATGTACACTTACCCGGTAAGTGCTTACCGGTAAAATTAAACACTATCAGCTACCATATGGTACAACATTTTAGTCTCTTAAAACGGTATCGTATGCAACAATTTACTGATAAGCTCTTACCGGGTAAGAGTTGTGGATTTCACTTACCCGGGTAAGACTTTCGGTCCATGCTATCGCTCTTACCGGGTAAGATAGTAGTCGTGTTCATGTTCTCCCAGTAAGGTAAATTGACCCGGTAAGGCTATACGCACCGGGGACTTGGGTTGGCAGCGGGCTTAGCCGCCGAGCCCGGCGGGTTGAATTGGTTTGGGTGCGCAACAAGGTAAACCGGCGGGTTGGGAGTGGAATCGGGTTGGGAGAGCCGTTGTCAAACGGCTCTCTCCCAACGTATATATATATTTTTTATTTTTTTTATTTTTTTTCTTTTTCATTTAATACCTTCTTATATATATATACCCTCCATACACAACATATACACATACCCAACCAAATTTCTTTATCCTCCAAATTACACAAATTCAATCATCCTCCAAATTACACAAATTTCTTCATCCTCCAACCAAATTTCTTACACAAAACAACCATGAATCCAAACACGTCGGTACGAGGAAGAGGTTCACGTGGTGCCGGTGGTTCGCGAGGTGGTTCACGAGGAAGAGGTTCGAGAGGTGGCGGTGGTTCGGGAGGTGCCGGTGGGTCGGGATTCGGCGGTGGGTCGGCATTCGTCGATTACGCGAACCACGAACCGTATATACCGCAATTTGACGCTCAACAACAACCGCCGTTTATAGCGCATTTTGATACACAAAACGCCGGTTACGGAACCGGTTATGCGCCAAATTTCTTTCCTTACCCTCCAAATTACTTTCCCACCCAATTTTCTAATACGGCCTTTCCCACCCACTACGGGACATCCGGTGTCAATACGGATTATAACCGCGGAAATACGGGTTACCCCGATTTCGTACCCCGTGAAACGGCCTCGGGTTCCGATTCAAGCGAAACACATTCGTATGTTCCGGAAACCCAACGGTTGCCAACCGAAGGTTCCGCTTCACCCGAGGCCGAACCCGAGCTTTTCCCCGCAAAACCGAAACAAACCTTCCCCACCCGCGCAACTGCAAAAAAATGGACACCCGAGGAGGAAGTAGCGTTATGCCAGGCGTGGATTAACGAGTCCGAGAACCCCGCATCCGGTAACGCGCAAAGATCTAGTATATTTTTTCGTTAATTTGTTAAGTTATTCGTTTATTTTTTCGTTAATTTATTCATTAATTTTTTCGTTAATTTATTTGTAGTTCAATTTTGGAAGTCAATCGAGCGGTCGTTTTACGCCCGACTTCAAGTCGCCCCGTATAGAACCCACCACCAACTGACTGCAAAATGGAAGGCGATGAACAAAAATATCATGGCCTTCAACGGAATATACAACCAAATAATGAACAATAGGCCTAGCGGAGAAAGCGACGTCAACCTTCTAAAAAAGGTTCGTTCCCAATACCAAATGACGGAGGGCGGTGCTTTCCCCTTCGAAAACTGTTGGGAGATAGTCCGTCACAGCCCTAAATGGGTTGCAGTTCCGTTAATGTCCGGTGGGTCTTCGTCTCGCTCAACAAAACGTACTCGCACGTCCGGGTCTTCCAACGCTCACTTTGGTCAAGATTCCGACGAGGTCGAGGTTCCGCCACCTAAACGACCCGTAGGTCGGGGCAAGGCGAAAAAGGCCCTTAGAGGGGGCCAATCTTCCACCCCCACGACCGAACTGTATGAGTCGTGGGACCGCAATTTGGCGGAAAAAATGGAGTACAAGATGAAAAAACTTGAACTCGATAAGCAAATTGCGGACCTCGAAGAAAAAAAAGTCCAAGTCCAACTATATGCGCAATACGAGCAAGACTGGTTGTTCTGCAAAACCCCGCATGACCACCTTTCGGGTTTGGAGTTGGAAGCCGTGTTGCAAAAAAAGGCTGTATTAAGAGCGAGACATGACTTCAAGTTTTAGTTTATTTATTTTCGTATCTTTTTTAGTTTATTTTTTTCGTAATTTTTTTAGTTTACTTAATTTTAGTTTAGTTAATTATGTAACTTTTATTAATATTAGAATTTTTTACTTATTTTTAACAATATTATTTATTTAATTATATTATTTAATTAAATAAAATAAATGAAATAAATAAAATAAATTGAAAAGTAAGAGGGTTGGGAGGGTTGGGTGTGTGTGTTGTAGAGGGTTATGGGAGGGTAAAGAGAGGGTTGACCAAAAGCTGATGTGGCAGCTGATGTGGCATTCAAAAAGTGAGTGGGTTGATTGGGTTCAGTGGGTTGGGTGCGTGTAGCCTAAGTACTTACCGGGTAAGTTCAAGTAAACGGCCCCTAAGTATCAGAAAGATTAGCTGAGAAGCAAATGTTCTCCTCGCACTAAGCTTTAATAACAGCAAAAGTTTTCCGATGCAACCATCACAAAGATTCTCAAGGTTTGTTTGGTGCAAGTAGGGGTGTAAATGAACAGAGTCGAATCATATAATAGGTTATTTGAGCTCGGCTAGAAAGAATAATATGAGGCTCTAGCTCAAATAACTCTTTCAAAGCGAGGCTCGAGCTTGAGATTGATTAACTTGTTTATTTGCTCAAGATTGATGATTTTCATACTTGATTATATAAATTATAGATGTGTAAACATGTTTCTCTCAAAAAAGTATACACTCGAATTGCTCAGTTCGACTTGACTCGTAGATTTTAATCAAGCTTACACATGATTCGAGTTGAACATTGGTATTATGAAACTCGACTCGTTAAGATATATGAGCTTTACTTTATGCTCACAATCAACTCAAGCATGCACTCGAGCTCAAGTAGTAAGTTAAAAGCTCGAATCATTTATACAAGCAGCAATTTCGAGAGTAAAATTGTAGAGTTCAAAAAAGTCAAGGGACAATAATTGTAAATATCTGTAGGAAAAGGGAAGGATTTATGATAATTTGATAATTATAAATATCTGAAATTCTGAATGAGTGGCTTCAATCGTGGGATTTCATAATTCGGAATGGCGTCGACGTCCGCCGGAGATCCGTCGTCGGAAACTCGAAATTGGTTGGAAATCATGGGAGGAATGATCCTTCAACGATTGGGAGCTGTAGAAATACTCGATAGCGCACAGAAAGTATGCAGGAATTGGCGGAGGATCTGCAAGGATCCTGCCATGTGGAAGGTAATTGATATGAACAATGGTTTTGATGGTTTGAATCCAGACGATCTGGAGAAAGTATGTAAGCAGGCAGTCGATCGGAGTTGTGGAGAATTGATTGATATCACTCTCAACTTAGGAACCGACGATCTCCTTGATTATGTTTCTCTATGGTAATAGCTTTCTTCAATTCCCCCTTTTTTTACTCTTCTTCAGTTTCGTATTCATGAATTAGAGATAGGTACCGTCAATTTTACGTTTAACCTAAACTCAAGTTTATATATGGAGCATGAATTTTGTGTTACAGATCTCGTCTAGAATTAGGAATCTATAATAGAAATTGAACACAGACAATTACACACTTGAGGTGAAACATAAGAAATGAACAACTTGTTCTTCCTATTTTTCATTGTAAACATGAGAACGAATCTCAGCCACCCATCCTGTCAATAAAGGTGGCTTTGACCGATCCCCCTCCTTTAATAATCTCTACCCTCCCATGAATCGCGTCAATCCTACGTGATCTCATCCACCGTAACCGAAGATGCATAAGCTTAGTCAACGAAATTTCAGATTGTCACGTGGCGCGTTCTGGGCCGTCCTCACCTTCACAACCGAAAAGTGGTTCACATTTGAACTTTCCCCTCTCTCTCTCTAAATATATATATATATAGGGTCAGGTTCAAATGAGAAACATCAATTTAAGAAAATGTGAGAAGCAATCTCAGCCACTCATCCCGTCAACAAAGGCTTTGACTGGTCCCCCCTTTAATAATCTCTATCCTCCCATAAATCGCGTCAATCCTCCGTGATCACATCCACTGTAACCGCGAGATGAGTGGCTGAGATTGCTCCTCACTTTTTCTTAAATTGACATGCTTCTCGTTTGAACCTTCCCCTATATATATATAGAGAGAGAGAGTCAAGTTCATTTAAAAACCAAAACATTAGTAAAAACCGTAAAAACTCATGGTTTCATAGCTTAAATCAGCGAAAACTCTTCGTGGAGCTGTTTAATATGATGCAAATGTTTCATATAATTCGTTTTTTGGTGTTTCTTTTTGTAAAAATGACAAGTTTTCATAGGATTAAAAAAATATTTGAAACAGTTTCATAAGAATAAAAAAAGTGTGAAACATTTTCGTTTTACATAAGGCCATCCGCTGTGGCCACTACCCGAAGGAATCGGGTAGGATGAAGCCGACGGGCACCTACAAGAACACCGCCGCGGGTGCCAGCGGGTAGGTGAGTTTCGGTTTCACCAAGCCGAAGGCTTCCACACCCCACTTCTCTCTCTTCTTTTATTATTTTTATTTATTTAAGTTTTAATTAAATGATTTTGGGTTGATAGTGGATGAATTGGGTAGTTTTGGGTAAAATAGTGGAAAGCTGATGTGGAGCTGATGTGGCAGTTGAAATCATTAGGTAGTAGTGGGTCGATAGCGGATGGCCTAAAAAAAACACCGAAATATGAAACAATTTCATCAACAAATGAATTATATGAAACATTTGCATCATATTAAACAACTCCACGAAGAGTTTTCATTGATTTAAGCCAAAAAACCATGAGTTTTTACGGTTTTTACTAATGTTTTGGGTTCAAATGTGAACCCTTTTTTGGTTGTGAGCGTGAGGACAACCGAGAGCGCGACACGTGACGGATGACTAGGCGCCATGTCACGTGCACGGCGGATGACTAGGCGTGATTCATGGGAGGGCATTGAATTAAAAGAGGGGACCACACTCAAAGCTGCCACGTGTCGGGCTCTCGGCTGTCCTCACGTTCACAACCAAAAAGGGGTTTACATTTGAACTTTCCTCTCTCTCTCTCTCTCTATATATATATATATATATATATATATATAGAGAGAGAGAGAGAGAGAGAGATAGAGAGAGAGAGAGAGAGAAAGAAAGGTTCAAATGAGAAGTTGTGAATCCCAAACTTGAGAGAATGAAAGATGGAGAGAAAAACTAGTGTAAATGATGGAGCTATAATAACAACTAGTGGTGACAATGGTAGAAAAAGTATGAGAAGACAAGAGAATGTTTTGTTCTAGGGATTGCTTCTCATAATCAAAGTAGCCTACCAAAAATCCACTCAAAACCCTAGGCTATAGCATACTATATATAGCACTAGGTATTAGAGAGTTACATAAAAGGCCCTTAGAGTCTATGACTCTTTACAAAAGAGGGCACAAGCAAAACTAAAGCTAATACTAGAAATAGGAAAATACAAGATAGACCCTTGACTTCTTCACAACCCACAAAGTAGGGTCTAACAATCTCCCCCTTTGGGAAGAAGTCAGAAGGGTGGCGGATACTTCAGCGCGGGCTCCCACTTGGACAGTTGTCGGTACTCGTCCCATTCTCCGATGATCCTCGTTCGCAACTTTAAAGCTGCTTCAACTCTCCTGTACATGAGTCTCTCCTTCATTTTTCTTTCAAGCTTATCCAACGCCTCGAAGAACCTTGATTTGTTGTCTAAGTGCCTCGTCTTCGGAATCTGGTCCGTCTTCAGTCGGCTCTCTATACCTTGGATGACATACAGAATGGTACCGTCGCAGAAATGAGAGAGTTCGCTGAATCGCATGAACTTTCGTTCCCTCTTCTTTAGCGTGCAGTAGACAATACCATGTTCTGGGATGCTCGTCGGCACGTAGAGCTGATATGAGTCGATCGATGGGACTTGCAGATTCGGGCGTAGAAGGTTCACTTTCGGCTGTCGACTCTCAATGGCCATTTGGTAGTCGGTCACATGTGATAAAGCTATTGCGTGACGGACGTACCTTTTGAGCACTTCGAGGTCGGAGTTGTAGTAGTCGGGGCGGAGGATCGGACCCTGAAGGTACTTGATAAGCGTGAGGATGTCTTCAAGATGTATCCGATCCAAGTCTGCTTCTGTAAAGGTCCACTTTAGGAGCTCGCCGTTCAGCTTGACGTTCCCACTTCCATACATGGTGACCGAGAACTCTAAGAACATGCTGCTGCCGTGCCTGTAAGGTCTAACATCGGTTACCTTCACAAACCGGCGTCTGAGTCTAGTCTTCCTATGTGTGTACCAATTGCAGATGCGTTGGTGGGCGTAGGCTGTCTGGCGGCGCTTCTTCTTGTAGTGCGAGACCCCGAAGAACACCTTTCTAGACCACAGATGGACTCTCTCTTGTTGGAAGATCCTTGAGAAGGACTCCTCCAAGAAAGGTCGGAAGATAACGGTGTGATCCCAGTTGAGCTGGATGATGACGGGATCTGGAGCATCTGGAATTGTCGTCGTGATGGTGGGAGGCGCTTCTGTTTCCGGGAACTGTACCGTTGGGAGGAATGTGTCGTAGTCGGTTGCGCTGACGATGGTGTCCCCCTTCTTGTAGATTCTGAGAACTTGCGCAAGTCGGGCGAGGAGTCTTCTAGCTTCTTTTGAGATGTGAAGCTCACTTGGATCCGTCGGCGCCGACTCGGGGACTACCATATCGACCTCGACTGTAGGTTCGGACTGAGAAAATTGGATTACCTCATCCAACGGTATCGACTGATAGATGAACAGCTCGACGTCGAGGGGCTCTTCGTCGGGATACTCCATGAAGTGCTGGTGCCCTGACGGAGCAGTTTGCGGCGCTGAAGCTGATGCAAGCGCGGAACCCGAGGTTTGAGCGAGGCCGATGCGAAGTCTTTTGGCTCCTTGCATCTCCCCCTCATGAGGACCTGCGCCCGGGTCAGTGTCATCATGCCCCCTTTTCAAGGACCGAGACTGAGGCCGGCACGCTGCCTCGAGTTCGCGAATACGGCGGTTGGCGGCTTCCAACTGCGCTTCTCGATCTGCCAACTGTGCATCCCTGACGGCTATCAACTCCTCCGCTCGCTTGAGTTTTGCCGTGAGCTTGTCGTTCTGAGTGGTGAGCGAGGAGACTGCCATGTTGAATTCGGCTTCGAGAACGTAGCCCGGGATGACATCTTGAGCAGTTGGTTGTGGAGGTTGCAGGCGGAGGACTGGCTCGGTACGAAGAGGAGGAGCCACGGATTGATGCACTTGAAGCTCGGTTGATTTGCCTTTGGCTTGGCGACGAAGTTCCTGTAGTTCTTCCTCTCGTTCGGCGTCGCGAGACTTCAAAGTCTCGATCTCTCCCCTTTGCTCGTTGAGAGCACTCTCGAACGCCTTAAGTTTGGCATTTCGGGAGGCCTCGGCGCGGTCGAGCTCCGCGAATCTGGTTTGGACGACTTTTAGGATGTCGTCCGAATCCGCCAGGCCTAAAAGCCTCGGTGTTGCGTGAGCGTCTTTAGAGACTTCGCTCGAGTCTGTCGGACCCGGTCCCGGTGGTACTAAACCCGGTGCTACTTGAGCGCCAGTTTTCGAGAAGAGACCTATAGAGGTGCTCTCTCGGCCTGAAGTCATCGCTGGTGTAAGGTTGACGATGTCAGGACTTCCGGTGGATCCTCGAAGGGCGTCCTCTGACGCACCAACTCTCCCCGTTCCAGCCAGGCCACTCGGGCGGGCGAATGATGCTCCAAACGGTGTCCTACCCAAATGAATGACGTGATACGTCTCGGAAAGTGGATCTAAGACACTTGGTGCACGGAAAGAAGTCGAGAAGTGGGGCAGTTCCTCTCTTATCTCAACATTTACCGACTCTGAGTGAGTGGTCAATGAAAGTTGTGCCGAATCCCCGTGAGAAGATGAAACGACCATCTGTTGAGAGATGGCCGAATGGGTGGCTTGGGCGTGCAATTGCGCTGGTTGGCTGCCAGCGTCTTGACCCGACGTCATCAAGTGACCGGTCTGAATGTGGGTTGCCTCTGTGGGGAATGACTCGGGGTAGAAGGGAGACCTAAAGTGTCTAACCTAAGGGGTTCTTCATCTCCTCCCTGTTCTTCTATTCTAAGCCACTCTTCATCTAAGTGGACCTCTTCTTCGCCGGTCTCTTTTCTTAGACCCTCACTAGCACCCTCAAGGTCTTCACCACCTTGTCGCTCCACTGCCGATTCCACTTCATCTTCATCACCATCAAGACCATCAGTTCGACCATCAGAATCTACCTCATCCGGTTTGAGGATGTCTACGGAGTCATCTTCGTTTAAAGATGACGTGACCTCATCGTCGTCCTGTAGGGCTTTGCCGCTCTTGAGGTTATCGACCTCCTCGGATTCATCACCGAAGTCCACTTGTTCGGACTCGGTGGCCTCAACGTCATCAACTTGTCGGTCGGACGGAGTACGCTCGGAGGAGTGTGCGGCATTACCTTCATCGTGGCCGGAATCGTCGTCTGAATCATCTCTGGAAGGATCTCCGTGAGGATCACCTTGAGGCCCGGGAGCGGCGTCAGTCTGAGGAGGTGAAAGGTCGTGTGCTTGTTCTTGTGGAGAAGCTTCCACGTCTTCACCTTGCCTATCAAGAGATAGTGCTGGTGACGGCTCCCGTTCTTCGTCATGGAAGGGCGACGGCGGCGAGTATCGCTGAGTACCCGTGTACTACTTGGTTCTGGCTCGGATGTAGTACTCGGCCGAATGCTGTTCCTCATCGACCAGTTGTCGTTGAGTGCGTCGACCCCGTGCTTGGTGGGCTTGCTGGTAGATAGTAGTCGGACCAACAGGAGGCACGTGCGGGACTGCGGAAGTGCTAACTAGTCTACCCGGCTCCCCCCTCACGTACACTCTCAACACCCCTGATCCGGAGGCACCCCCAGTGGAACCCCGGGGCCCGGCACCTAAGGCCCGAGCCGCATGTTGGACGGCTTGCACATCCTGGGCAGGGCTCCTCGGCTCTGAGGAGTCCATGGATGTGTCTTCTAATCCTAAGGAAGCCCTATACAACTCTACGCTAGTAGCATTCCTATCCGCAGTGTTCAACACGTGACGAGGGATCGACATCTCCACCTGACCTGGTTTGAGCACTCGATGCTTGTTCCTGGAGATCTGCTTGCTCTCGAACAGGGGATGACTCGAGCAGCGATCGACTTCAGGATGTCTGGTCATATGATTACGGATCATCAAGGCGAAGAACCACATCCACGGGATGGAAGAGTGCTTGTTGCGCTGGTCGTTCGGGTCCACATCCCGTGTGATGTCAATCCAGAGTTGTGCTGCGACGTCGATCCTGCGGCCGTATATGATGGAGTGAATCACCTGCCATAATTGGGTTGAAGCCTTGTCAATGCCCTTAGTTTTGGCAGACAGGCACCGGTTCATGATACTGAACAGGGTCGACCAAAGTGGCGGCAACATGTTGTTGGTGACCTGAGAAATGCCATTGAGCCGTTGGCCAGGGTTGTTCATGACGCCGATAGCAAGTATCTCGCTGTAGAGGATCGGGACGTCAAGGATAGGCTCAAACGGAGCCTCGACGGAGTCAGCCGGAAGGTGTAGGATGCGTCGGAAGTCATCAATGGTGACGGTGAGATCAGTCTGGTCAACACGTCCTACGAGGATTCGGGCTCCATCACGGTTGATGATCCTGGAGGTGTGCCAGAATTGCTGTAGGTATATCATCGGCACGGTAGTAGTCGCCTGTAGTGAGTAGGCGACCGGGTGCACCTTCAGGATCTCCAAGATCACAGCTTCCTGAGCGGGGAAGTTGTTCAGGTCCACGTACTCGTTGTTTTGAGTAATGGGCTTGAGATCTTCCGTTGAAATCAACGCGTGGTCAGCAGCAGCATTGATTGGTTGAGCCATCTCTGTTCAATGAGAACACATTTAACAAGTTAGAACATTCAAAGAACTACCAAGTGTTGAGAAAAGGTTGGAAAAGGAAAGTACCAAACCCGATTCGGGTTTTGGCAAAACCCGACTCGGGATTGACACAAACCCAAATCGGGTAAAACATTTACCCGTGTCCATCAGATTCTCAAACTTGTGAAAATTTTTTGGCATGACCTCGCCTCAACGCGAGTCGAGAAACACGAGTACCCGAATCGGGTTACTCAGTTTCCCGAGTCGGGAATGAGATCACAAATAAAATGCATTTCCTAAAGAAACCCGATTCGGGAATTGGGTATACCCGAATCGGTAAAGATATTATAACACTTAGAACAATTTTTGGATTTCCTACAGAAACCCGATTCGGGTTTTGGGTATACCCGAATCGGTAAAGATTGTAAAACACTTAGCAAAAATTTGAAACGAGTTCAAAAAGTCCACCCTTAAGACAGATGCGGGAAACTCGGATACCCGGTTCGGGTTATCCATGTTTCCCCGATCGGGATTTGAAAAACGAGAACAAGGGTTCACAATGGATCGATGCGGGAAACCCGGATACCCGAATCGGGTTATTAGGTTTCCCGAATCAGGACTATGAACAGTCGATGCGGGATAGTTCATGAACATTCAAAACACCGATTCGGGTATTATGAATACCCGATTCGGGTTTTGCGACTGTCGGTTTTCCAAGTTCTAAAACCGATCAAAAAAACACAGATTTGAACGAGTAAACTAGTACATTATGTTATATTTTAGTTCTAAACTCGTTTACTATCAACAAACGACCGATCGAACGTCCCAAAA
The DNA here is from genome assembly GCA_030169165.1 of Centaurea solstitialis. Taxonomy (NCBI): domain Eukaryota; kingdom Viridiplantae; phylum Streptophyta; class Magnoliopsida; order Asterales; family Asteraceae; genus Centaurea; species Centaurea solstitialis. The sequence continues at coordinate 39,829,510 of CM058040.1, forward strand.
ACCCATTCCAAAGAGTTTGGGTTTCGGGTTTGTTCAAGAAGCTTTAGGCTTCGATTCGGCTAAGAAAACGAAACAGATACGTGTTATAGATTATGTCAAAGTGTTCGTAATCTTACCGTGATCGTCTGGAAGTAGTCGGATCGAAAAACGGACGGTCGGAATTGCCGGAAAGTGGCCGGAAACGGGATGGTGGTGTTGGCGGTTTCTTGAGAGAGAGAGAGAGAGTATGGAATTTGAAATCTGATTTTGTGTAAGAATTGAATAATGACAAAAATTCCTTTTTATATTTTCAGAGTCAACTTATCAGTTTAAGGATAAGTGTACTCTCTTTTCACTCTCAACTTTTGGAAATGGCACAAACACCCCCTGGACTACAAGTTTCACCCAAATGGCAAAACAAGTCCCTGAACTTGAGTTAAAAAATTTTCAAAGACAGCCCCTGAACTTAAGTTTCAGGAGATGACAGATTTAGTCCCCGAACTTGAAAGTTCAGAAACTTGTCACATCCACCCCTGAACTTGCAAGTTCATAAAAATGTTCAAGTTCAGCCCCTAGACCGTAATGAAACGACTAACCTGGATGATTTTCTTCGGGTATTAACTGGGTAACCCCGGAATCGGATTATGCGCGAGTCCTGATCTGATATAATCAGAAGTCGTTGCGATTGTCCACACCTACAAAATAAAGTCCAGGATGGTATCCATTGTAGTGTGGATCCGAGAACATTAGCACAGACAAACATGTGATTATATAGACACTCCCCCTCGAAAGATGCTACACTTCGAGTCTCCCCCTACACACATGCATCCTAACAGATTCCCGACTCCCCCTAGACTTTAGGCGGGAGGTCTAACATTCCTAACTTACTAAGAAGGAAGAAATGACGTTTCTCATCAAAGGCCTTAGTGAACAAATCAGCAAGCTGAAGGTCACTTTCCACAAAATACAGTTCAATATTACCTTTTTCGACATGATCCTTGATGAAGTGGTATCGGATGTCGATGTGCTTTGTTTTGGAGTGCTGAACTGGATTAGCGGTGATCTGAATGGCACTTTGAGAATCGCAGTAGATTGGAATCTGGTTCATGGTGTATCCGAAATCCGCTAGTTGGGTTTTCATCCATAGAACTTGTGAGCAACAACACGCGGCAGCAATGTATTCAACTTCGGCTGTGGATAGTGACACAGATTTCTGTTTACGTGACGACCAACTCACCAACTTGTTCCCGAGGAACTGGCAGGCTCCGGATGTGCTCTTCCTGTCCAACTTGCAACCTGCATGATCAGAATCTGTGTAGCCAATTAGCTCAAAACTAGAACCCTTTGGGTACCAAAGGCCAAAGTCTGGCGTGCCCTTCAGGTACCTAAGGATTCTCTTCACAGCCTTAAGGTGTGAATCATGCGGGTCGCACTGATAACGAGCACAGACACCCGTGGAGAATACAATGTCAGGTCTACTGGCCGTGAGGTATAGCAAAGAACCAATCATTGCCCGATATTTCTTTAGGTCTACCGGCTTGCCAGACAAGTCAGCGTCCATTTGAAATGATCTGGACATTGGTGTAGCATCGGAGTTTGAGCCAACCACATCAAAACGTTTTAATAAATCGTGAGCATATTTTGATTGGTTTATGAAAATGCCTTCAGGGCATTGACGGACTTGAAGTCCCAAAAAGAATGTCAATTCACCCATCATACTCATTTGAAATTGTGATTTCATAGTGTGCTCAAACTCTTTGCACAACTCAGGCTTTGTAGATGCAAAGATGATGTCATCCACGTATATCTGTACGATAATTAAATCATCACCTGATTTACGAAGGAATAAGGTGGGGTCGATTGTACCTTTCTTGTAGCCAGCTCCAAGCAAATAGATAGTAAGAGTTTCATACCATGCTCGTGGAGCTTGCTTGAGACCGTAAAGTGCCTTGTCTAACGCATAGACATGGTCGGGAAACCGTGGATCTACAAACCCTTCGGGTTGTTCAACATACACCTCCTCGTGAAGGATACCATTCAGGAACGCACACTTGACGTCCATCTGGTAAACCATCATATTCTTGTGAGCGGCGTACGCGAGAAATATCCGTATGGCTTCTATTCTTGCAACCGGCGCAAACGTCTCGTCGTAATCGATACCCTCTTGTTGGCGAAACCCCTTGGCAACCAAACGAGCCTTGTTGCGAATAACAAGGTTGTTTTTATCCTTTTTGTTCCGGAAAATCCATTTTAAGCCGATGATGGATTTCCCCCATGGTCGTTTTACCAGGCGCCAAACCTTGTTCCTTTCGAACTCCACCAATTCATCTTGCATGGCCCGTACCCAGTTCGGGTCTGATAGAGCTTGATTGATTTCCGACGGCTCAAATTCGCTTAAGAAACAGGCGAAGAGACCCAAGTTATCGGATTTCTTTGATGATCGAGTCTGGACATTCCGAGATGGACTCCCGATGATCTGGGATGGAGGATGACTTCTTGACCACTTTCTTGAATGGGGAAGAGTGACGTATGACTCTTGGTTGTTTGTTGTGTCGTTCTCATCTTGCACGACGAAGTTTCTTGACTGGTTTCCTCCGGAAGGACCACTTGTAGCCCTTCCCAGTGGCTCAATATTCAGAACAACTTCCAGTCTGGGCTCCCGAACCACTTGAGCATACGATCTTTGAGAGGTGCTCGGAGATGGTAACGGAGCAGCTTCAGGAATCGGAGCACGAACAGGGGTTGAAGTCTGTGCTACAACGGGTTCTGATGAAGCTCCTGAAGGTTGTTCATTTGATGAATTCTGAGGTGGTGAGACCACTGGTTCTGTTGTCGTATTCTGAGCGGAAGTAGTAGCCTCAGAGGTGCTTTCCGTCACGAAAGCATCAGACGATACAGACATCGTGGAGGTTCCAGGTGCAGCAGGTACGATGATCGGACCAGTTAAGATCGGCAAATCATAGTCTGAAGGATCTATAAAATCTGAATCAAAGGTGTTAGGACTAAAAGCTGTGCTCGGTGGTGCATTAGGCAAGTCAGGTAAAATAGCATCAGGATTACTAGAGCTAGCATCAGAGAGAGTTTCGGTTTCAGAGAAATCTACATTGGTACTTTCCAGGATGGTTTGGGATCGTTTGTTGTAAACCCGATAGGCCTTTGAGTGTGGTGAGTATCCGATGAAGATAGACTCATCAGCCTTTGGGTCGAACTTTCCCAAATCTTCCCGGTCATTCAGAATATAACACTTACAACCAAATACCCGTAGATGCTTGATATCAGGCTTACGCTTCTCGATCATCTCATAAGCGGTCTTTCCGGTTCGCTTTACGATGAGAGTGCGGTTTTGCGTGTAGCATGCCGTTGCAACTGCTTCGGCCCAGAATAATTTAGGCACGCCTGAGTGAGCCATCATGGATCTCGCTGCCTCGACCAACGTCCGGTTCTTCCTCTCTACTACCCTGTTTTGTTGAGGAGTACGTACTGTAGAGAAGTTGTGAGAAATTCCCACATCTTCAAGGAAGGAATGTAATTTCGTATTACAAAATTTGGTTCCGTTGTCGCTCCTCAACTTCTTCACCTTAAGATTCAATGAAACTTGAATCCGTTTGATGAAGGCAATGATCCGATCAGCAACATCAGATTTAGCCCGAAGAAATTCAAGCCAAGTGAACCGAGAGAATTCATCCACAAGGACTAGCATTTACTTCTTTCTAGCTAGACTTTCAATCCTCATCGGCCCACATAGATCCATGTGTATCATGTCGAGTGGACTTCGACAGTTAGTTTCCAACTTTGGAGGATGGGAACTTCTCTTCATTTTCCCCAACTCGCATGCAGAACATAGTGTGTCCTTGGAGAGGCGTGTCTCGGGAAGTCCACTGACCAAGCCTCTGGAAACCAGCTTGTTCATGTCTTTGAAGTTCTGATGACATAGCCGTTGATGCCATAACCAACTGTCTGCCTTGGTAGCTTTCGCGAGCAAACAGATTTTGTTATCTGGATGTGATAGATCTTCAAACTGAGGGTGTGTTTGGGGAATGCACCTAAAGACGGTTGATGCGGTAATTATCGTATATAAAAATCGTAACAAGTTTTAACCTCTAATGCCTAGCCACTGTCTTACCACATATACAGGCAAGCGTACCTGATCGTGAGTAATATAGTGTAGGAAAGTCCAGGTATCGTATCTACCACTGGGAACGGTCAAGTTATCGTAGACTAAAGTCTAGATCGGTTTAATTAACCTAAAAGGGGGGTTTTGTATGAAAAATGTTTAAATACTTTAAAAGATAATTAACAAAGTAAAAACTAAGAAAGCAATTAAAATACTGATTTAAGATTATAATAAAGAAAAACAGCAGTACTTATCATGATAAAATGAATCTCCAATATGGATGATATGAATAGGTCGAAGGCTTGGTTGTTGTGACTATTGTAGGAATTTAAGTCTGAGACACCCTAACATGTGCAATTTATGGTGAGAAACTAGGATATGATCCTCCTAATTCTAATCCTAAATCGTTTGGTCCACAATCTAGAATCGGTACATCCTTCCTAATCAATATCGCAATGGCTCTTTTACTATCTGGTCACTATTGGTCCAAGTAACCCCTTAACACAACCTTTTGGTCCAAGTCAGGCTAAGGTAGGTTGATTATCCTTTCGGAGTCTATCTGCTTTGGTCTAACAAATACACCCAACCAATTGAATTCAAATTGCCACAACAATATCAATCAGAAAAGAACCATAAAAGACATTCAATTAATCAAAACAAACCAGTAAACATTAATCACAAGGTATCATCCATAAAGGTTCATCGACCATGACAAGTACTACTAATAAAACTACTCACTAATCATAATGAAAACATAAACACAAACAAAAGTAGACATCGACATGATACCGACAATACAACGATAGATGATCGAAGATCGACTTCCGCAGCGTATCGGCACCTTTCGTACTCTCACTCTCGTTCCTCTGTACTTCCCTCGTGTATCAAACATGTTTAGAACTGAAGGAGGAGGCTGATATTTAAAGGAAAACTCCCAGGGGTCATCTGGCGATCGCCAAGCTGCTAGTTTGGCGACGCCAGACACTTAGGTTAAACTCTGGTCTTCAATTCAGTCGAACTTGGTGGCGCCAGGTTGAGGATTTCGCGATCGCCAAGTAGCTACTGTGTTGACTTTGTGCATTTTTCACGTTTTCTCGCATTTTTTTCGTACTTTTCCGTTCCTCGGCCTCCAAATCCTTCACAAACAATAATAAGCTCTTTTAGTGCATGAAATGATCATAAACGGGTGAGAAATGGGGTAAAATCATACGATTACGCGCAACCAAAACATGTATAATTTTGGTGTTATCAAAATCCCCACACTTAAGCTTTGATTGTCCTCAATCAAAAGACTGAAAGATAAGAAAGATAACTCCAAAATTATCTCCACCCAAGATCGTCAAAGAGAACAAAGTATACTCACACAATCGAACACACAAACAAGACTCATCAAGCAATCGGATACCAATGCCAACCTTTTACCCTCACATAATATGAATAACAATATAAGGTGTATCTCTCGGGGTAAAAGTGTATGTGTAAGTGATCACACCAATACTCGACTAATTCCCGCATGCATAAGCTTGTCACCAAATCTAATCTCCACCACTGAGAAGTTGTCAACCGTCAAGAGGACTTTAGGGTTGTAATGTTAGGCTAAGGGTTAAGGGTAGGATAAAGGATATATAAGTGACTAAGGGTTTTGCAACAAAAACTTGAAAACTCAATCAGTAATGATCCAAACAGTGAAGCAATCTGACTTTCAAACAATGAGACTTTTGGGATGATTATTCTCTCTTTTCTATTAGAATTGGCCTAAGCCTATGGCTTATTTGGGGCACAAATTCTTTTTCACTTTTTTCAGCTCACATTCTTTTCTTTTTGTATTCTCGACTCTTTTGATATTTCTTTTCTTTTCTGAGTCTCAAATATTTTCCCTCTCTCTTTTTTTTTAGAGCAGCAACTATGTTGCTTTTGGGCTCTTTTTAAATCTCAATCCCATAAAATTTGTCAGATATGAAAAACTGGATCAAAACATCTCAAGATTCAAATTTGAGTCACGGCCAAAAGATAGATAAACAATTTGGGCTCAAGGATAAAGTGTATAGTGGGTAAAGAAATGAAAAGGATAAGGCTCAAAATGGTTTCAAGGGATAAAGTGTTAAAAGGTGAATACTTTTCAATTAAAGGCTAGGCAAATCAGATAACCTTATGATGAGGTCATCTGACGAAGGCTAAAAGGGTTAGAAACGAAGGCCTCTATCAGTGCAATGGTGATAAATACTCCTCTTATGTGGTCTCGATAAGCATTCAAATGACAAGTTCTACCTTGGGTCAAAGTCGGTATTCCTCACGAAATAACAGATATAACAATTAAGGCTCAATCTCTCAACGGAATTGGGTGAGGCACTCATAGTAATCAGCATTCCAAGGCATCCTTTTACTCAACTAATCCTAATCCGTGTTCTCCTATGCGAGCAACTCAGTCTCAAAAACAATCTCAGATTTTGAAAAAATTGGGGTCAAATCTCAAAGCTTTCAAAAGTTTGAAAAACGACAATCCACAAGCAAAAAGTGAACCCATTTAAACAGATAAGTCTACATAACCCCCTCCCCACACTTAAAATTTGCAGTGTCCTCAATGCAACAATTAAAACAATTATGGAGTAATTGGGAAAAAGAGAAACTTCCCGGGTTATGTGACGAAATTTGTTCTGATCTGAGAGTGGTGCATAAAAATCGTGCTCGATCATAAATCGCCGTATCTACCAACAAAAAGAAAAAGAAAAGTAAAAACGAACAAATGAAAATAAACCAAATCAAACTACTTAAAATCCTAAACAATCCAAGCAAAATAAAATTGTTCAACCAAACACAACCACGCAGTTTAAAGATCAAATTAGAGTACAACCCATTCGAATCAAATAAAACCGCTTAGTTACGGTTTTCAAAAGCCCATTCATCGTAGGTGGAATAACCAGCAGGACCGTCATCACTATCACGCCACACGGGATGAGGTTTGAGAGGAGCCGAGGGAGCATGTCCCACGCTCTCAAAGTACTCGCTCATCGATGCTGCGACCCAAGACAACTCCCGCCGAACACCATACATGTCATATGAGACCCGGTCCAATCTTTCCATCATCCCGTGATGCTCTGCTCCCATCTGTTCCGATAGTCCTTGAATAGCTTCATGAAGAGATCCCGATCCTTGTTGATTTGCCGGTGGAGGGTTGCTCGATTGCCCCGGGAAAGTTGGTTGAGGTGGTGAAGTAGCCATACCAACCGGCTCTTCATTGGGAGTAACATTCCCAATCCACACAAAAGTACCCCTCCGAGGTCCTGGTGCAAGCAACTTCATAGAACGAAAGAGGACCTTATCGAGAAATCCCATAGGAGACAACTTGGTGAGAGTTTCGCAAACGTTCGGTGTAAGAGTTCCCAACTTCTCCGCTATAACCGTAATGAAATGTCCCCCACAAAGGCCCGTTCCGGCCTTATCATGCACCTTTCCGGCATTTTGGAACATGTTAGCCATCACATAAGAAAGATTGGTTATGGCATTCCGATTAACCAATCGCGAAAGAAGCCAAAGATCCCCTTCCGGAACCTTTTCCTTAATAGCTCTCCGATAAGCAAAAGAGTGAACAAGCATTCGGTGATGAAGGCGATGCTCGGGTAGAGTGATAGAACTTTCCTTGGTGTTGGACTGTAGATACGGTCCCGATCCGATGGTAGCCCAGAAATCCGCGCCCATAAACTCGGCGCTAGGCTCACAAGCACCGGTTAAGAAATAGTGAGAAAAGTACTCGGATCTCGACTGAGCCGCCGTGAAAAATCCGAGCAACACTCCAAAGCGTGGTAGTGTGATCCCATACCATTCTCCAAGCAAACGGAATCGAATACAAGGGCCATCCATTCTATCTTCATCATACGCCTCCACATTAAAGCTAAATGTAGCCAAAAATTCCAACACAAGCTCATAGTAGATTGGCTCGTGGGTTTTCAGTGCTCTCTCCCAATTGTTGCTCACAAAACGAACTATACCAAAGTGATCACGGTATTCTCTCCTCAAGAGGCTTGAAAGCCTATCCCCAAATCCGATCTCCTCGACAAAGTGCAAATCAACAATCGAACCGATTTCAACCTCCCGCTTTTTTAAGCGATCGAGCTCAATCATCAACGACATCTTTTCGCTACGCAAGATGTTATCGGAATCAAAAGACAAGTGATGCGGTAATTATCGTATATAAAAAGCGTAACAAGTTTTAACCTCTAATGCCTAGCCTCCGTCTTACCACATATACAGGCAAACGTACCTGATCGTGAGTAATATAGTGTAGGAAAGTCCAGGTATCGTATCTACCACTGGGAACGGTCAAGTTTTGTAGACTATTAATCTAAACTAGTTTAATTAACCTAAAGCTTTTTGGGGGTTTTGTTTTTTGAAAAGTAATTTTATAAGATAAAAGACAAATAAACAATAATCCTAACCAAGAAGTGGAAAACTGATGAACAGACACACATTGGAGATAAGTGAATCCATTATGGTTTACTTTCATAAGACATAGATTTATGATTGTTGTCAGAATTTAAGCAATAATGCACCCGAACATGTTTTTCTAAGATTATCAACTAGGTCTCGGTCCTCCTAGCCCAATACTTAGGTCGTTTGTCAGGCAACCTAGCACCGGAAATCCGATTCTAATTCTATTGCATGGCTTTTCTACTATCTGGTTACTCTTGGTCCAAGTAACCTCTTAACACAACCTATTGGTCCAAGGTCAAGCTAAGGTAGGTTGATTATCCTTTCGGAGTCTATCTGTTTTGATCTAACAAATACACCCAACCAATTAAATTGAAATAACCAAACAATAATAATCAGAACGGAATCAAAGACAACATTCAACAAATCATGCATCTAATTAATAAAGTGAAATTCAAAGTATTCGAACCATAGTAGACACACAAGAGGAATTAACACATAGACATGTCAATTACAAATGCTTAGACAAACCAACTAAAGACCGGTTGATCTGGCGTAGCATCCCCTCGAATCATCTCCGTAGTCGTCACATCGAGCCTCCATCTTCTCGGGTTGGAAACCCTAAACGGCTCCCAACATCTAACCTAAGAGAGTATTTACTGAAACTAAACTTTTCTGGATGCATAAAACTGAATGACCAAGGCCTGTATTTATAAGAAAACGTCCAGGGGTCGTCTGGCAATCGCGAAACGGCAAGTTTGGCGGCGCCAGATGCTTAGGTCAACTCTGGTTTTCAATTTTGTCGAATCTGGCGGTGCCAGATTTTTGGTGTGGCGGCGCCAGATGGTTTGGCGACGCCAGATTTAGAAACTCGCGAACGCCAGATTGCTACTGTGTTGACTTTGTGCATTTTTCACGTTTTCTCGCCCTTTTTCGTACTTTTCCGTTCCACGGCCTCCAAGACCTACAAAATTAAGAATTAAACCTTTTTAAGTCAAACAGCATCATAATTACTCTCAAAATGAAGATAAAAGTGGGGAATTGATGCGAGTAAAATATGTATAATTTTGGAGTTATCAAAATTCCCACATTTAAGATTCGCTTGTCCTCAAGCAAACATCTGATAAAATAAGAAAGATAACGACAAAATTATTCTCCATCCATGATCATGCTTTGAAAGAACAAGGATAGTCGCAAGAAATCAAACACAATTCAGACACTAATCAGAGCCTCACAAGTTATCAAAGTCATGCTCAACCTTTTACCCTCACAAAGTATATATCAAGTGTATCTCTCAAGGGGTAATATGTTATATATAGTGATCACACTGATACTCGACATCTCACCAACGCATATGCTTGTCACCAAATCTCATCTCCACCACTGAAAAGTTGTCAACCGTCAAGAGGACTTTAGGGTTGTAATGTTAGGCTAAGGGTTAAGGGTAGGATAAAGGATATATTTAAGTGACTAAGGGTTGTAGCAAAAACCTGAAAACAAATCAGTTTAAGATCCAAATTACTCATATGACTTTTGAGATTTTTAGAGCTCGGGATTTCTATCACTATTTTTATATCGGCCTAAGCATATTGCTTATTTGTGGCTTCGATATTTTTCTTTTAAGCACATCGACTCTTTTGATTTTTCTTTTTGAATGAGTCGTTTTCTATTTTTCTTTTCTTTTCAAGCTCTCTATTTTTTTCAGAGCAGCAACTATGTTGCTTTTGGGCTCTTTTGATTTTTTTTTCTTTTTCATAATCCCTTTCTCTATTTGTCAGATTCATAAAACGGACCAAAAACATGAAAAGCCTCCAAATTTGAGCTACGGCCAAAAGATAGATGAAATGAATGGGTTAAGGATATATATATGTGGGTAAAGAAATGAAAAGGCTAAGGCTTCAAAGGGGTTACAAGGGATAAAGTGTTAAAGATGAACACTTTCATAAAATAGGCTAGGCAAATCAAATAACCTTATAATGAGGTTATCTGACGAAGGCTAAAAGGGTTAGAAACGAAGGCCTCTATCAGTGCAATGGTGACATACTTTCCTTATGTGATCTCGACAAGCATTCAAAGTGACAAGTTCTACTTGGTTCAAAATCGGCATCCTCGCAGAAATGAATAAGATATAACAATTCAGGCTTAAACTCTCAAGGAACAGGGTAAGGATCACTCATGGCAATTAGCATACACATGACTTTTTCAAACTCATAAAAACTCCAAAAAGTATCATCCTGTATGCAAGACCTTTTTGACTTCCACAAAATTTTGAAAAGATCATGGATTTCGAAAAAATTATGCCATATAATTCAAATAATATCAGATAAGCAATTAAGCACAATAAGGACAAACAAGCGAAAGTTTACTTAACCCCCCTTCCCACACTTAAAAATTGCAGTGTCCTCAATGCAATAACAATTAAAGCATGTATGCGGAAAGGTAAAAAGATAAAGAACGAATACTGCCTGGGTTAAGGAAACTGAAGCTCCGGTGAACTACTGAAATCTGATTCGTACAACTGATTCGAAGGTCTACACACCAAATCTGAAAAACTTAAAACAAAGACAAACAAACTAAAAAGAAAAAATAAAAAGATAGTACGGTACAACCAAATCGAACATCAATCCATAACAAATCATTGAACCAAATCAGTGGGGTCCAGTGAAATGGTCCCACCACTGATCATAACTCTCGTAACCTTTAGGACTCGGGTCCTGTGGATGCGGCCCAAAGTATAGGAACTCGTGCTCGCCTGATGCAGTTCTAAGGTTCATTCGGTGACGCTACACACATCAGAAAGTTAATGCACATACTTGATAGAAATGAAGGTTTCCTTCCCACACTTAGTTGTTGACCACACTTTATTAAATTACTAGAGAGATGGGAACCTACAAAAATTTTAAAAGCCAAGAAATTTTGACCAATAGGTTCCCACACTTAGAATTTAATCTATCCCCTTACAAAACATAAATTAAGCAAAAAGGATAATATCAAAAGTTTTAGCAAGTCATGCAAAAATTGGCCGAAAACATAACTCACCGAAACAATTTGATAAAAGTGCCTTCAACTACTTAGTGCAAGAAGAAACCGCTATTAAAACACGTATCAAGAACACACACTTCCAAGAATAATTGCCAACAAGAATAACTCAATCTTCCCACACTTAGTGTTTGACCGTATTTTTCCATTTTGAAACCGATGGGAACCAAAAAAAAAAATTCTTAATTGGTTCGGGGTTCCCACACTTAGAATCTTGCAAAAAGTGGCGTTTTAAAGATAAGCATAACATGCCGCCAAAAATTTGAGTTTTAAACCGAGGTGAAAAACTACAAGATTCCTAAAATCGCTTACGGTCACAACACCAAAAGTGGAACGATAACGTTGCAAAACACACCAAGGCAACAATTCAAGAAGTAGCAAATAACCAACGAGCACATCAAACAACAAACCTCATGCTTTTCGCCAAAATGAAAGATTGCATCTTCCTGTTAATAATTGACCACATTTTATAAAAACCAAAGTGACGGGAGCCCATTTTCAAAAATATGTAAACTCTAAGGTTTTACGCAAAGTGGGTTCCCACACTTAAAAATTTTACCATCTAGTTTTTCAAAAACAAATTGCACCCAAAAACGCCAAAAACTTGTTTAGATGGTAAAATAGGCTTCAAGCATTGGCGTTTAAAAACTTGTTTACTTGTAAAATAGCTAGTGCTTGGAAGCTTTGAAAAACGGTCAATGTACCAACGAGGAAGATGACATCTTGAAGAAACAGCGCAAGAAGCAAGAGAGAAATGACAGAACCCTAAAAATCGCGACTTTAAAACTGGGTCTGTCACTTGCTCGCGGCGCGAGCCTATACCTTCGCGGTGCGAGGGATTAAAAAGGGGCACAGGACAGATAAAGTCGAGGCTCGCGGCGCGAAAAGAAGGCTCGCGGCGCGAAGCCTGTTTTTCAAAATTTCATTTTTGGTCCCTGTACTCTCCTTGCGACGGCAAACTGAAAATTTCGCGAACGCGAAGTGCTTTCTGTCCAAGTTCGAAAAAAATTTTCGTTCAAAAAATTGATTTGGTTGATTCCCTTTGACTCTACTGACCCGAACTTAACTAAAACTAAAAGAAAAACTGAAAAAAACGACAAAACACGGGTTACCTCCCGAGAAGCGCTTGTTTTTGTCATGAGTCTCGAGCCTGACTCCGGGGTTATGCAACCTCAATTGAAGCGGGACACCCTTCACTTGCAATCAAGTTAGGGTGATAATAGTGGTACATACCTGGGCTTACTGACTTACCTTTGTGTGATCCACCAGATAGAGTTGTGCACCACTTATCGCCCCGGATTGTGTTCCATTTCTTTGCAGAATGAGTGTACGGGATTGGTATCTTTGGAACCAGATCCTTTAGATACTCCATTATGGGCGTTGGTTCAACCAATTGCTTTTGGCAACTAGCTTCCCAAAAAGGATCTTCGTACCGATCAACCTGACAGAACAAAGGCTCATTGTTAGTATCATCATACTCAGAAATTTGGAGATTTACCTTTGGCTGAATGGGGGATGGATTTTCTTTTGGAGTTTGCTCCTCATGTCCCTCATGCTTAAAGTCTTCGCCATCCGATTGTTCACCCATTGTTACATCCTGTAAAATTAAAGAATTGTTAGAATCATCGGATTTAACAAATGGTTGACTTACCTTTGGTTGAGGAATGGATTGGTCCGGCGAGGCTTTTTCGGGTGTGGATTCTTCGATTTGATCATCTTGCATTAGAGTTCCGATTCCATCTAGGCAGTCTTCATCATGGTATTCTTCCGTTGTGTTAACCTGCCATGAAAACTCATCGTCAGAATCATGAGAAACAGTCCATGGTGGAATTACCTCATGTTGAGTCATAGATTGATCCATCGTCGAAAGCTCTTCGATTCGTGTCGGCTCATGTGGTGTTGTAGACTCCTTGACTGTTTCCTTTCTGACTTCTTTCATCGGGGGTGATGATAATTCGACCTCCGGTTCAACAACCTGCAGATTAGGAATTTGGTCAGTTTTGAGCATAGGTGGTCCCACAACACTCTTACCTCCTTTCGTAGCAGTAAACACTTCAGCTTGTTTGTTTATTTCCACATGAGGATACGCTCCCTTGACTTCTCGGAGGATCTGGTCGGTACTTTTGTATATTCCTGCAACGAAATTCACGAACTCTCGGAATTGTTGTTCTTCGTTTGTGCTCGTCTTTCCTTGTTTTGAAAAATGATGGAACAACTGTTTGATTATTCCGCCACTCGACTCAGATTGCGCAAGAATTGACTTCCAAGTGTGGCTTTCCGTTGGAGGAGTGTTTCCGCAGTTTGTGCACTTGATTTGCGGCTCATCGGCTGATGAAGTCCCGTTCAGCTGTGCCTGTTTGCTCTCCTCCTCATCAGTGGACCAGTCTAGATAATGTGCCTCTAAGTCATCCAGGAGCTTACGTGCTTCCGTAACTGTCTTATAATGAAAGATACCACCACAAGATGAGTCTAACCATAATCGAGAATCGTTAGTCAACCCGGCATAAAATATATCCATCACCTCTTTATTATCAATACCATGATTTGGAAGCTTCAAGAGTAAATCCTTATATCTTTCCCATGCTTTCGCAAGATGTTCTTTTCCTTGTTTAAATTGCCGAATTTCGGCTTTTATTTTATTAACCTTGGAGATGGGAAAGTACCTTGACAAAAAGGCAGATTTTAAATCTTCCCAGGTCTTAATGGATCCTGGGGTCAATCTTTTAAACCATTCTTTTGCCCTATTTGTCAAGGTAAAGGGAAATACTCGAAGTTTTACCTCGTCTTCCGTAGCGTTGAATAGGTCACAGATGTCTTCGAATGCTTCGAGGTGTTTATATGGTTCTCCGCCAGGTCTCCCGTCAAATGATATAGTGAAGATCATTTTGATTAGTCCTTTGTTGATCTCCATATCTGCAACACAAAAATACCCGGTGTAGCACGAAAATATAAAAGAGAAAAATTAAAAGCTAAACGAGAAAGCAAATAACTTAATTGGGAATAAATTCCCAACCAAGGATCGATTAACCAAACTAATAAAGATCAAAAATCTACAACTACCGTTCCCCGGCAGCGGCGCCAAAAACTTGATGCGGTAATTATCGTATATAAAAAGCGTAACAAGTTTTAACCTCTAATGCCTAGCCACCGTCTTACCACATATACAGGCAAACGTACCTGATCGTGAGTAATATAGTGTAGGAAAGTCCAGGTATCGTATCTACCACTGGGAACGGTCAAGTTTTGTAGACTATTAATCTAAACTAGTTTAATTAACCTAAAGCTTTTTGGGGGTTTTGTTTTTAGAAAAGTAATTTTATAAGATAAAAGACAAATAAACAATAATCCTAACCAAGAAGTGGAAAACTGATGAACAGACACACATTGGAGATAAGTGAATCCATTATGGTTTACTTTCATAAGACATAGATTTATGATTGTTGTCAGAATTTAAGCAATAATGCACCCGAACATGTTTATCTAAGATTATCAACTAGGTCTCGGTCCTCCTAGCCCAATACTTAGGTCGTTTGTCAGGCAACCTAGCACCGGAAATCCGATTCTAATTCTATTGCATGGCTTTTCTACTATCTGGTTACTCTTGGTCCAAGTAACCTCTTAACACAACCTATTGGTCCAAGGTCAAGCTAAGGTAGGTTGATTATCCTTTCGGAGTCTATCTGTTTTGATCTAACAAATACACCCAACCAATTAAATTCAAATAACCAAACAATAATAATCAGAATGGAATCAAAGACAACATTCAACAAATCATGCATCTAATTAATAAACTGAAATTCAAAGTATTCGAACCATAGTAGACACACAAGAGGAATTAACACATAGACATGTCAATTACAAATGCTTAGACAAACCAACTAAAGACCGGTTGATCTGGCGTAGCATCCCCTCGAATCATCTCCGTAGTCGTCACATCAAGCCTCCATCTTCTCGGGTTGGAAACCCTAAACGGCTCCCAACATCTAACCTAAGAGAGTATTTACTGAAACTAAACTTTTCTGGATGCATAAAACTGAATGACCAAGGCCTGTATTTATAAGAAAACGTCCAGGGGTCGTCTGGCGATCGCGAAACGGCAAGTTTGGCGGCGCCAGATGCTTTGGACAACTCTGGTTTTCAATTTTGTCGAATCTGGCGGTGCCAGATTTTTGGTTTGGCGGCGCCAGATGGTTTGGCGATGCCAGATTTAGAAACTCGCGAACGCCAGATTGCTACTGTGTTGACTTTGTGCATTTTTCACGTTTTCTCGCCCTTTTTCGTACTTTTCCGTTCCACGGCCTCCAAGACCTACAAAATTAAGAACTAAACCTTTTTAAGTCAAACAGCATCATAATTACTCTCAAAATGAAGATAAAAGTGGGGAATTGATGCGAGTAAAATATGTATAATTTTGGAGTTATGAACAAGCATGGGTGGTCTTGTACATTGTGAGAAGATGAAGCTCTCTACAATCAAAACAAATACATTAATCACCACAAGGATTATAACCTATCTTCCCCACACTTGAGTTGAAACATATCACAACATTTAAAGATCTAAACTCAAGTGTGTAAATCTAAGCAGATCAAAGTAATAAACATCCCCCCTCTTGTTATTAAAGACTTTCCTACCCAAGAAAATCCCTTTTTAAGGATCAAACACAAGTTTAAACAACTAGGGCTTGTAGGAATCTTTCAAATTAGAGCAAATATAGGAGAAATACATACCTTTGACGCCATAGATCTGCAGGAAGGGAAGAGAATTGCAGAGAAAAACAAAAGGGAAGAGGAAGAATATTGAAAATAGGGTTTAAGAAAACAGTTTAAACCTTCTCGTCTCGAACTTCGCGTCGCGAAATAAAAGCTTTCGCGTCGCGCAGTCGTAATCAGCTCACTATTTTCAAAATTTTTATTTCGAACTTACCTGGGCCACTCAGTTCGCGGCGCGAAAATTGAAATTTCGCGATCGCGAAATGGCTACTGTTTGGTTGCTTCTGAAATTTGATCGGGTTGCAATTTCCTTTGGCTAATGCTGCAAAATTGATTAAAATACATACACAAGCAAATATAACTAATAAAAACACGGGTTGCCTCCCGAAAAAGCGCTTGTTTTTGTACCGAGTCGCGAGCCTGACTCGGGGGATCACCTAAGTAATTGGCTCTTTAGAAAGATGACAGACCTCGCCATTTCTGACAGGGTCGTTCTCATTGTAAAGCTTTAGTCTATGGCCGTTTACCTTAAATGATCCTCGTTCGGTCATTAGGTCCACATATCCCGAGGGATAAGCTTGTAAAACGACATAAGGACCTATCCATCGTGACTTTAACTTACCGGGGGAAAATTTAAAGCGAGTTTGATACATTAATACCTTGTCCCCTGCTTTGAATACCTTCACTCCTTTGAGATGCGCATCATGCCATTTCTTTCGCTGCTCCTTGTAAATCTTCGAGTTCTCATAAGCGAGAGATCTAAGCTCTTCCAATTCGTGCAAGCTTATCAATCTTTCTCTCCCACTTGCGATGTCATCCAAATGAACTTTCTTTAGTGCCCACAGTGCTTTGTACTCGAACTCGAATGGAAGGTGACATGCTTTCCCATAAAGCATTCGATAAGGAGTGCTTCCAATTGGCGTTTTGTAGGCTGTGCGATACGCCCATAGTGCATCTTCAAGCTTTTGCGACCATATCTTCGGGTTGTTATTGACCGTCTTTTCCAAGATTCGTTTCAACGCTCTGTTGGTGTTTTCCGCTTGTCCATTGGCTTGTGGATGGTAGGCGGTCGAGAATCGATGATGCACTCCATACCTTTTTAAGGTTTTCTCCAAAAGATAGTTTGCAAAATGAGTTCCTCTATCACTGATAATCGCCTTTGGACATCCGTACCTACACACAAGAGATTTCACGAAGTCAACAACCACTTTAGCATCATTCGTGGGCGACGCCTTTGCCTCGGCCCACTTGGAAACATAATCAACCGCCACAAGGATGTATTTGTTGCCTCTAGAGTCGGGAAAAGGTCCCATGAAATCGATTCCCCAAACATCAAACACTTTACTAACGGAGATGCTCTGTTGGGGCATCTCATCTTTCTTTGTGATGTTGCCTGCCCTTTGACAAGCATCACAAGATTTTATTAAAGTGTGAGCGTCCTTAAAAATTGTAGGCCAATAAAATCCGGACTCGAGGACTTTTCTAGCAGTCAAATTGGCTCCAAAATGGCCTCCCGTGGGGCCTTTGTGACAGTTAGTGAGAATGTCCCAAGCAGCAGGGCCGGAGACACATCGACGGTGAATCCTATCAGGTCCTATTCTGAACAGATAAGGTTTAGACCAAAAGTAATACTTTAAGTCCGAGAAAAACTTACCTTTTTGTTGATAAGTTATACCTTTGACAAGAACACCAGCGGCCAGATAGTTTGCAAAATCTGCATACCAAGGTATAGGGTCTTCTTCTATGGTCTTAATCATATTGAGGTCCTCATCGGGAATTTATCCTGATGACTTCTATGCCTCCAGAATCCATGTATGGATTTTCCAGACGAGATAAATGATCGGCAGCTAAATTTTCAGCGCCTCTCTTATCTCTTATCTCTATATCAAACTCTTGCAACAGAAGTATCTATCGTATGAGTCTGGGCTTAGCATCAGGCTTAGCGAAGAGATATTTAAGGGCAGAGTGATCCGTGTAAACTATGATTTTGGACAACACAAGATAAGACCTAAACTTTTCAATGGCAAAAACTACAGCTAGAAGCTCTTTTTCAGTCGTGGTGTAATTTTCTTGGGCATCGTTAAGAGTTCGACTTGCATAACAAATCGGTTGGAAGTGATTGTTTTTACGTTGCCCAAGAACCGCACCAACGGCATAATCGCTTGCATCACACATAATCTCAAAAGGTTGATCCCAATCAGGTGAAACCATAATAGGGGCATTGGTTAAATGTCGTTTCAAAGTTTCAAAAGCGGAGATGCACTTCTCATCAAAAATGAAAGGTGCATCTTTTTCAAGGAGTTTGGTCAGAGGTCGAGATATTTTCGAAAAGTCTTGTATAAATCTCCTATAAAACCCGGCGTGACCCAAGAAACTTCTGACCCCTTTTATGTTTGTAGGTGGGGGAAGCTTCGATATGGTGTCTATCTTAGCTTTATCCACCTCTAAACCATCTTTTGAGATTTTGTGTCCAAGGACTATACCTTGCCTTACCATAAAGTGGCACTTTTCCCAGTTGAGAACCAGATGAGATTCCTCGCATCGAGCTAACACCCTGTCTAGACTGCTTAGACAATCATCAAAAGAGTTACCGAAAACAGAGAAATCATCCATAAAGACTTCCATACAATTCTCTATCATGTCCTGGAAAATGGCCGTCATGCATCGCTGAAAAGTAGCGGGTGCATTGCATAATCCAAAAGGCATACGCCTGTAGGCAAATGTTCCAAAGGGACAGGTAAAGGTCGTTTCTTCTTGGTCCTCGGGATCAATGGGGATTTGGAAGTATCCCGAAAATCCATCTAGGAAGCAATAGTACTCATTTCCCGCCAAACGTTCAAGCATTTGATCAATGAAGGGTAAGGGGAAATGGTCTTTTCTAGTGGCATCGTTGAGTTTCCTATAGTCTATGCAAACTCTCCACCCGGTAACAGTACGGGTGGGGACTAACTCGTTGTTATCATTTTGAGACAACTGTGAGTCCTCCCTTTTTGGGAACTACTTGAACAGGGCTTACCCAAGGACTGTCAGAAATGGGGTAAATGATTCCGGTATCAAGCAGTTTGATCACCTCCTTTTTCACAACTTCTTGCATTTTTGGATTAAGCCTCCTTTGTTTTTGCACACATGGTTTAAAATTGTCTTCCATTAAAATTTTGTGTGTACAAAATGAAGGGCTTATTCCGGGAATGTCCGAAATTTTCCAAGCTAAAGCCTTTTTGTGTTTTTTCAAAACCTCAACAAGTCTATCTTTTTCATTGGCTGTTAGCAAGGAAGAGATAATTACCGGGAGAGAATTGTTACCTTTAAGAAACTGGTACTCGAGGTGCTCGGGAAGGTCCTTTAACTCCAAATCTGGTGGTTCCTCCAAAGAGGTCTTTACTCTGACCTTGTCTTCCTGTTTAGCTCCTCGAAGTCCTCTTCTTCTTCCTCCACGGCTTCATCCCATCTTTTCTCAACAGCTAGGCTTTCTTCCAATTCACCTGATTCAAAAAGATAATCATTAGGCTCTGATTCAAGTGGTTTGGTGAAGTCATCTAGGCTGTCTAGAGTATTTATAGACTCATTATAGTCCGGAATCCCGTCAATGGAAAGTGTGATTCGGTCTTCACCAATTCCTAGACTAAGTTCTCTTTCGGCTACATGAATAATGGCACTGGCCGTGTTGAGGAACGGACGACCAAGGATTAGAGGTACTTTAACCTCGTCCTTTATGTCTAAGATCACAAAGTCGGCGGGGAATTCAAACCTGTCTACCCGAACTATGACATCCTCAGCAATTCCTACAGGGTATTTTATGGATCTATCAGCTAGTTGGATGGTCATTCTGGTGCTTTTTAGATCATTCAATCCCAGTTTTTGATAAAAGGATAATGGCATCAGGTTTATACTGGCTCCTAGGTCTGCTAGGGCTCTACATGAAACACTTTTACCAAAATAACAAGGGATAATGAAACTCCCTGGATCACCCTTCTTGAGGGTGTCTGAAAGTGTAGCTGAGCATTCGGCATTCAGAAAGGCTATTTCTTCCGTTCCCATCCTTGCTTTATTAGCCACCAACTCCTTGAGAAATCTTGCGTAACTCGGTACGCCTGCAATTAAATCCACAAGAGGTACATTGATATCCACTCGTTTAATCAAGTCAATAAACTTACAATATTGGGCCTCTTTCTTTTCTTTCCGTAGTCGTGCAGGGTATGGTACTCGTGTAGGCGCATGTGGTGTTGTAGATTCCCTCGGTCTGACTGCTTCCTCCCTGACCTCTTTTGTTGGTCGTGATGGTAATTCTACCTCTGTTTCAACAACCTGCATATTAGGAATTTGATTAGTTTGAGGCATAGGTGGTCCTACAACTACCTTACCTCCTCTTGTGGTTGTGAACACTTCAGCCTGTGCTTCTACCTCCATATGAGGAAATGTTTCCTTGACGTCTCGGAGGAATTGATCTGCGCCTCGATATAATCCTGCAATAAAGTTTACAAACCCCTGCATTTTCTGTTCGACATCCGCACCCATCTTTCCTTGTTCTTGGGAGAATTGATGGAATAGTTGTTCGATTACCCCGCCATATGGCTTGGAAAGAGGGTTTGGCGTCTCGGTGGAGTCCTTAGTTGCGTGGATGTGCTCGTCGGATGATGACACCACATTTAGATGCGCTGGTTGGGTCTCCTCTTGTTCCTCGTCGGTAGACCAATCCAGAGAGTGTGCTTCCATGTCGTCCAAGAGTTTACGCGCTTCTTTCACTATCTTATACGGAAAAATACCTCCACAAGATGAATCCAACCTTAACCGAGAATCGTTAGTCAATCAAGCATAAAAAACATCTATCATTTCTCTATCATCAATACCATGGTTTGGAAAGACTAAAAATAAACTCTTATACCTTCCCCAAGCTTTCACAAGGCTATCTTTTCCTTGTTTAAAGTTTCGAATTTCAGCTCTTATTTTGTGAGCCTTGGAAATGGGAAAGTACCTTGACAAAAAGGCAGATTTCAAATCGTCCCAGGTTGTGATGGATCCCGGGAGCAGTTGTTTAAACCAGTCTTTGCCTTTCTTGTCAAAGTAAAAGGGAATACTCGAAGTTTTACCTCATCCTCCTTGGTGTTGACTAATTCACAGATGTCCTCGAATGCTTCAAGGTGTTGGTAAGGATTTCCGCTTGGTTCTCCGTCAAATGAAATGGTGTTGATCATTTTGATGAGTCCTTTATTGATTTCCACCATTTTACCATCTGTCTTTTTGATCGCGGATCTCGGAGTAAACCGGACCTCAGATCGCTTATCCCACATGGGTCGATCGTCTCCCATCCTGACAACTTAACAAACGATTACGGGCAACTTGCGGGAAACAAAGAGATAAAATAAAATAAAAATAACGAACTAAACTAAAGAGCAGAAAACTTGCAAGGGACAGAATCCCTCACAAGGATCGATTAACAAAACTAATAAAGACTAAAATCTAACAACTACCGTTCCTCGGCAATGGCGCCAAAAACTTGATGCGGTAATTATCGTATATAAAAAGCGTAACAAGTTTTAACCTCTAATGCCTAGCCACTGTCTTACCACATATACAGGCAAGCGTACCTGATCGTGAGTAATATAGTGTAGGAAAGTCCAGGTATCGTATCTACCACTGGGAACGGTCAAGTTATCGTAGACTAAAGTCTAGATCGGTTTAATTAACCTAAAAGGGGGGTTTTGTATGAAAAAGGTTTAAATACTTAAAAAGATAATTAACAAAGTAAAAACTAAGAAAGCAATTAAAATACTGATTTAAGATTATAATAAAGAAAAACAGCAGTACTTATCATGATAAAATGAATCCCCAATATGGATGATATGAATAGGTCGAAGGCTTGGTTGTTGTGACTATTGTAGAAATTTAAGTCTGAGACACCCTAACATGTGCAATTTATGGTGAGAAACTAGGATATGATCCTCCTAATTCCAATCCTAAATCGTTTGGTCCACAATCTAGAATTGGTACATCCTTCCTAATCAATATCGCAATGGCTCTTTTACTATCTGGTCACTATTGGTCCAAGTAACCCCTTAACACAACCTTTTGGTCCAAGTCAGGCTAAGGTAGGTTGATTATCCTTTCGGAGTCTATCTGCTTTGGTCTAACAAATACACCCAACCAATTGAATTCAAATTGCCACAACAATATCAATCAGAAAAGAACCATAAAAGACATTCAATTAATCAAAACAAACCAATAAACATTAATCACAAGGTATCATCCATAAAGGTTCATCGACCATGACAAGTACTACTAATAAAACTACTCACTAATCATAATGAAAACATAAACACAAACAAAAGTAGACATCGACATGATACCGACAATACAATGATAGATGATCGAAGATCGACCTCCGCAGCGTATCGGCACCTTTCGTACTCTCACTCTCGTTCCTCTGTACTTCCCTCGTGTATCGAACATGTTTAGAACTGAAGGAGGAGCCTGATATTTAAAGGAAAACGCCCAGGGGTCATCTGGCGATCGCCAAGCTGCTAGTTTGGCGACGCCAGACACTTAGGTTAAACTCTGGTCTTCAATTCAGTCGAACTTGGCGGCGCCAGGTTGAGGATTTCGCGATCGCCAAGTAGCTACTGTGTTGACTTTGTGCATTTTTCACGTTTTCTCGCCTTTTCTCGTACTTTTCCATTCCTCGGCCTCCAAATCCTTCACAAACAATAATAAGCTCTTTTAGTGCATGAAATGATCATAAACGGGTGAGAAATGGGGTAAAATCATACGATTACGCGCAACCAAAGCATGTATAATTTTGGTGTTATCAACGGTCGTGTACAGATTCCTAGTTCTTCGTGCAATTAGAACGGGAGTTTCATCTTCAGTGTTCACAGTAGCTCCGTACATGAATTGTTTGCACCAGAAGCCATTATCACAAAACTGGCGGGAGCTGAACATGTTGTATGCCAAACCCCTCACATACCTCACCTGCTTGATAACATACTTCCCATCTGTGATGCTTCCATACCCTTCTATCCTTTTAGGTCTTGAATCAGCCATCTTGACATATCCCTCAAACTTTTCGACAAAGTCAAAAAGGAAGGACCGATGACCACTCATGTGTCGATGGGCTCCTGAATCTATGTATCACACATGACTGACCTGCAAAAAGGATTAAGCTTGTTTAGGGACCCATTGCCCAATGGGTTCCTTAGGGTTAGATGAAGCAGGTAAAACACTCGGTGTAGTCTCCTTTTCGGATTTCTCCTTAGGCATAGGGGACTGTACTGAGGAGGAGGTTTTAGAGTTTCCTCTTCGCCTCCTTCGTCTCTTATGAGACTTGGCATTTAAATTATGAGCATTTAAAGAACTAGCCACACCAAAGCGCAAGAGATTATCAAACATAGTACACATGTCATTCCTGAATGTAGCAAAAACAGTGTTCAAATTTCCATTACGGGTTACAGACATGTTTGAGTCAAATCCTACACTAGGTGGGGCATGACCTAGACCCGCACGGCCAGGACCACGCCACTTAGGGAAAGCAGAAATGGGGTTGTTCCTTCCTTGATCCTTTCTTGGTGGCTTCACATTTTGTCCACCATCTTCTTTCCTCGCAACTGCATTAAAAGCAATGTGTGAGTTAGATGACGGTTTGTGTGAAATGGATTTACCACCTTTTCCAGATGACGGTTTTAGAAAATTAGGTTTTGTGGAATTGAAAGGTTGTTTATGATTAGGTTTGGCCCGAGAGTTCTCACCCACTTCAAAGGTGCTCGAATTGAGCTCAAGACTTTTGATGGGTTTAGCTGGAACACAAGCATCAACAGATTTGGAATTCTTGTTCTGGAGTCCCTTGGTTGCGTGAGGCTTAACTGACTTCCCTCTGTCAGTACCAGCACATTTTTCACCCTCAGGTTTGTTTATCTCAGAACCGGATGCAAGTGTAACAGTAGACTCATCGGGTTTGGTAGGAACAAATTTCTTTTTCTTGGGAACGAACCCGGAAGGATCATCCCCCTCATCTAAAAAGATCTTAACTCCATACTCAACATTGGGATCTAAGACAGGTTTGGGCTTAGGATTGGCCATACTATGGTTAAGCACTGGATAAGTCGTATCATCATCTGAATCCAAAGAGTAAAAGTTTTCAAAATTCATGACTTTCCTTTTCAAAAGGGAATTAGACACAAGTTGGTTGGTTAAAGATTGGCGATACATTATCCTCTCATCGTGAAAGATTTCTTTTGTTATTTCAAAGTGAATGTCCGTGAGGATGTATCGAGTTTGAAGATCTGCAACCTTGGTTTTGAAATCAGTAAAAGTGGAGGTTGCAGTTTCACATTCAGAAGAGAGCCTAATTCTCTCAGTGTTAGCCTCAAGAAGGTTCTTTTCAAGTGTGAGAACCAATGTGTCTTTTTCCGAAACAATCGCTCTTAGATTCAGAATTTGATGTTGACAGGCATCTAAGTCCATGGCTTTCAATCTAAGTTCAAACATCTCCTTTTCCAGCTTGACTAGGTCGGGACTCTTAGTTGCGGAAACATCCTTTGGGGGGATAACTAAGACATCCTCAGATAATTCCATTTCCCTAGTGTCATAGCTTGAGTTTAGGTTGGAATAGTCTATGGGAGGCATTGCTACCTTAGGAGTTCTGGCTTTGATACTTTCCCAATCCGAGTTGGTATTCCTAGGATCCTTGGCTGGAGTAAAGATAGGACCTATGAGAGTGGGACTGGTGGGAGGACTACTGGAGGTGTTATCGGACAGACTGGTGGTCCTAGTTATGACTTCTCCGTTAATTACTTCACTAAATGTCACAGACTGTCTAACAAATTCCTCAGTGGTGAGTCCTCCTACAAAAGCAGGTTTAGGCTTGGATGCGGACATGTTCTCATAGGTATACAGATGGGACGGTGCTTTATCTAGGATGTTCTTCTCTGACTGTCCTAGTCCAGGTTTAGCATGATAGAAAGGATTATTATTGGCATGAGCAGTGAGAATATGCAGAGTCTGTTCAGATTGACCTCTCTTGAGATTGTTGTCTTCAAGCTCTTTGATTTTCGAAAACAGTTTAGTTCTTTCTTCCGAAAGCAATTTAAATTTGAGCTCGAGTTCTCCATGACAACTCTTCAGTTCGTCATGTGAAGTGTTAAGGGACAACAGTTTGTTCACAAGATTGGTCTCTCTAATGCTGGACTCGAGAGTTTCACGATTATAACTTATTAACAAGTCCTCGTAAGAGCTCTTATAAACAGCACTGTCAGTTCTAAATTTCGTGACGAGAGTTCTTTCCGTTTGGAGATCTTTCTCAAGTGCACAAATTCTAGATTCCAACATGGTTGTGCAATCAGATATATCGGGAATAGAGGATACCTCGAAGGCATCGTTGTTGTACTGCAGGCTGGCTTCAGCATCAAAGTCGACAACTTCGGTGTTGTTACTGTCCGACGCCTCGAAGTCAGCCATCAAGCATGGTCCACCGACCATATGATCCTCCTCATCTGAGCTCTCCTCCTCACAAACCCAGTTCTCTTCATCCACTAGCAAGGCCACGCCCTTCTCTTTCTTTCTCATAAGAGCGGCATCCTTCTCGAAGTAAGCGGCATCCTTGTATACCGCTTTGCAGTCTTTTGCATAATGGCCAGGCGTCCCGCATTTGAAGCAGGTGGGCCCGTGGCCATTTGTCTTTCCTTGAGAGGATGGCATGGGTTGAGGATTCTGGACTTGAGTACTGCTTGCTTCCAACTGCTGTTCGCTGATCTGAACACCTTTGCCATGCGGAGGTTGCTTGGGGTGACTTCCACCATTGAAGTTTCCACCATGATTGTTCTGATCTCCTCCACCATTCCTTCCTTGATCATAGCTTCCTGAATGATGATTGAACCTACCATCATCATATCCAGCACCGGTCTTTCCTTCATAACTTTGCCCAGAGAAGTTTTACCCATATCCACCGCCTTGATTGTTGTAAGAAGAACCATGCTGATTGTATCTAGATCCTTGAAAGTTCCCTTGATAGTTGTGTCCATTTCCCGAGCTTCCTTGGTATTCCAAAAACGTGTTGTCATGCCTGAAGTTGTTCCCGAATCTTCCACGACCACCTCTTCCGCGATCAGATGACTGATACCTACCCCCTTGTGGGTAATGACCTCTCCCTTGATCAAATGACTGATGTCCGCCTCTTCCCGGACCAAAACGGTTCCCACCATGAGAGCTTGAACGGTGGAATCCCCGATTAGCAGTCAGTCGCTGCATCTTGTGTGTGATCAATGCAAGGGATTAATTCATGTTATGTAGTTCCTCATCAGTGACAGTGATGATCGTCGGATCATTAGAGTTGTCACTGTTCTGATAGTAGTCTTGGCTCACATCATAGTGGTAGTCTTGGTAGTATTCCTCCGGGTAAGGATTCACCGACAAATTTGATCCTCCATGATGCACGGCAGCTAGTGCAAGAGGGTCAATTGATTTCTTAGGTTTGTTGCCGGTGATGAATTCTTCATGTTGGACCATCATACTGAATAGGTCATGAAGTCCCATTTGTCCAAGATTCCTACCCAGTTGAATGTTAATGGCCAAGTTTCGCCATTCTGGATTTAAGTTCTTCAAGAACTTCACGTTCACCTCGTAGCGAGACTTCTCAACCTTCAGTCGTCGAAGATCATTGACTAGGGAGTTCAAGCGTTGGTATGAGTCGTGCAATAGTTCACCTTCTCTTGCATGAAACCCTTCGTAGGCATTCATGGCAGATTCCTTTTGGAACTCTGAAGCAGTGTCTTCGCCTTGCATTTGCTGTTCTATTTCAATCCAGATATCCCGTGCATTGTCGAAACTGTCGACACGGGAATACATGTCGTTAGGAAGAGACATGATGAGAAGAGACATAGCACGCTTGTCGATTTCATGGCGTTCGCGTTGTTCTTGGTTGTACAAGTGATAAGGCTTCTCCACTGTGTACGAGGGTAAGAGCGGACAGGTGTCAGTTTCAGGCACTTCGGCAATGGTGACAGTAGGTCTTACTGGACCTTCTCTGATAGATTTCATCAGGTTTCGATCAAGCTGATCTAGGAAATGAATCATCCTTAGTTTCCATTGGGCATACTCTCCCATAACGAGCACTGGGGGACGAGACTCAGACCCCATGCTAACGATTTCTCTCGACATCATATCCTCAAAGAAAAAGATCCCCTTCGAGTGGATAACTTGGTTTTTGAAAAAGCTTTCGAAAAAGACTGTTCGGGCGAGCACTCGTGACACAAATAGCCTTGAGAATTTGAAAGTTTAGAAAAATGGCTAAGTGTCGGATTTGAAACGAAAATTGAAAATTTTCGGGTCAAAGAGTGCGAAACCCGATTCGGGATCAAAAGATTCCCGATTCGGATCTGGCCGAGAAACCCGGTTCGGGTTTTGGTAAAACCCGGTTCGGGTGAACAGTGCAAAGTCTGATTCGGGTAAGTGGAAAACCCGATTCGGAACCAACTTTGAGCAAAACCCGGTTCGGGAAACCCGTTGCCCGATTCGGGAAACCGAAGTTTTCCTGATTCGGGAAACGTGTGTGCCCGGTTCGGGTAAGGTACACTTGCCCGATTCGGGTTTTCTGAGCTGATAAATCAGTTCAAAAATCCCGATTCGGGTAAACAGACCAGAAGCTCCGAAAAATAGTTCAAAAACATCAAAAACCACTTCTTAAATCAGTGAAAAGTGTCCAAATTGTGGGATTTTGGCGGCTATACCCATGGGGGTACCCCCACTTTAATTTTATACCCATTTTCTCTCTAGTTTTGCACCTCATACCCATGAAAAGCTGTTATAAGCACCGTTATAACGGACTTTTCAGTAAAAGACAAAAACGGAGCTCGGCTGACCAAAGAAAGTCAACAAAACGCCGTTTTGACGCCGTTATAACGGCGTCAACGCCGTTATGACGCCGGTATAACGGCTCTCAGGCTAGGCGACAAAAAAAGTCAAAAATGTTGACCAACCCATAACGCTTGCATAACGCACCGTTATAACGGCGCCATAACGGTCCGTTATGGCACCGGTATAACGGCCTTCGGAAAAAACAAAAGGTTTTTGACCTTCATTGACCAGTCAACATAACGGCGTTGACCAGTCATAACGCACCGTTATAACGGCCTTATAACGGCTTGCGTATATCTGCTGATAAATGAGCTCAACTACATTGTCTTCTTCATTATTACTTCAACAACCCTCTTTTTCCTTATCCTCATATACGATTTTAGCCTTAGAGAGGGGACCATTGAACCCCACAACAACAAAGATAGTTCACAACAACAACCTCTTTCCCGAAGATTGTTCACGTGACGGAATCTCGAAGCAACTTCTCAATTCGCACGTGCTAGTTTCCAAACATATCGACATGGGTGACGTAAGTTGTTTCTATTTTTATCCTTTTTGATTACGCAATCACACCACCACCATCACCACCGTGTTCGGTCTAGTAATGGTGGCACACGCCACCCACCACCACCGCACCACCACCGCGGCGCCACCACCACCGCAGCACCGCGGCGCCACCACCCTCACGGCGCCGTTATCTGAAAACCCTAATTGTGAAAGCCCTAACGGGGCCACCATCACCGCACCACCGCCACGCCACACGCCACCACACGCACCACCGCCACCACACGCCACCACACACACCACCGCGACGCAACCACTGCAAAGAGCACATCGGAAAACCCCATAACGGCGCCGTGACCCATTTGAAACCCTATAACGGCGCCGATTTTGAAAACCCTAATTGTGGAAACCCTAAAACGGCGCCGTTATGACGCCGTTATGACGTTATGACGCCATTATGACGTTACGGTGCCGTTATGGCGCCGTTATGACGCCGTTATGCCGTTACGGCGTCATAACGGCGCCATAACGGCGCCGTAACGTCATAACGGCGTCATAACGGCCTTTTTAAAAATATATATAAATCCTTATCTATAAATACTGAAAATTATATCTTATTCATATATGTATTTATATTTATATTTATATTTATATATAAATATAAATACTATATATATGTATATATATATATATATATAAATACGTTTATATATGTATTTATATGTATTTATATATATATATATATATAAATAAGAGATCCCATATATAAACTATATTTATATATATCTTTATCGAAACTGTATTAATAATTTGTTTATGTGTATAGAGCAAAAGAATTACGTTGAAGAATCACATTCAGATGTTCGACGAAATAAAAAATCGGTTGTCAGAAGAACTACTTTTGTTGCTACAAAACACGGTGTTTGGACCATGGTTACATAATGAGGAAACATCTGCCGACCCAATACTATGTTTAGTAGTTTTGGAGCAACAAATCGAGCCGCCAAATGGTCAACCAAACGAAATGTGGTTTAATATCAACGGTTATAACATTCGGTTCACACGACGGGACTTTTGTTTGATTACTGGATTGCGATTTGGACCACAGCCCGAGATCCAGAACACCAATTATGCATTTGTCAGACGTGTGTTTGGAAAGTCGAAGATAGTTATAACGATGTCAGAACGCAGTTTGACCGGATTCAAAAAGAAAATGATCCATTTACGAACGACGATGCGATCCGTATTTGTTTGTTGGCGATAATTGAGCCGTTTTTCCTTGGGCATCAAAACTTGCAAAGAGTACCGGTGCTTATTTTGTCTCTTATCGACGATCTTGAGTTATGGAACTCCTATCCATGGGGTTCTTATATTTGGGATTACACGTTTAACCAGATGAATAACGCGGTAGCAAGGCGAATCAGAGCTGGAAAGAAAGCAATGACGTTGACAGGATTTTTATTTGCATTGAAGGTTAGTTAGCAAATCTTAAAATAAAAAACAACCAATTATATTTTATTTGCATTGAATGTTAGTTTTCGACATATACTGATTAATTTTTTTTTATTATAATGACAGATATGGGTAATCGAGACATTTCCGGTCGAGAGGCGGATTTTTAGACGACGCCACAATAGGATACCGAGGGGGGTTTGTTGGTATAAGGAGTCCACGTTTAATAGGACACATGTGGAACAAATGTTAGAGTTGAGTGACGAGGTAAGTTTGTATATATAAATAGTATATATAAGTTTGTATATATAAATACTATATATAAGTTTGTATATATATATATAAAGTATATTAATAATATATGTTTATTGAAATTGTTAGTTACTTTATATATATACATATTGCAATTTATATATATATATATATTGTCTATATATATATTGCAATTTATTAGCTAATAAACATGATAACGAGATTTTAATTTGATTGAACAGCAACCGCCAACGCGTATTGTGGCGACAGATGATGAACAACGACAGCAATGGTATATAGATAGTGTACAGTTTCTTGGCGATGATGACGATGATGATGGTGGGGATGGTGATGATGATGATGATGTTGATGATGATGATGATGATGGTGGTGGGAATGGTGATGATGATGATGATGTTGATGATGATGACTATGAGATGCGTAGTCGTCAGCCGCCCATGGATGAGGAGCCCTTCCGAAATTATGAGGGTTCTAGGCCATCGTACATGGAGACCGGGGGGCCAGTCAGCCCCCAAACGACTGGAATGCTTTTGATGGTTGGACGACCCAGCAAGCAGAAATTGACTCTCTTAAGAATCGAGTGAATCAGCACGACTCGTGGTGGGATCGATTTAAAAATTTGACGGTAAGAATTTTATAAAAGTATTATATAAATACTATATATATAAATACTTTATATTATACATATATAAATACTTATAAATATATATATAAATACTTATATATATATATATAAATACTTTTATTTATGTATTTACTATAAGTATGTATGTATGTATATATATATATATATATAAATACTTATATAGAGGAGTGTTATTATGCAACTCATGCATTTCTTGCAACCAATGCAACCTAAATCTGAACCGTCAATTTATTAATCAACGGATGATGGCAACCTTTTTGGTAAAACTGTAAATTAGGACATTTATAAGGGTATGTGGTATGCATTTGAAATCCAACCAGGGGTAGTATTGGAAGCTGATAAAAGGATTCTTATGATATGTTAATTTAGGGAAGTCTATATTTTCTCAATACCGTGAATCACTCCAAATCAATCAATTGAGTAACGTAAAAAATCAGAAGAGATAATTCACTGTTTATCTAGTTCATCGATGGCACACATACACCCAAGGAATTTTTGTTTTCAACGAGCGATTTACTGGTAAGCAATTCATTCATCTGATTTCTTTATATTCAAGTTCATCAATTGCGTTTTAGGGTTTCATATATGGTGTGTTAGCAATTCAACAATGTTTTTTTTTCGTGTTTCAACATCTAAAATCTTTTGATTTCGTTTTTGAATTCATTGTTTTATTCGGGGTTTTGATATATTTCATCAAAGTAATTTTCGTGATTTCATTTTGGCTGCATTACATTGAAACAGTAAGGAGACCAACAGAGAGGATAAGGATGTTAACTTCATTGTCCAAGTTCAAAAACACAGCGGACGATCCTGTGCTAATAGACATTGAGCCAGAAACCCCTGTTGATAGTAAAGCTTCAATACAAGAAATTGATGGTTCATCTTCAGTGAAGATTGTCAGAAATCCGGAAAATCATGGTTCAACATCAGTGAAGGTTGTCACAAATCCAAAAAAGGAGGTTAACGGTTAGTATCGATACTCATTATATTGCATATTAATACAAGTCTTTGTTAAATTTTTGGTTATAAGACATCAATTTCATAGCCATCAATGCACGCCAAGTGTTTGATGAAATGCTATTCATTTTTTGAAGTATTGCTACCGGTTGGTGAACTATTTTTTTCATAGCCATCAATGCACGCCAAGTGTTTGATGAAATGTTATTCATTTTTTGAAGTATTGCTACCGGTTGGTGAACTATTTTTTACATTGAGAAGTGGGTTTTAATCAAAAATAATTTAGTTAAAAAGAAGTTATGTTCATTATGTTATATAAAATGAAAGTGGAAATGCTGCTGAATAGATTTAATAACACCCTATAAGGACGATCATTACGTTAATAATTGGCGTATAAAATGCAGACCATGAGTCGATAATTGGTTGTACAATGTCAGCAAAGCTAGAAAAGCTGAGATTGAAAGCTATGAAAGGCAAATGGATTGAATCAGGAGATACTACGACAAATTTTCCGGCAGGTATTACGATAGTAATTGTCGGAATGTGTTACATTAATTTTTTTAAAACTAATTATGGTCAACTGCTTAAATATGTATAAAATTAGGTAACATTGGAGATACCAACAGAGGAAGTAAAATGTCAGGGTTTCAATCTCATTTTAGAAACGCCAATGAGGACGTAACAGATATTGCAAGGCCAAGGAAACGAGAGAAAATCAGCATTGCATCAGAGAAGCACCAAGTACATGAGAAACAACCAGTTTAAATGAGGGTGCAAACGTTATTACAATTGATATTTTTTGTTTATAAAGTTACTTTTTACGAGTTTAAAAATTATTTTATTTAACTAATTATGCTCTTAGGTGTAGAAGTTTTAGATGACGAATCAAGCCATGCTAATGAAAAGAAGCTGCCAACTTTGCGGACAAGAACATCACCAAGGGTGTTATACGAGGCAATATGTGGACTAAATACTGCACAGAAGGAAACAGTACAGGACATGGGTTTGGGTGTTTTGTTGGAAATGACAGTTAATGGCATTCCATACAAGCTTGGTTTCTATGTGGTTGATGCATTGAATACTAAGGATATGCATTTGGAGGTTCATGAGGCTGTAATTCCAATTTCAGTAGAGTCCATACATAAATTACTCGGTCTACCAATTGGAGGAATAAATTTGTTAGAATTGGATGAGGAAGAAAGTGATAAGAGGATCCTGAATCAATGGAAGAGACAGTTTGGTAATAAGAAAGTCAGACCAACGGACCTTTTAGATGCAATTCAGAAATCGACCGATGCCGGGTTCAATTTTAAAATGAATTTCTTGGTTTTATTTGTTAACATAATGGCAGAGGGCTGCACGATGGGGTCTTGTAATTTCAAATTCCTAGCACGCATACATAACGAGGAAATGATACCAAAGATCGACTGGTGTAGATATATATACACAAGGGTGCGTGTAAGCAAAAGGCTGTGGAATAGTGAAAATAGCAATTGCTTCTACGTAGGCCCATTGACATATTTGACTGTGAGTTACATTTTTACATTTAGTTAAAGTTTACCCAATTACATGTTGTTATTTTTACTGAAATGACAATAATATCATATTTATTTTACCATGACAGCTATTATACGTTGAGGAAACTGTATCGTCGTCGTTGGTTGTCCCTAATAAAAAGTCAGCACTTTGTGAATGGACTTATCCTATGTTGAAGGTTCGACAATCACTTGATATAGCCAACGGGGGATTCGGGAGACAACCTTTGAAGAAAATGATCAGCTTGACTAGGGAAATCAACAAAAGCGTTCCAACGTGCGATCAACATAAAGAAGGTCCATCGTCTAAGCCTCATGAAGCCACCGCAAAGGTACATTTGTATCAAAAAAACTTTCTTGTTAGTATTGATATACATATATTTTTTAAATGGAGCAGCATCTAATCCTTAAACTCCATAACAGGATTACATTAAACTCATAGAGGACAAGTTGTGTACTTTTTACGCACTGAAAGAGGAGTTGTATGCTGATATAGATACTGCAGCATCTAAGTTTAGATCTGAAGATGCATTCGGTTTCCTAAAAAGTAACTTGGACAATTTTCTAAATAGAGGAAGTTGGTCCGAGCAAGAGCACAAGGCATCAAGGGGAAAACAAAATGAAGGTGTTTCGGCTAATACAGGATCAAAATCAATGGAGATAGTACTTAGCCAGCACCAAGGAAGTCATGAGTGGAGTGGCATAGCACACGTAGGTCCTCATTTACAGCAGTTTTCTTCCTCCGCACGCACACATGACGGTTGTGATGCACAAGAGTGGAGACCTGGGTCGAAATCAGGAAGAAAAAATACCTTTTCGGATATAAGCCCTCCGAAATTTGATCTTGGATTAAGCCCAACCCAAAAGACACCCCAAGTGAACATGCAAAAGGACAACAACATGGAAACTCCACGATCATGGGGTAAAATGGTTTGTGATTCACCGGAAAGTAAGTAACAAGATTCATGAAATACAGATTCACCAACAAATTCGTTGATGATGAAAGTTAGTTGCATTACATGTGTTAGTTGCTATATCATGGATGTACCAGTTGATATGAGTTGATGAACCAAACATACTTTAGTGGTGAATATGAGTTGCATTACATCTTTCAGTTGGTATATCATCGATTCATCAAATTACATAACGGTGAATCTGATTTGCATTAATGGTGAATCTGATTTGCATTAAATTTTTTATTGCTAATTTGTATATCATATTTGCATTAATGTTTTTTTTCTTTATTTTTAGAGCACAAGATAAAAGGTGACAATGGTAGGATTAATAGGCCAGCACGAAGAGAAGTGAGATTGGGTGACCACTTAAGGTCACCATTTATCAACAGGAGTGTGGAGATGACCATCACATATCAAGATAGGAGGATACATGAATGGGCTCTTGCAGGTTTTGAAGGGAAGTAGTAAGTGGTTATTTATAGCTTATTTAATTTTCTTTCTGTTTTTGAAATAAGCATGCTAAAACAAAGTTAACATTGTAGTGGGGTTGTTTTTGAACCAAAAATTGGGAACAAAATGGAACGACATGCATTGGAAAGCCTAGCATCACCCACTAAACTACACTCACAAGTTATTGAAGCGTGGTGTGCATTGATGAACTTTGAGGAGCGATTGCGGAGCAGAGAGTCAATAAGAAGATACTTTTTCAGTTTAGAAGTTATGGTAAATAATTTTAATATCATAGTAGAAAAACACTATATTTAAAAATTCAATTTAGCAACGTCGATCGTCTTAATTACAGGGTGACGTGAACTTGCGTTCGACTCCATACACACATAAAACACACTACAATTTGTTCCGGAAGAGTTTATTGTCATCCACAAAAAACAATTGGGATGTAGTAAATATGCGTGACATTGATCTGGTACGTTACATCCGTTGATGCTTTTCATATAAAAATATGTTATGAAATTGAATATAAAATTAACGAATTAATATATCTACAGGCTTTCTTCCCAATGGTGCAAGACCATCATTTCTACTTGGTTGTTTTCAACCTCAAATCCCCATCCATTGTCATAATAGACAACCATCGTAGGCATGTTAATTACATAGAAGACCTGATTAAGATGTACAAAGGGGTTTCAGACATATTGGTAATATTTGATACACTCACCGTAGTTGAATAATATTTCGTTGTCATATAAGGTTGAGTAATAAAAGTTGTTTACTTTGCAGCAATGTTGCATGATAAAACATCTGACATCAATAGGGCATGCAGCTGCGAGTTTTTTTGCTGAAAATAGTCCACAAAGGTTGGTTATGCAGTGGCAAACAGATCAGAACATTGATGACAGTGGAGTCTTCTTGATGAGACATATGGAGACTTACATGGGGGACCTGCGAACATGGAAGACAGGGTTTGTCCCACAAGGCAAGAGGCAAGACTCACAAATTGAAGTCTTGAGGATGAAGTACACCACAAAATTCATGCAATCTGAATTTAACAAGCAAAAGCATTACGTGAAAGGGCAAGTCGACGATTACCATGAAATTGATGAAAGCGTCAGAAAACAAATAAGGGAGCAAGCACATGTAACACGGAGTCTTCGGTTGTGCCTGTGAGCGTTCTGTTCAATAGGGATCGGTGTTGGATCGATGAGTTTTGTTAGCCTTTTTTACTAGACTACTTTTGGGATCGTCACTTTTTTAATAAGCTAGATTTTGGGATCATTTACTTTATTAATAAGCTAGCTTTTGGGATCTTTTACTTTTTTAATAAGCTAGCTTTTGGGATCTTTTACTTTAATTATGATATTAGCTATTGATTTGAATATTATATGAATCTTTTTTTTGTCGTGATTGTAACTTTTTTTAATCTTTTAATAATTATAAGCAATATTATCGCCTTGGTTGGCAAAAATAAGATAAGCTTATAAGCTAATCCATCCAAACATGCGCCATAAAGTAGCTTCTTGAACGCTACTTGAAGTAACTTTATTAGAGATAGTTAGTATTGAAACATGTACCATAAAGTAGCTTATAAGTTAGCTTACAGCTACTATCTAGCTTATTTGCCAAACATAATTTATTGATAACCTATCTTAACATCTGCGAGCTACTTTATCAATCACCGGCTAGCTTGTCAGCTAGTTTCCCAAACATAACCTAAGGAAAATTGATTGACTTTGACAAGTTTAGCCATTGTATATATTTAATGTGTAATAGTTTAATCAATGTAGTTAATGTTTTATATTAAAAACTAGGGGTGTAATCGAGCCAAGACAACTCCCGAGCAACTTGAATAGTGTTTCGAGTCGAGTTCAAGCTCCAAAATACTCGGTTCATGAGGCTCGCGAGCCTTATCGAGCTTATACTATATTACCATTTTACCCTGAATATATAACCAAATTACATTTAAACCCTAGTATATAAGTGAGATTAGTAATTGTAGTTTGAAAATTTGAAATTTTGATTTTAGTCGAGTCGGGTCGAGCTTGAGCTTGAAAATTAAAGCTCGGTCGAGCTTGAGTCGAGTTTAGGCAACCTTTTTGGTATCGAGTCGAGCTCAAGATTGGCACCGTATCGGCTCGACTCGGCTCGATTACACCCCTATTAAAAACATTGTACCAATGTCTTGTTGTTTGTATTTGCCAAGAGGAACTTGTGGTTTATTTTGAAAATCAAAGTCTTTTGGATAGCGTAACATGTAATTTGGGATAATTAGATGGCAAAATCACTCGAATGGAAAACAAAACATACAGCCCCTAATTAGTATTATAAAAGTACAACTGCATGTGTGATGAATATTTTAAAATTTTCAGGTTGGCATTAAAATCATTCATCCCATGCAATTTAAAAGTTATAGCAATATTTTAAAAAGTTATAGCAATAACACTAAAATTTATTCATGAAACAAAAGGCAATGTTTCTAGTTCCCAAACATATAGAAACTAAATCTAAAATTGTGTACTTGTAACAGAATGTTGCATCAAAACATAAGATAACTATATGAAATCACTTGCGAGCATCACGGGTTGGACAATTCCTTGAATCATGTGTCCCTTCCTGCAAACATAACCTACACTTTCTTTTTAGTTTCTTACCCTTAGAGATAGCTCTTTCTTTGGACGACTTCATTCGCGAATTTGTTCCACACCCTGCATTTTCGGGTACGGCCACTCCTAGATGCTCTTCAAAAGAAGCATGTTTCATCTCAGACTGCGACTGAGTTGGAACATCGACTGCATTAGCAAAATCCCACTTCTCCATATAATCAACAAAATTAGATAAAGCTTCGTTGTTTTGCCTAACTCGAGCAACCTGGCGTTCGAACACGTTAAACGCCTTCCCCATCAGTCTATGTTTGTCAACATCAACTTCTCCATATCTTATAGAAGGAGGCAACCACTGAACTGGCACTAGGTCTCGTCTCCAACGCTGAAGAATATACTTCTCTGGGATACAATCTGATTCATCGTTCAGCATAACTTTCAGCGCATGTCGACACAAAATTCCAATCCGAACAAATAAATTGCAACTGCAATCTATAGTGTTGTCCTTTTTTATTTGCACCACCTGCACACAAGAATGTAACATTGTTATCAAATTACACCATAGGCTGACTAAAAACAGTACATAAATAATAAAATAACTTACAATATTTTTACCTTATATGTTGCCTTAACTTCCTTCCTCTTGTTCTTATGTGTTATCATGTAAATTTTGGTTTCACCATCTTCCACACATGTACCCCACCCACAACGCCATACAGCCTTTCGAAGTTCATTTTGAATATCAAAAAAAATCCTCCTCGTGTACACTTTGGCCGCTTGAGCCTCGATGTCACAAGGCGACACCAATCGTGGTGCAGAGCATTTGGTAGTAACCTCAAGTGATCCATGTTTGCCCCGTTGTTCATCTATTGCATTGTCAAATGCAGTGATGAAACCAGTTAGATCATTTTCATACTCTGCAAATACATTGAAAAATGCATTGATGCTGTCTGATCTAGATGTCGTCTTCATTAAACCAGACATATGACAATCCTTATAATAGGCCGGTATCCAGGATTCCCTAATTCTATACATTTCATCAAACCAACCATCTCCCTGCAACCCATATGAATCAATCATCTCATTCCATTTCTTCTCAAAAACCACAGGCTCTAAGTGAACATTCCACACTAACTTGTTGAAATCAGATCTAAATGGAGTACTGTGTGCGAGATATGAACTAATCTACAATGTTGTAACAACAGCAATAAGTGAAATCCAAAGTTAGTTATTATTAATAAAAAAACATTGAACTATATATTGTTTACCTTCTTTGGAATTTTATTAGTTATGTGCCACATACATAATCTGTGCTTCGACTCAGTAAATACCATTGGGATGGCCTGTTTCATTGCAGGACATTGGTCGGTGATGACAAAAAGAGGTTGTCGTCCATGGGCTTTCATAAACGCCTGAAGAATCCATGTATAATTCGGGATATTCTCACCGTTTATCAATGCAGCTCCAACAACAACCGAGCTTTTATGGTTGTCAATAGCAACAAAGGGCACAAAAATCATTGCATGCCTATGATTTAAAACAAGCAGAAAAGTTATACATTAATCAAATTACATAAGCATTAAGACAAAGGTAATAAATTCTTACTTGTTCGTACGGTAAGTTGCATCAAAAGAAATAACGTCCCCAAACATCTTATAATTCAATCGTGCTGTTTCGTCGGCCCAAAAAATGGAAATCAATTCATTGTCTTTGCGCTTATACTCAACAAAGTATTCTGGGCATACCTTGCGCCTATTTTCCAACTTATTAACTAGCATCTGTGCATCTTTGTTTCCAACATGTTTCATCATATCTCGCTTAAAGTTTAGATAATCCCTTGCAGTACAACTCGAAAAATCAGTACCACCTTTAAGTGCGTTACGCATCCGATGAGCTTTTGTTATTCCAATCTTAGAACTAGATCCATGCATCACAACTCGGTGGTCGGCGTACTGGAGTTGCCTTCTTGCCCGCGAAAAAATCATCTCTTCCGGAATAAATAACTCATGATTGTGTTTCTCAACGAATTTATAGATCTCATATCTACCTCGTTCTTTAACAAAATGGATCTTCATGCAAGCTTGACAACCTGTCCGCTTGATGTTTGAATTTCGTTGTTTCCTACCGCTAGGAACTACATTTAGTGAATCAAAATACTTTTCGGGAGGTTTACCGGTCCTGCTACAAACAAAATATCAACCCGTGATGACACCTAGTTTATTGATCTTTTTATTGGATAAGCGGACATCAAATCCGGCCTGCTCAGCATATTTCCGATACGTTGCTTCAGCTACACTCACAGACTCGTAATAGTCGCCTATTTTAGGCTTCAATGTGACATCCACGTTTGGATACCAAACCTTCGATCCTCGAGGTGTTTCAACAGGAAACTGTGTTATAACATCTAAAAAAATAAAAACCAATGACAACATGTTAATTCACATATGAAATACCACTGATCCTTACAACGTGTTGAGAGGATTCTTGTACAAAACAAATCAGTAACAATAAAAAACAAACCTTCTTCTTCTACCATTGCAGGAGGAAATTCTTCATCTGAAGCAACTCTTCCGATCGGCGTATCAAATGCATCAAAGTTTGTGTCATGATTGCATTCATCCAACAGATCGCCTTCAACAACGGTCTGACTAAAATTCATCATATCAGTCGTCTCGTATTCCTCTTCAGGCGCATCTTCAATCAACGTAGGATCGATGTCCATGTATTACAATTACACACAAAATGAAGAAGAAAAATGATGCAGCAACAATAACGATGAGAAGATGATGGTGCAAGAGTATTTTAGTGGATAAAATGAGATGCAAGATAATTTGGGATGGGAAATTGCCGTTACTAAAAAATTGCATTAATTCTTAGCAAATCAAATCCCTAAAAAAATGGAACCCAATTATTTAATTGAAAATTTCTGCATCTTAAATGTAAGTGTGATACCGAAAATACCCTTTAATATTTAATAATAATTAAAAATTTAAAGATTAAAATCAATGGTGGATGATGGGGTTGCATTGGTTGCAAGAAATACATGGGTTGCATAAGATCACCTCTCTACTTATATATATATAAGTACTTTTATTTATGTATTTAGTATAAGTATTTATATATGTATATATATATATAAATACTTTATATAATACATATATAAATACTTAAGTTATGTATGTATAAAGGTATTTCATATTTGTATGCAGCTGTCAGCGGCCTCAAGCAGTGACCAACCTATGGCTGCAGTTGGTTCCTATTATAGTAGTATATTTACTGAGACGCCATTCCAGCAATACACGCAGCAGCAGCAGCAGCAGCAGCCGACTAGTATGATGGATTCCATCCCCCAGTTTTTCTCCGGTCCAGCAATCACCGACTTTCAGTCGACGTACTCCGAGCCACCACCGCAGGTAAATATTTTGGGATTTTTTGATAAACAAGCTTTACCCATTTAACGGGTCGTGTTTGTTGTCAACGTATCGTGTTTGTACGTAGGTGTCATCGAGT
This sequence comes from Centaurea solstitialis, assembly GCA_030169165.1. Taxonomy (NCBI): domain Eukaryota; kingdom Viridiplantae; phylum Streptophyta; class Magnoliopsida; order Asterales; family Asteraceae; genus Centaurea; species Centaurea solstitialis. The sequence goes on from CM058040.1 coordinate 39,870,506, forward strand.
GCGGGTATTGACATGTTCAACACTATTATCGAGGACCGCTCCTGGGTACGTTGCAATTTACTATTTATATATGATAATAATAATTGAATATATATAAATCTATTGTTTGTACGTTGCAATTTACTATTTATATATGAATATATATAAATCTATAATTATTTTTATTAGCATCAAAGGATATTTTTATAATAATGTTTATAGAATAAATCAAATGATGCGTTTTTTGGCCATATATATATTGATATTTATTGTAATAACGTAATAACAATCTATTGTTGTGACAATTCAGGCCGCCTCATCTGGTTTTACGTTCCAGACTCCCGTACAGGATGTACAGCTGTCCTCGAGTTATGTGCAGGATGTACAGCCGGCTCCGAGTTTTGTGCAGGATGTACAGCCCGATCAGACTCCTATGCAGGATGTACAGCCCGCTATGGGAAGGGGGATGCGCAGAAAAAGACCGGCGGCATCAACAATAACCCCATATAGGGATCCCGGCAGCAATACCCCTCCGACACGCGATTTGGAGGCGGAGAGGAAGAAAAGGAAGACTGACAAAGCGCTTTATATGAAGATTAAACCTAGGCCTAAAAAGGAGTCGAAAGTCGCTAAAAAGTACTGGGATGGGACGTTGGAAAAGGAGTCAATTCGGTATTTGGTTGAACCGATAGACGAAGTGTGGTGGGCTCAACTGCTTGGGTTAGATAGACAGGGTTGGTTCGAGAATTCGGTTAGTATTTCATATACTTGTACTTATATATTACTTCTATATATATAAGAAAATTATATACGTATATATGTATTTATGTATATATGTATTTATATAAGAAATTTATATATACATATATAAATTTATATGTATATAAATTTCTATATATATAAGAAATTTATATATGTATATATGTATTTATATATATATATATACTTTATATATATAAGATATATATAAAATACTTTATATATATAAGATATATATAAATACTTTATATATATATAAGAAAAATATATATAAATACTTTAACAATCGTTTTTGATTTTTAATAGCATATCACATTATGGGTGTATACCATTATGTCAAGGCGACCCGCCAACGCGCCTTGGACGATCGCGATTCCAGAATTCTGGTCCATGATGTCGAACGAAAATACACCCGATCCAGTTTCTTATGGGAAACCACTGATAAGTGGGGATTTGGACGGTTTTCTAGCATGGAGTACTATCACAAAGGTATACCGTTAAACATTTATGTATATAAATTAATTTAATATTAACACTTGCTTTTTGCACGTTTATGTATATAATTAATTGAAATGCTAATTTGGGGTTTGAACCTTTCTTTTTGAAGGTCTACATACCAATTTGTATTGACCAATCACATTGGGTGCTGGGGTCTTGAACACGAAAACGTATAATATAACAATACATGACACGTTGGGTTCTGAAAGGCTTCAGGAAATACTAACGACGGCATGGACTCTATTCACCGATAACCTACAAAAGTGTTATGAGGCCCTCAATGAACCCGGTATAGCTAGCATGTGGAATCAACACTCAACTTTCGGGGTGGCTTCGGATACACCACGACAGAGCGGCGCACTCAGTGACTGTGGTCCATGGGTATGTAGGTTGTTGGCGCATTATACCAACTATATGTGGGCTTCTGCTATTACGCAGCAGAGCATCGTTGACATCCGTCATCCAATGGCTGATATCTTTTGGACCTACCGTAATGTACAGATATGTTATTTGGACCTATCGTATTGTATAAATATGTTACTTAAGTGTTATTTTGGTTTATTTTGTCTTTCGTTTTATATAATATATCAAGTGGGTATTATAGAGTCATTTCTATTATAGAGTAATTTTAACAAAGTATAAGGGCCAAATACGTAACTTTATTTGCTATATATAGCATAGCAAATGTCCATAGCATACTTACATCTCAACAAACCAACAATTCGTAAGATTTAAAAAATGGCTTCTTCTTCAAAAGCACCAAAATCACCAACACCAGAGGACGATTATTGGTCACAGGTGATAACCGAGAGCATGAAACAGTCCATTAAGCGGTATCAACAAAGCTTGGAAAACCACGAGACAACTAAAGGTAACTTTCAAAAGGAAGAAAACAAAAATTGTAATGTCATTTGGGAGGGCCGAGAATGGATCGTCAAAGCCAAAGACGATATTAAAAAGAAAGAACAATCGATCGCTAAAGGTAACTTTCAAAATGGCTTCTTCTTCAAAAGCACCAAAATCACCAACACCAGAGGACGATTATTGGTCACAGGTGATAACCGAGAGCATGAAACAGTCCATTAAGCGGTATCAGCAAAGCTTGGAAAACCACGAGACAACTAAAGGTAACTTTCAAAAGGAAGAAAACAAAAATTGTAATGTCATTTGGGAGGGCCGAGAATGGATCGTCAAAGCCAAAGACGATATTAAAAAGAAAGAACAATCGATCGCTAATCTAAAGCAAAAAATTGAAAAAAAAGAAAGTCAGATTTGGGATGCCCAACAAAGCAATTACGAACTCCTTTTAAAGATTGACGATCAAGATTCGTATATTCATGCATGTGAAGATTGGTTGGAAGCAGCTAGAGAACATTATCCGGATTACTTTAAAGCGGAAGGTTTTTGAGAAAGATGGTTAATTTTATGTCTCTAATTTTCATAACTTTAATTTTCTCGTATTTCATTTTCATGTCTTTAATTTTCATGTTTATGTATGTCTATTAAGTTGTTGCTAATTTTGTAGTACTTATAAATTACCTATTTTAATTTGCTGAGCACATGAAAGGGTGATGATTTTATTGAAAGCATAATAACCATGTAATTCAATATATATTGATAACCTATTTACACAACATTTTTTAAAGTAACTTCACAGTGACATAAAGGAGATGGAAGCTGCACAAGCTCAACTTCAAATACAAGCCTCACGCACGCATAGTCCTAAATTAGGACTATGCGTGCGTGAGGCTTGAATTTGAAGTCGAGCCTGTGCAACTTCTACCTCCTTTATGTCAATGTGAAGTTGCTTTAAAAAATGTTGTGTAAAAAATGCTGTACAAAATTGAAAATACATAACAGTTCATAATATTAGGCTAAACAGACTTCTTAAAATAACGTAGTCGCCTAAGTCGTACAAAATTAAAGCATTTTTACGTCGAAAATAACATTGCAGCCATCCATAAGCTCATGCGTTTGTGGGTCTTGAACAAGAGTAAACACCAAGCAACGATCGGGGTCCAGTTTGCTAGACCAAGGCCACGACTTAAAATCTCCCTTAACGATAACACGGTCAGAAGGAGATCCGGGTGATGCCTCAAAACCTACTTTCATGTCCATAGGAAACTTCATGCCTAATACCCTCATCAGGCACTTATTATGATTGTTCAAAGCCCACATTCTCACAAACTCGGTTGGAATTTGCTGAAAAAATTAAAAGACCGAACAAACTATGAAGTAACATAACTGGAATTTGCTATAGTAATAGTTATCAAACAGAAAAAATAAACTTACAAGTCGGCCAGTTTGGTATACAAAATTATCAACGTTAGCACAGAAGGATCTGCGGTCACCCGAACGTAAATATCCTGCCATTTTGTATACGGTCCGTTATAACGGCTTAACGGACCTTAACGGACCGTTATAACGGTCTGTTTGTTTTGAAGTTCGTTTCTTTTGCTTTTGCTTTTGCCTTTTGTCAGTAGTCAATAGTAAGAATCTTTTGGTTTGCTGTACACCCGTGAATTCATATTCCCCACCTAAAATCTACCCGTGAATTTAATATGCCCCACCTAAACCCTATAAAAATATGGCATCACATTAACAATTCTCATACCTTTCATACAGATTTTATCTAAATCTGATTGCAACAATGGCTGAGAAGTTGCCTTCCTCATCAGCAAACCCTCCTTCTCAAAGAATGTCTGCACCCCCATCTTCTTCTCAAAGAATGTCGGGAAACCCTCATTCTTCTCAATTTGAAAACCCTCCTTCTACTCAAATAATGCCTGGAACTCTTCGCAGGGAAATAGCAAAAAGAGAAGCGGAGATAGCGGCGATAGGTGAAGAATGGGTGCGTAAGCGGGCTGAACAAGATACCATTGAAGCCGAAATTGAAAACAAAAAGAAGTTCGCTAAAGAACTTCAAAAAGAAATTCGAATGGAAGAAAAACGTATCAAGGAGGAATATGCGGCTTGGTATCCAAAGATGCAACAACTAATCAAAGAAAAAGAAGGGTGGATTAATTCGATTAAAGTTCTCTATCCGAATGATAACTAGGAGAATCCGTTAAACTAGATATTGTTGTTGTTTCTTTAAGTTTCGTGTCTCAATTATGTTATCATGCTTTCAATGAAATGAATTTTTTTTTATGTCCTTTTGATACACAGTGCCTCAATAATTCAATAACAAACAGTTGTTTCAAATTAAGATCAACAAACATAACATACAAATTAAAAGTTGTTACAAACAAACAAACATAACATACACATAAACACAAATGGCTGATAAAATATATCAATCATTAAGATCAACATTCAAATCAAATGTAGGACGACTAAAGGTTTCGTTCGGTTGTTGTGTAGGCTCTGCTGGAGTTTGTCGGGTAGCCGATGGAACGTGAATACATTGACTACGTTTGTGTCCGTATTGACGACATATACCACATCTTTTGCGAGTCGTTCTCTCACCGCGAGATAGAATACGATAATTGCTACTCGGTTTATGTTGGGGTTTTAGAGTTACTGTTGCTAGAGATGAGCTACTACTGCAGGTGTGAGTTACTACTGCTGGTGTTAGTTACTACTGCTGGTGTTAGTTACCACTGCTCGTTACTACTGCTCGTCGAGAATAAGGAAAGAAGATATTGTTGCTGAATCAAAATAAGGAAAGGATATTGCTTGGAACAAAAGATAAGGACTTGAAGATAATTATGGAATTAATTCAAGAGATTGATCTTTTATGGAATGAAGATATCTACCAAGATTCTGAAGATAATGAAGATTTAAAAGATCAATTTTTTTTTTGTAATTATCATTGTAATCAAGTCTTGTATAAATAGATTAGTCATCTAGTCTATTAAAAATACGAATTGTTCTAGTTTTCTTTTGATAGAAAAGTTTAGCCTCAAGATTATTCTTGATCCCTACAATAGAGAAGTATTGTACGTTTGTTTGAATTTGTTCAAGCAAATTGGGGTTTTGTTTGTAATCATTCGATAGAAAAGCAATTTCAAAAGCAGATTCAATTTCAATTTATTATTGTTTTCTTGTTGTTAAATATTAAGGTGTTATTCCGCGACTTCCTTAATATCTTGGTTCTTATTCTTTCTTGTTACGAATTGATCCTGACAAGTGGTATCAGAGCTATTGGTTTCTAGATCCAAGATTCAACAAGAAAACAATTTGTTCGTAAAGCTTCTCTCTATTCATCAATGAAAAACATGGTGAGTACCAACGGTGCAGAAATTCCAACTGAGGTACAATCTAAACTTTGCTCTAAAGCCTGTCTTGATACTTTTAAGAAGTACAGAGAAAACACCCAAGGGATGTGTGATAAACTGAAAAGACTAGAACAGGACAAAAGAGATTATATTTTGATTGTAGAGAATTTTGAAGAAAAGATCAAAGCATACCAGGCTAATGAACTTCAGTTTTCTTATGATCAAAATTATTGGAAGTGGGAGAAGAACTAATATGAGATTAAGTTGACCAAATCTGGGGATGAACTAGAAAAGGTTAGAAGTGAACTAGAAAAAGCCAAGTCAGACCTTGAAAAGTTCTCCAAAGCTTCTAAATCAATGGATGCTTTTCTCAAATCTCAAGTTTATGATGATCTGAAGAGAGGGATAGGATACAACGCCACTCCACCACCCTACAACAACAACTACATTCCTCCCACTACTGACCTACTTGAAAGGCATGTAGACGAAGAGATGCCTAAAAGATCCACAGAAACGGATCTCCCATTAGATGTTGAAAAAGATGAGTCAAAAAGTAAAAGTAAAAAGACCAAGCCATCCAAGAAGAAGAAGAAAAAAGTGCAAAGGAAAACCAATGTTGAAAATCCTTGTACTTGTCAACAGAAAAAGCCTCAAGTCAATGAGAAAATAAGGGGAAATCAGAGAAATTGGAATAAACAGTGGGCTCAAAAACAAGGTATTGATCTAGAAAAAATCAATAGGCCAAAACCTTGTTTTATTTGTTGCAAGTTGAATCATTTAGCCAAACACTGTTATTTCAATCCTGTTAACCAAAGAGCACACTTTCAAAATAAAATTTTTAACTCTTTTGGTAACATATTTCAGAGAATGAATAATATGGCTAGGAATGTGAAACCTGTTTTTAAAAAGAAAAATATTTCAAAACCTCACATTCAAAATAAGTTTGCTAGATCTGAAAAGAGTTTTCAAAACAAAAAGGTTGTGAAGAAAGCAAACAAATTTGTCAAAGTTTGGGTGCCAAAAGTAACTAAAACTGTTAGTACTGATACTCCAGTTAATGTTGCTAAGCCCATAATTATGACAAAGTATTCAAGCCATACAATTCCCAACTCTGTTGATCCTAAAAACTCAAAATTGAAAGAGTTTACATATGTTGGTGCTAATGGGCAACTCAAAACCGCATCAGCATGGGTACCTCAAAAAGGGAAGGATCAAATCTCTAAATCTGCAGAAACTGATATGATGAGATCTCGAGTTAAGGGGAGTTTGAAAGTAAGAAAGAGGTTCAGACAAAAGCAGGAACATAACCAACAACAATAGTAACAAAACCTAAAGAAACTTAACTCCTTGATTTAAGAAGTTAAGTTAGGGGGAGATGTGTTACCGGGTAGTTTTTCATTACCGGTGGATGGACAACCATAAGTGGGTAATCTGGACTAACCCATGTTTGTAGCGGGCCAACGGGGTTTATTGTAGGAGCGTATGTTTCCCGAAGGTTATGCACAGTGAAATAAGGAGAGGCAAATTGCCAACAGTCGTCCAATCCCATGTAACTTGCAACGGTGATAACATGCCCGCAAGGTAAACCAGAAAGTTGTCATTTCCCACAAGTACAAGTCTTATCATACATATGGACTTTCGCATCTCTATACCCATCTTGCACTTCCCACTTACCATAGCCAATTTCATGTGCAGTCCACCCACTACACTTACCCATTCTTCTTTGTACAATCAGTTCCGCCCACTGGGTTAGTTTATTGTTCATGGCTCCTACAAATATTTTAGGATAATTTTTTCCTTATTACTACAGCAAACGTTTAAAAATAAATTTATTAACTAAATCGTAAAGGTAATAACCTGCAATTCTACGACGGGTGGAATACCATTGTTGTTGATACGATCGAAAGTAATCCATCAGGCCCACAATTGGGTGTTTACGAGCAACTGTGGCATGTGCGTTCATCGACTCGACACTGTTCGAGGACATTATGTTGTACCTCTGTCCTGGAAAATGCGCCCTTGACCATTTGTTTGCGCCAATCCTATTCAGCATTTCGGCGTATGGGACTGCAGCTACTAGGGCATTCATTTGAAACTCGAACTCATGTGCAGTATTAGCCTTGCATGTCTTCCAAAACAGGGTTTTGTTGTCGTCGATGTTGGGGGCCTTAGCTTTGATGTTCATAAATAAGTGGCGACAACAAAGCGCGTGATGCGCAGTTGGGTACACCGTGTTTATTGCTTGGTGTATTGCAGCAGCTTTATCGGACATGAATACCAGACCCTCCATTTCCCCAATACATTCTCTCAGCATAGACAAAAACCAAGTCCAATGCTCGCCGCTCTCAGACTTTGCCACTCCAATAGCAATGGGCACAACTTGGTTGTTTCCATCCATAGCAACAGCTAAGAACATTGTGCCAGAGTAACGACCCTTTAAATGAGCACTGTCGATTATAATCACCTTACGCAGCAAACCGGAACGGAAAGTTACTATCTGCAAAAAAAATACTATAGATATAAGAAAACCCGGACAAAAAGTGTGAATCTTGAAATCAGCGTCATCAATTAAAAAAATATACGTACCGAGCAGCCAAGCGCATAGAAACACGACACGAACCGTCCATCATTGCCTACGACAATCCTGGTCTGTGTACCAGGATTGTTGAGCTCCAAATTATAAAAGTACAGAGGAAGTCGGGTAAACGAATCCTCGGGGTCACCTTCAATCATGTTTATTGCCTGCCATTTCGCACGCCATGCTTGCCAGTACGAAACGTTTATTTTATGTTGCGCTTTCATATCCTTTATAATGTCTGCCGCACGGAGGTCCCTTCTAACATCGCCGGTTTTATCTAGAAGCAAATGTGACAGCACTCTCCTGCTTGCGTTCCGATGCGCAGAATGCATTTGCGTCCTCGAGCACGTGTGGACATCATTCAATGTCCGAACTTGAAACATGGTTGATCCCCCGAGACAGCTAGCATATATGCGCCAACCGCAGTTTTTTTGCACACATATTGCCTCATATCTTTTTTTGCAAGATCTTGGCGTTCTAAACTCGAAACCTTCTTGAAGGAACTTCAATCCGAGGGCAAGTGTCAAATCTCCTTTCGTACGAAATACCTGGTGTAGTTTAACTTTTTCACGACGGGTGTACCGTATGGCTTGGTTGGGTGTGATGACAACGTCGTCTGACCTTGGGTGAGGGGGCAAATCATGAAAGTCATCAGGTATTTGGTATACATAATTGTCAGGATCGATGTCTCTGACTTCTTCTTCGTCTTCGTCTTCTTCTTCATCTTCGTCTTCGTCGTCTTCTTCTTCTGTGTCAGCCTCTTCTGGTGCTTGTTGTGTCTCGGGAACATAGGAGGTGGATGTGTACTGGCTAGAAACACCATATGTATCATTAGAAAGTATTTCTGCATTGTCGAAGGACGTATGACCATATACATGCTGGTCTCCGATGTTCGAATTATCTTCGCGGTTTTCTTCACTACTCACATCGTTTCCCGTAGTCACATCGTCGTATACTTAAAGTGTTGCCGGAGGGTCTAATCCGGCAACCGATTGTAAGAAAGTTGTTAACTGTTCATCTGACGCCAAAATATAAACATTACCCGACTCAATGTACGAAAGTTTAGTGACACCATCAGAAGGTTCGATGCCAAATCTTGAACAAATATTTTTGACCATCTTTGAATATGTAGTCGTTATCGGCACCCACACACGACGATTGGCAAGGTGCGTTAAATAGACCCATTCACCGTCGTTTTGATACCACCCACCACCACCCGAAATAGACAACAAAAGTTTTTGGTGTTCACTCATTTTTGGTGTATGAATTTTGAAGACAATGAACGTCCATTTATACACAAACTACATAAATTCATACATAAAATCACAAGAAAGACAAAACCCTAAAAAATCTGTAACGGTCCGTTATAGAGCCGTTATAACGGACCGTTCTATATTTTTAGGGTTTTGGTCAACACCGTTTCATTGACTGGTCAGGAATCTTTTGTTTTTTCTGAAAGCCGTTATAACGGCGCCATAACGGACCGTTATGGTGCCGTTATAACGGTGCGTTATGCACAGCGTTATGGATTTGGTCAACATTTTTGACTTTTTTTGTCGCCTAGCCTGAGAGCCGTTATACCGGCGTCAAAACGGCGTTTTTGTTGACTTTCTTTGGTCAGCCGAGCTCCGTTTTTGTCTTTTACTGAAAAGTCCGTTATAACGGTGCTTATAACGGCTTTTCATGGGTATGAGGTGCAAAACGAGAGAGAAAATGGGTATAAAATTAAAGTGGGGTACCCCCATGGGTATAGCCGCCAAAATCCCCCCAATTGTTGCAAAACAAGTGTAAAAAGGTATCACTTATCACTTAAAAACAATAAGAGAAGAGTAGATTTGAGGCTCAAAGTGAGCAAAAGTTGGAAAACACAAGTTTTTCAAAAAGCTTTTCAAACCATTTTACAATGCAAAAACCTCCAAGAAATCCACCAAAGGTTAAGCTCTGATACCAAATGTGAATCCCAAACTTGAGAGAATGAAAGATGGAGAGAAAAACTAGTGTAAATGATGGAGCTATAATAACAACTAGTGGTGACAATGGTAGAAAAAGTATGAGAAGACAAGAGAATGTTTTGTTCTAGGGATTGCTTCTCATAATCAAAGAAGGCTACCAAAAATCCACTCAAAACCCTAGGCTATAGCATACTATATATAGCACTAGGTATTAGAGAGTTACATAAAAGGCCCTTAGAGTCTATGACTCTTTACAAAAGAGGGCACAAGCAAAACTAAAGCTAATACTAGAAATAGGAAAATACAAGATAGACCCTTGACTTCTTCACAACCCACAAAGTAGGGTCTAACAGAAGTGCTAAAAAAATGAGAAGTAGAGAAGTGATCTCCACCCCTCATCCGGTCAATAAAGGTGGCTTTGACCGGTTACGGTGGACGCGATCACGAGGGATTGACGCTATTCAAGGGAGGGTAGAGATTATTAAAGGAGGGACCCGGTCAAAGCCGCCTTTATTGACTGGATGAGTGGTGGAGATCATTTCTCTACTTCTCATTTTTTAGCACTTCTTATTTGAATCTAATACTCTATATATATATATATATAGGAAAGTTCAAATGTGAACCACTTTTTGGTTGTAAACGTGAGGACAACTGAGAGCGCGACACATGGCGGCTTTGAGTGTGATCCCCCCCTTTAATTCAATGCTCTCCCATGAATCGCGCCTAGTCATCATCCGCCATGGATCTAACGTGGCGCCTAATCATCCGCCACGTGTCGCGCTCTCGGTTGTCCTCACGTTCATAACCAAAAAGTGGTTCACATTTGAACCCACCCCTATATATATATATATGCATATAGGTGTAGAATCATGTGTGAAGTTGAGTTAACGATGAGAAGTGGATTTGAACCATTGATCACTTTTAATCTCATGCCCTCCCCCATGAATTGTGCTTTAGAAT